>CAMRHE010000151.1:3695000-4295000 GCA_947044405.1 Leptodactylus fallax
ATTTTTTGTTTATATTTTGTTAATATGCAAATGAGCTCTTTGAAGCAGTAAGGGTGTTGCCATTGTTCCAAAGAGGTAAGTCACAACAACCTGCATTGCTCCATAGTGCTCATGTGCATATTGGCAACAGATATTGATATCTTGGCATTGAGGTCACCAACTCACCATTTGATTCAGGGGACTCTAATCTATCTATCTATTGTAAATGCGGGACCCTCTGATTAGTCTTGCCGCCACAGAAGACAGGCACATATAGGAATAAGTACCGGTTCAAATGTCCAGATTTATTTGGCACAGTTCACATACGGCAACTTAAAACAGCTTCCGTCAGCATAAAATGGTAACAAAACATCCTTAAACTAAATCTTTAAGACTAAGCTAAACCCCCTCCCCCGCCTGACTTCTAATTTACTCCCTTTAAAAAAAAAAATTATATTTACCCATATATCTGGGGCATGTGACTGCCCCAGGTACATTTTCTGATTTCCTGGTGACGTTTCATTTCGCTGTTTCCGGAGACGGGAGGTCACCAGTACTCCTCGTCCCCCCTCCATCATATTCACCAATCCTCACATCCTCTTCTTCTGCTGGGCATCGCTTCCTTCACAAGGGATCCGGAGTCGGTGCCTGCGCAATAGAAGGCCGGCAGAAGCGAAGAGAAGCAGCGTTCTATTGCGCCTGTGTGGTAGGCCCGCAGCTTCTCTTCGCTTCTGCTGGTGTTCTATTGCGCAGGCGCCAGTTCCCAGGTGCAGGCAGAAGAGGGGACAGCGGCACCAATGAAAGTCATCTCCAGGATGAGAAGACAGGTAAGTATGATGGGGTGGGGAGGGGGTTGGGGGACTGAGTTAGCAAGGAAGGTAGGGCTAGTAGTCCACGGGCTAGCTAGGGAAACAGGGGGGGGGAGGGAAGAACTGAGTGAACTGCAATGCATCATGGTAGTTGTAGGCTAAGACAGTAGGAAGCTACCCATGTAAACAAATGCAGAGGATACCAGGAGCTCCCATAGAAAGCCAGAAATCACTCAAAACACTGCTAAAGGTATTTGGGTGCATTATTAACCCATTGATAGCACTAACAGACCTATTTTAAAAATAATTTTTTGCCCGGAAAACCCCTTTAACTTCAGGTGCACAGAAACAGCTCAGACTTTTAGTGTTCCTCACCAGTGCAGGGGTTCAGTCCCGGCTTGTCCTCCAGACAGCGCAGAGTCCGTGGAGGCTCCAGCAGCTTAGTAGGCTAGTTGTGTTCCAGCAGAGCCACACACTGATCTGACAACTTAATCTAAACGCTGCACACACCTGAGGGTGTCAAGACCAGGAGTGGAGTGTGGGAGTGAGCCTGCAGCTCCCAAGTCCCAGACCCAAACCCCAGCCATCTACTCAGCGGTAGATACCGGCCATCCACCACTTGCATGCTTACACTATCTATCTATCTATCTATCTATCTATCTATCTATCTATCTATCTATCTATCATCTATCTATCTCTCTCTCTGCCGGGCTGAGTTGATATGCTGCTTCTGGTGACAGACTCCCTTTAAAGGCCATGTATCCTTATATAAATCCTTGTATAAATTTAGCAGTCAGGTACACAAATTAGTACTCATGGTTGAAGAAAAGGTAAACTATTCCTCTACTGACACCTATTGAAAGTGAGCCCCTAAAAAAGAATGCTCAACTTTTAAAGAAGCCTTGTGACAAGACCTGGGATATAAGCCAACCCAAAAAACCTTATGCTAAAGGAAATACAGCCCTTAACACAATTGTTGCAGGGTCCTTGCTTCCTATCAGTGCAGGGCAGGATACTAGATGGACAGGTGAGAGGCCTTATAGAGACTGCTGTATAAGCATAGGAAGACTGCCTTTAGTGCTTGGGGAAGCATGCATGCTCTATAATTCACATGTCACAAGTCGGGCGCTGACCTTATAGAGAGCTGTATTAACAGGGCACTAGAGGCGCAGGTTTCCTTGTTCCAGCAAGGAGAAATAATTACATTTTTCCTGGTGTTGGATTGGGAAGATTCTTTCACTGTCATGACCTGACAGGAGGAGCTGAGAGAGGGTAGAAGTGTACTCACTGCATGAGAGCTGGGAGAACTGAAGGTGACACATAAGGACTACAAGTGTTAGCAAAACCTTTTGATCAGGCACCAAATGCAATGTAAAAAAATCAGCCGATTTATTGTAAAAAAAATCTATAGCCGATCTTATATAGCATTAACATATACTGTAGCGCGGTATAGAGACTGTCATTGCTTATAATTGACATTGGGGCATACAAGCTAGGTTCCCACCTCTTAATGGGATTGTGTCATTACCGACACTTATCCCCTATTAGCAGGATAAATGTCAGATCGTTGGGACCCAAAAGTCTCCTTGAAACCTCCCTGTGTATGATGTTATGATGTGCGCTTGTGTGCGCGGCGTTCCTTCTACTTCTATATTGCAGTCTCGGCAGCCCCAAAGAAGTGAAAGGAGTGCCAGTCACACAATATTCATAGGAAGGCTTCAGGGGAACTTTTAGGGATCCATTCTCCTGGTCAGTAGGGGAACCAGCAGTTGCCCCTTTCATTGATCTGACACAACCCCTTTAACCACACAAACTAGGAACATATGAAGCCAAACAGTATGTTTTTTAGAGAGTGTGAGGTCAGAAGGAGTACTGTGTCTCCAAATACTGCAGGTATAGGGTGCTTAAACACCATGCAGTGCCCCCTGGGAATATGCAAATTAGTAAATGGTAAAAAAACAAAAACAAAAAAAAAAACAGACTCTAGCACCACCTATTGGAAGGTAATACCCCTACAAGGCAAGTCTTACAATACAAAAAAAAAAATCCAAAAAGGAAAAGACAACTCATCTGTTAACTTGTGTTTCTGGGTTCTTGTTCTTCCCCAATACGTCTAGCTAGCTCGGTGAGAAGCCATGGTTATTGACCACCATACAAGCATAGGGAAACATAAAGGACATGTATGCTTCCCTGGCAATTTTTGAAAAAAAAGTTAAGGAAGTTAGTTCTTGCCGATGCAAAAAGGAAAACTGTGCCTCAAGGAAGAGAAACAAAGTGAATGGAAGAAATCCAAGGTGGCCCAGAGAAGTTCAACCTATATCCCTACAGCGATGATCAAGAGAAAGGCAAATCCGCTATAAGACCAATTACACCATATTAGGGGGAATATCCCTTCTCAACTCCAAAATGGGCAATCAGAATAAATCCCTGGATCAACCTCATATCTCTAATTTATAGTTAGATTCATTGTAACCCACAGTTTTATTAGATAACCATCTAGACCTTTAGTAATCGCTGATATGGCATCTACCATTACTGCCACCCCGGGGGGCTCCCATAGGTTTACTGCTGTAACTGTAAAGAATCCCTTCCTATGTAGATGCCTTTGTCTCACCCCCATCTTTACAACTCTTGCCCATTTTTCCTACTTCTAACACATCATCTTCTAGAAATGACTCTACACTTGCTTCCTAATATGTCGCACCCCTTGGCAGACACTACAGTGTACCTGGTTTTAATGTTATGGCTGATGGGTGTATATATTCTCTAATTCTATACTTCATATTGTTATATCTTTATCCTCGGGTAATTACCTCTCTCTCATTTCTATAATTTGTAAATCCCTTATTATATTGTCATAGCGGTAGACAGTTGTCATTCGTTTCGCATTGCGCTTAGTAGACGTTATTGAGTTAACAATCAATTGCGAGTTCTATTTAATTGGTTAGGTGTAATTAAATTCTTACTTTACAGCTCACAGTTCTCACTTAGCAATGGCTGTAATACAGTTACGTTATGACATGGGTCTAGTTTATGTTCTACGCACTTGCATCGCGCTCTTGTAATACTGAATAGGTTTGCAAGGAGAGGCAGACACTTAAAGGGGTTGTCCGGCCTTCTGCTATTAATATCCTATCGTTAGGATAGGACATCGATATCAAACCTTTGGGGATCTGACACCCAACACTAGGGATGAGCAAATCGTTCGCAACAAGCTAGGTTTGTTGCAAATTTTCCAAGAATTTCGGGTTTTCATCTAAGCACTATGATGTTGACGTAACAGTTGAGATCCAATCACATTTATAATGAAACTGCCAGGTGAACCTTGCGGATATTCGCAAGAGGAGCCTTGTGAGGTCCGCCCAACACTACCAACACCCTCACTGCTCACTTGTTACTTGTGCTTGAATTATATAGTGAACAGAGCCAGAAGCAGACAGCTCCATCCACTGTGGGTTACTACTGCTCGAATGCAAGCAGGACTGCAATAACCAGGATTGGCCACTACACAGTGGATGGAGCTGATAAGTCTCCAGCTTCAGCTAAGCACTGCCGATTGGTGTGGGTCCCGCCTATTGGATGCCCACTGACCCTAAGGATAAGTCATCCATATCAAACAGCCCAGCCCCCTTTAAAGGCTCTGTCCATCTTAGATATTATCTGCATGAAATGTTGAATAACTTTGTATATACAGTACATTGTATTACTTACCCCTTGCTGAAAATAGTGTGCAGATGCATTTACAATACTGCAGGCTACAGAGCTGAAATCTCCCAACATCCCCTGCTTGCTCATGTGATTTGTATTCTGTCAGGACAGGGTACAGTAATCTGATTTGGGAAATGCTAAACAGAAGACAAGCTTATTTGCCAGTTTCCAAAAACAACCAGCAGATTTGTGAATGCAGCTCTGGAGTATAACTCAGGATCAGTACAAGCAATGCAATGCAGTTATAAAATGACTCAACCTTACATGGAGAATATTTGCATACAAATGTGCTGAAAGGCGGTCATATCCTAACTCACTAAATGTGCAGAAATCTTTGCTCTTGGCAGGAAACTCGCATTTTAAAATTGTGTAAAGCAGGAAAGAATAATTGTCTAAATTTTACCAAAATAATAAAGTCAGGGGAATATATAACAGCAGCTCGGAATGGCCTATTATATATATATATATATACAGTACAGACCAAAAGTTTGGACACACCTTCTCATTCCAAGAGCTTTCTGTATTTTCATGACTATAAAAATTGTAGATTCACACTGAAGGCATCAAAACTATGAATTAACACATGTGGAATTATATACTTAACAAAAAAGTGTGAAACAACTGAAAATATGTCTTATATTCTAGGTTCTTCAAAGTAGCCACCTTTTGCTTTGATTACTGCTTTGCACACTCTTGGCATTCTCTTGATGAGCTTCAAGAGGTAGTCACCTGAAATGGTTTTCACTTCACAGGTGTTCCCTGTCAGGTTTAATAAGTGGGATTTCTTGCCTTATAAATGGGGTAACAATAAAGCCTTGAAGAGGTCACTGACATATTCTGCTTCCCTCCCACCTCCCCATTTAGCCCAGCAGCACATTGGTTTTCACAGTAGTGATGTCATTATGTATAGCATTGTCCTGGGGATTTATGTAAGGTGCAAGGTAGCTGGGGCAAATCACCGGTAGAGTAGGAATTCTGAAGAACTCAATTAATAATAATAATTATAATAATAATAGTAATAATAATAGCAATAATAATAATAATAATAATAATAATAACAACAACAATAGATATACTAATAGTAATAATAAAATTAATGATAATCATAAATAATAATAATAATGTTATTGTTAATATTATTATTATTATTATTATTATTGCTATTATTAGAATTAAGATTAAGCGTTAAGTACTCCCTTAGGGTCCTCTTTTGGCTTCCTAGTCCTGGTTCACATCAACACTAAGACCCAATTACAGACCTCAGGTGCCCCCGGGGCCCATGACATCACACAGGAGGCTGAAAGAGGCCAAAGAGGATCCAGAGGAAGCACTGGGATCCATAAGGGAATCCAGGAGAAGTGAGGGAAGGTGGATATAAGTATTCATTGTGTTTCCTCACCTTCCTAGGACCTCCATTTATTATACTCTGAGATCTGAAGAGACCCCACTATATAATAATAACTCTTCCAGAGACAAAACCAATGGTCAAACCTCACAAATATTTTCGCGAATTTCGCAAGCTTTACCCATATATAGTTACTTGCTTTTGGTAAATCAGTTGTATAATATAAAGTTCTGCAACTTCCTGATATACTTTGTGTTTCAGTTTCTCACCATTGTCCAGATGTTTGCCATCAGTGAACGCAATTTTTTTGCAAAAATTTGAAACTGAAAACCTTTACAGTCCATATTCCTGCTCTCAGTTGTATCCAGTCTAAATCATGCTAAAAATATAAGTCCATTAATAGCACAAATCCAGAAATCCTTCACCTGTTGCTACAATGTATCAGTGAAGAAAAAGTGGAGTCCAGTTTTTTCCACTCCCGGAGGATTGTCTGGACTTGACACCATTGTATTCAGTCCTCAGCTATTACTGAGATTCACTGTCCGCAAGCAGAAATCTTGAAAATTTTAAGGAAACGCAACACAAAGTATATTAGAAAGTTGCAGAACTTTTCATTCCACATTGATGGTGCTTTACCTGATGACATATTAGCAGATGTACGGAGTCATCTGAAAGCACGACCATATCACAGATACGCAAGATTGCATTATAAATTCGCAGCCACACAGACATTTTTGAGAACCAATGAAGCAGTTCATTCACATATCCATACATCAATCTTAAAAGAGGGACAAATTGAAAGGAATGAGAGACAGGGGGATTTCAGTTTAACAGAGGGACAGATGGGAGGTATGCTGCTCCATATGCCAAGGTATCTGCTTTAAGCAAGAAGCCATACTTGCAGAGTAATTATCCACGTATAAACCATATCCCAGAAGTATAGAAGTGGCGAAAACTTGCCAAAGCAAAACATGCAACATAAAACACTCATTGCCACTGTAAGGGTTAAAAATATTCTGCTCACTAGACATATATGCTGTTAAGAAAAACAGAAGAAAAACAAAGTTATTGCTGTAAGCATGTCGCCCACCACAAAGTCTGGGCTGTATGTCAGTATAGGATGTGGTTAAGATAAGTCTATACATCTAAAGATTGCAATCTTTGACCTTTTACCGTCAGGTGTTATGTTTTGTGACATTAAGTGATATTTTGAAATATGCTTTTGTATCATGAAGCCCCAGTCTAGTTTAAACTGGTTTTGGGACGTAGGTGACAGCGGAACTATAAGACTAAGTATGGACATCGTGTCATGTGACTGATGTATAACTGTGCTTCCTATATAACCTTGCTCTGCCAATCAATAAATCAAAGCATTCTATATATGATACCTTGGTGTCTGTTTGTTTGTTTCCCGAGCGCTCGATAATTGTTCCTTATTAATTAGGCCTAAGACAACATAACCCGGGGAGTTCCCCCCACACCACATAAAATATATATCTTATACTATACCGCACTATACGCGCTCTCTGCACCTTCTGTACTCCACTAGCATTATAATACAGGCAATGCACTGGAAAACAGGTCATACTGTATGTAACCCAGTTCTGTAGTGCACAAAGCCTACGTGTATCACCCCCGTATAGACAAGAAGAGTGATATATACACTATAGAGGTAGATTATGCAGCGGGTGTGGTGGCCATTGATGGAGGATCCGGGCACAAAATTGCTTCTGTTTCTTTCCGCGACTAGCTACAGCCATCACTACAAGGATTCATTGCACATAGATAATCTCTAGCTTTATACATCAATGTGCGGTCGGTCCCATCACTGGTGGCTCCATAGAGCCAGGATTTAAGGGAGTCTGTCACCAGAACAGTTCCTACTGAACTATATGTGTAAGCATAGTCAGATAGCCAGAGTTCACGTCAATAAAACACTTTTTTTCTGCTCCCGATCACCATTGCTGAGATATTTGCTTTTATCCTGATTTACTAATGAGTTGTTTGGTGCAATGAGGGCATCACCATTGCTCTCACTGCACCAAAGAGCCACCTCCCTGCTATGACTGACAGGACCAGGTAGTGTACGTGTAATTCAGAGCAAGGATGGAGAGACTGGGCCCTGGAAAGCATAGCTCTTTGGAGTGATGAGAGCAATGGTGAAGCCCTTGTTGCACCAAACAGCGCATTAGCATATCAGGAAAAATCAGCAATGGTGTTCTGGAAGCTAAAACAAGTATTTTATTCATGTGAACCCCATAGGGAATGTTCTGGTGACAGACTCCCTTTACAGGGGTTACCCCTAGTTGCATAGTTAAGTCTGAATGTCAGGAGGCTCCCAAAATAATGGGTGACCATCCAAACTCCTACAATAGCTGGTAAATTGCCTGTGCGGCTCTCTGTTATTCTCAAATGTCACAAAAAGGTGGTACGGTATGCCCCCAAAATGGGCATGGTCTCATGGGAGAGTCACCACCCCCGACACGCTGGTTTCCTTGTTGACTTCCTGCAAATGTTGGCAAGTATAAATGTACACCATTAATCCAGAGGAAGGTGAAAACCCCTACAAGGGGGATGACAAATCCATCATATTAGGGGAACATTTCTTACTGGTTCCAAGTTTAGCAAGTGTAATAAGTCCCTGAATATAACTCTCTTCTCCATAAACCTACAGCAGTTTCTATAAGGTTAGATCATGGGAGTCTAACTCTCGGCACCCTTTCTGATCAGCTATTTGAAGAGACCACTCAGCACTGTAGCCTGTTCAATGTTGGGAATACTTCATGTTACCCAACTCTATACTTTTAGTGGTCACTGTGGGTAGCAGCCCCATCAAAAAGCCAATTGGCCAAGTGCTGAGATTCAGTCTCCACCAATCTAGTATCGATTGCCTATGCTTATAATTGCTTCAGAACAAGGGCTAAATAAAGTCCTCTTGTGTCCAACCCTAAATCTGACCATACTGAGTAGATGTGTATCGACCAACCCTGCCAATTTCAACAAGACTTTCTGACTCTCCAATGATGAGATGTGGACCGGCCAGTTGGGTTCCAGTTGGGTTTTTTCCCTCTTCTATTTAGAACACATGCACCGAGCTGAGTATGCCTGTATATAGGGGAGTTTGGCAAGATAGCTGTTGGCCAAACAAGCTATCTAAAGTTATGTATGTCTTAAAAACCAATGGGGAAACCTCTTTGTATGTTTGGTGAGGTCATATAATTGATTTTGATAGAATTTTGTCTGTAGCATACATACAACTAAAACCAGGGGCACAGCTAAAGAGGAAGCAGCAGTAGCCTTGGACCCTGCGGGTGTCCCAATGGTCCCTCTGCCACATATATTACACCATATACTAAATGGCACAAGGTCAGTAGGGATCCATTACAGATTTTGCATTGGGGCCAAGAATCTTCAAGTTACGCCTTAGGCTAAAACAAAAGGTCAATAAATCATCTTCCATGTCTTGAGGATATGTAATATGTATCGCATGCAGGGCAATTTCTATTACTGAAAACCCAGTACAATGACTTTCACTGGACAGAACGCTTCATTGTCATTTCCTTAATTTTATACTTTTTAGATCCCTTTTCACTCTTTATATAAGAACAAAAATAATCTCAATGGTTTGAAAAGTTGCAAAAGTAAAACTCTTTCCAAGCAGAAAATGACTAATGTTCAGAGGTAAGTGATATTGTAGAGAACCATTTTTCATTCTACAAAAAGTAATTACTAAACCTACAATAATTTTCTAGTAATTCTATCTGGAGAAACAATGTTATACTGCCAGCACAGCAGAACCTTCCCCGACCATTACTTATACAACATTTTTTGTTTTTTCACTTAAGGCTGGCCCTAAGGTACGTACAAGTTCTTTAACAACATAAATCCCACCACATAGCAATTATATAGGGTAAAAAATTGTGGAGCACCTCGGCCCTTGACTCTTCTACCGCTACTTGGCTCAACCAATTTTTGTATCTGAACCCTTCCACTTGGGTACCTGAGGCTATGTCCTCGTACTTATGAGTCCAAGTGTTAGGGGTGGGAATAGGGCTCTAATAACCTCCAGATTTGCCCTACACAGCCCTTTACTAATCCAGAGACCAAATAAGGAATCTCCTTAAGTGACCACTTGCCTTAAAGGGTAACTAAACTTTCGGACAACTTGTGATTTTCTGGCAGTATTTGTGTCATTAATAAATTTTGTAATATACTTTATTAATAAATTTTGGCTCCTTTCTGTGAAATCCTGCATTTTTGCACTCTTTCTCTTGCTTCTCTATTGAGATCTGTCCCTAATTCTCATGTATGGAGTAGGGGCTGTGTGAAGAGAAGAGAAAATGAGGTTGGGGGAGGGTCACTTTAAATGGCTATATCTTCGGCTTTATAAAATGTACAAACTTGCTTTTGGTGTCATATGAAAGACTGATGCTAGGTTCACACAAGCCTTCAGCTTTCCGTTTTTTGGGTCTGCTTGGGGACCCTAAAAAACGGAAAGTTAACGCACTTAAAAAGCAATTACCTGCGCAAACCGCTGACCCAATAGACTATAATGGGGTCTGTCTGGTTTCCACCCGAAAAATGCAAAAAAATCCTGCTATTCGTTATGCATTTTTTAAGCGGGTTTGGGGACGGAAACCCCCAACGTAGATCAGGCACAGGTGTGATCCCAGCCTAAGACTAAGGTGTCATATGGTTTCCAGAGATATCACTGGTTGAAAACACATTCGGGATTGGGATTTTTATATGCAGCTCTATACACTTTAAGCAATGAGAAGCAGGGAAAGAGAAAAAAAAATGCAGGATTTCACAAAAAGGATCCAAAATGTATTAATAACGTATATTGCAAAATGTATTAATGACACAGATACTGCCAGAAAAACAAAAATTGTTTACACTTTAAATGTACAAAGCAATATTTTTCCTACCTAGGCCTGCATTGTAGATTATAGTTTGCACTTTAGATAACTATTGGTCACATGCTCATTCGGTAGACAGCTATTCCTCCCGACCCCGTTACATATGCATGCTTGGCTGGGCTCAGGATGGATGTGTTCTTAAAAGGGAGAGGGATGTATGCCACTGCCAGACACCTATAACGAAACCCTTATCTGCCCTTATTAAAACTGCTAAGAGTTTTTACAGGGGTGTAGTTAAATGTGGTGCGGACTTTGTAGCTGTACCGGGATTCTGGTGCTTGATGGGGTCCATAGTCCAGTTTTCCATACATGAGGACACCAGTATTAGAAATGGCACATGGTAGATGGAGGTCCAGTTATATCCACCACTTGATATTACATCCTAATTGCTTCTGGTCCTTGGCCACATTATATGTGATGCGGTCACTTTATGCCACGTCACGAAAAAGGACTGTGATTGACACATTCTATGCCCAAAAAGTGGCATGGCATGCAACAAAAAAGGGTGTATCACACCCCAAAGGGGAGCACGTCAAGAAAAGAGGGCATGATCATATGAAATCTGATCAATTGCAAACAAAACTCTGGGTGCAGAGACTCCTTGTGTTTGGGTAACCAAAGTCGACAAGTATATACTACAGACCCACACACATATTGTGAGACTGTACAAACAAGATCTTCAAGCTGATCCCTGATATTACTGAGGAAAGCCTCTATTGTTGAGACTGTCTAGCTATGACATGATGGCGGCCATGGCCCACCGATTCCGATTAACTTGTAAAGATGCCGGAGACCTGACAATGGCCTCCTCTTCAGCGTCGCTGCGGCGCTGCTTACTCATGTAAATTACAGGCTGCTGTGTTTAATTGAAATATATTATGCTGGTCAGAAGTAATGATATTTAACTATGGGTATCATTAATACACTCCTGTAGATGGGACTGGCGGAGTGACCCCGGAGTCACATCTCTGTACTTACAACACGCTGCACCTACTGAGGATCACACCTTCACTTATACAGATTGCATTGCCAAAATAATGTCATTTTAAATGTGTTTTGAGTGACACAATGACCTCAATTTGTGACACGGAAGACAATATGACAGAATCTATTTAATCACTCAGATAAAGCGCCTCGACTGTAGATACCGCAGAATAAGACCGCACAACGCCATGAAATGAGAAGTCTATTTAAGTCAACTAGTCTGCTTTCTTTTTCATGGTTGACCCCTCTCCCCTTTCTTTAATTTAACCTTCGTCTCTGTCAATGTCAAAAACCCTTTCCTTTCTTATTTCCTTTCATGTCTCCCTGGCCGTTCCGTCACCTCCATGGTTCTCCATGTCACGGGTATCCATCATGCTCATCAATAGAAAAAAAACAAAGAAAGCAGCGCGGTGCTGTTGGATTCAGGAGGCTGACCTGTGGACCACAACTGTAGTATCTAGAGATGGCTGAACCGCTTCGTCACCAGCTGGGTTTGACCCGAATATTCTAAATTGTTTGGTTTTTAATGAAACCGAACAATCGTGGATTCGTCTTGGATGAATTAAAATGTCCACCGCAACATGCACTGTGGTAAATTATTATACACTGGGGTCTATTCACACCCCAGACTATAATAGGTGGAGGCCTCACCTCTTTTGGACCTCCTTGCTGTGTTCATGCTCTCCTGGTGACATCATGAGCCCGAGGTCACTGTTGAGGTCTATGATTGAGCCACAGTGGTCATATGGGCACGCCGACTGTCAAGACATCATATCTCCCTTGCTTTGCCTTTGTCTTCAGGGGGTGCTGCACATTACGTGACATTAACGTTGTTAAATGTTGGGCTCAAGAGGCTGAAGCCATAGCGGAGGAGGCTGTGTACAGAAACCAAGACAGGTAAGTGAATATTGCCGCTACCTGTTGGAGTAGGTTACACTCCATGGTGGGGCAGTATACGGTATTGTGTAGGGGCCAGTATGAGGGACTGTATATTGTGTTTCGGAGTGTAAAGGGACATTTACTTTATGGGCTCCTGTAAAGGGAGCACTTTCTGTATGGGGGTCTGTAAATGGGGCACTTACTGCATGTGGGCTGTAAAGAGGCTACTTAATGAGTGGGATCCTGTAAAGGGGAAACTACAGTGTGGGGTCCAATAAAGGAGTGTGGTACCATGGGGGGGGGTCAGTAAAGAGGTAATTTATTGTGTGGGGTCCAATAAAGGGGGTGTCATGCCATGTGGGGTTCAAGAAAGGGGGAGTGATACAGTGAGGAGGGCCAGAAAAGAGAGGGTTATACTGTGTGGGGTGCAAGGAAAGGGGGCATCATAAAGTGCATTGGGCCAAGAAAAGGGGGGTTATACTGTGTTGGGGCCAGGAAAGGGGGTGTTAAACCGTATGGGGGCCAGTAAAGGGGGCATTATACCATGTAGGGGCCAGTAAAGGGGGCATTATGTTGTGGTGGGGCATGGGTTGGTGGCCAAAAGCTTGCTATGGGATCTGGACTTTCCTAGTTATGCCCCTGTGCAGAGATGAAGGATGAACTGAAGACTAGTTCTACTCATATTTTCTTGAGTGTTTTTTGTAGAATATACTTGTACTGTATATATAATTCAAGAAACATAAAGTAAAACCAATACTAACCACATATAGAAAGCAATTGTTCAGGACCGAAAAGGGATGTAGATAAACAAAGAGAATAGATGGGTAGGGTATGTAGAAGATGACCATGAGATCCTTCATATTGCAGTATGATATCAAGTCTCAGTGTTGGAGGGAGGAGTAGTCTGTACTCTGATGGGTATGAATATTGGGTGCAGGAGAACCACATTACCCACAAAGAAGGGATTTTTCCTATTTTTGGATGTCAGCATTTCCATTCAGTTCATCGTGTATTGTACGGTGAGGTTGTAACCCCCTAGAGGGAGGGCGATACATGCTTCATAGGTTTGTTTTATCTACTTTCCAGGTCACCTAGCCAGCACTGTCAGCAGTTTTGCAAGCAGAGGATAGGTCATCCATCTTATCAGCCTGGAAAACTTCTTTAAGACAGTCATCATGACAACATCACTTTGCTGAAGCTTTACAGTATGTCCTAGTTTTTTCATACTGACCACTTCTTTCCTCTTAGATTCACTCTGTAACACCCGGTCTCCATACATCTAGTCTTTCCCTATTCCCCCAATCATACACCTATCCTTTATCCATCTCTATTCCTATCTGACCTGTGTAAATCGGAGATCGATGGCACAGATCATGTAACCATGCAGCGGCATTGTCTGGATATACATGAAAACCATGCACATTGTATTCTTCTTGTATCAAAATATCTTTTAATGGGATAGATCTGTGTGTCAGAAGATGATGTATGGAGTACAGAGAAAATACTAAGTGTCTATTCACCTATTTAGTACATTAGTGCAGTGGATATATAAGATACCCATGAAACCAATGTGTTCCCAAAGTGTCAATTCAGGCAAATCTATCAAATTACCTCTAGAACCATTCTGTATGTTACAAAGATGTGAAAGAATATAAAAGCTCCAGAGGAAATATACTTTCCGAGGGTCCGATTTAGCTCAGGAGCAGATATATTACATCTTGAGTCAGATTCGCCTCCATATTTTTGTTGGAAAGAAGATATGAGGATAATAAGTATTAATCATGGAAACAATTCTTATATATCAAAAAGTATTACCAAGTCGGCAATATCGGACCCTGAAGTTCAGGAGACATTTTTTTGTGCGCAGTTTTATACATGAGGCTTATACATTTTTAGACGTCTTTACTAACACAAATAAGTTCTCCTCTGTGTCTACTTTGCATATTTTGCCTATAAGGCTAGGTTCACACTACCATTATTTAATATCTGTTGCTTTCATCGTCACCGGATGGATGTAGAAGCTGTTTTACATTTTTACGCCAGGTTCACACTGACCTTCAGGTTTCTGTCCTTCAGATCCGCATGGGAACCCAAAATATGGAGACCCTGTCTGCTTAAAAAGCGGTTACACGTGGAAACCCGAGGACCCCATAGACTATAATAGGGTCTTTTGGGTTTCCGCCAGTTTCAGTATAAAAAAACCTTGCAGGACTTTTCTCTCCGACGATTTTAAGCAGATTCTGCGGCAAAATCTCTTATGGAGACTCCAATGCAAGTATGAATCCAGCCTTAGTAATTTCTATATATATATATATATATATATATATATATATATATATATATATAATATTATATATAATAATATATAATATAGAAAACTATATATTATATAAAATATATTTATATATTACATATGTTATTAACAAATTGTTAAAACTTTGACATAGTAATACTTGTTATTAAATGACCATCATAAAACATAGTAAGTAACATAGACATATTTGGTATGGCTGTATCCATAACAATCCACACAATAAAATGAATACACTATTTATAGTGGTCACTAAAGGGTAAAGTTGCGCAATTGCTTATTTTATTTAATCAGTAACAATCGGGGGTCTGATATTATGAAATGGGGTCTGAATCTATTTAGCTGTGTCCTATTCTAAAGGCCACGCCCCTTGAAAGGCCACTCCCACATTTTCCGTTCTTTACCATCCACGCATCCCTCCCAGGTTGGCGCCTGTGCAGACTGGGCGCAGTCACTACTCTCCGCTGGGTGTTACAAGTATACAGATTTGTGTTGTGTGTAATTATCAGAAGCTTCCAAATAAACCATTCACAAGTCTAGAGCTCAGCTAAGCCGTGTCAGGCACAAGTACAGAAGCCAAATTAGTAGCTGCTTGTTAATGTGTGTCAGCGCGCGCAGCCATACAGAGCTGTTTGTCTTATCTGCTGAGACGCGCTTTTCACCATGATGCCGGCTTCTGCAGACAGATGCTTCTAATTCTTCAGGGAACGGCTGCTATATTTGTTTCTAGGTTTCCTTTTAGTAAAAAGACTAAATTCAGAAGTGATACGCTGCAGTACTCTGCCCTATATTCCACATAAGATAAAGGAGCCAGGCCCATCTAGAGTCCACAATGACAGCAGCCTCACAGGCAGCGCTCTTATCTCCAGCAACAAAATCTGTTTTCTTGGGGTCTGGAGATTGACGGTGACCTGAATTAAATGTTGATGTCTGGAAGCTAAGGGAAGGAGCAGCAAAGACTTCTAAGTCTTCTCAGTTCTAGCTTGTCTCATTATAATGCAGCTTAGAGCATGTCTGCATCGGACAATACAAATAATGATGCCTTAAATGTGTTGTGTCTGGTCAGGTCTAACCCACATACTGATGTGTCCTTCATTACCTTTCTTCTTGTCTCGAGATATCCCTAGAGAAGAGGTGCAAGATGATCAGCTTTGGGAGAAAACTTTGTATTACTCAACACCATAACACAAAAAGTGTTTTTTTTCCCTTCAAATATCTCCCTTCATGCAAAAACATCCCAACATCCCAATGGCACCCTCAGTCTACACTACAGCATCCATGTCATGATTATCTCATACATATATTGTTTGGCCAAAAGGGATGACCCCCACCACCACCCGGACCACCACAAAAACAGGCGTGGATTTGGAGCTGCAGATAGAAGTTCTTTATCTCACAAGAACAAAGGTTCAGTATGTTGAATTCCAACATTTTCTATTATTTTCCTCTATATCTTTTGTCAGAGGAGGGTCAAGTTATTCTCATACAATAAAACAGCTTTACTCATTTTAGCAATGAGGTGTCATATCTCCAAACCGTCAAATTTTTGCATAGGACTGTCCCACAAAACAGTCCTAAAAATGAGGCTTGACTTGCACAAATGTGGACATTTCTGGAACTGCTTTTGTTCGTTCCTAAGAGGATCATGGATGTGGTTTAAAGGTATGTTCACATGATGGAATCTGGTGAATTCCATCCCAAAATCAGTGCCAAATTCCACCCTGATTCTGCCTCCTTTTGTATTCAATGGGAGGCAGAGATCAAAGCAGGACGCTGAAAAAATAAGTGACCCACTTGATCTTGATGTGGATTCTGCAGCAGATTCAACCACGAAACCCGCAAAATGGAGAAGAATTTGAGGTGGAAGTCTGCCTTGTATTCCTCTTCCTCTACACTCATCAGCAACTAGTGCCAAGTTAAACTTTGCTATATCTGTAGATGCTCATGACAAGAACATAGAGTACTGTGCAAACATTTTAGGTGGGTAAAAAAAGCTTCAAAGTAAGACTGCTTTCAAAAATAGATCTATTAATCGTTTAGAAACCCCATCAATATTTGGGGTGACCTTTGCCCTTTGGAGGAGGAGTCCTGGAAGTGATGATATGGCTCCCACAGATATAGCCCTGATCTCATCATCATCCAGTCTGTCTGGGATTACAAGAAGAGACAGACGGATTGGAGCAAGCCTACATCCACAGAAGATCTATGCTTAGTTCTCCAAGATGGCGGGAACAACCTCTCTGCCGAGTTACTTCATATAGTCTGTCTGCAAGTACCGAGAAGAGTTGATGGAAGGCAAAAGGCAAAGGTGACACCAAATATTGATGGGATTTAGATTTCTCTTTTCTTCATTCACTTTATTTTAGACCACAGACCACACTTCTATTATTGTACACAACTGGCCTATAATCATGACAATGGGGAATCCACTACTTTACTGTAATAATTTGAAAATGGATCCATTGTTTCCTATTGGTCTGTACGTCCATCAAAACAAAGATAGGGCATGTTCTATTTTTTAACTGACCGCCAAAAACCAGACATGTGAATACACTCAATAACTCTCATTGTTTTTAAAAATGGTTGTGTTTCACTGTCATGTGAATAGGGTCTTAGGGGATTTTGCCTTCCTCTGGATCAACGTGCTAGAGTTATAGATGGGACTCGCTGGACCTTTGTCTCCTTCCATCTTATCAAGTATCATCTATGTAACTATGTTTAGCTGAATCATTTTGCGACCTTCGATTTTTTTGGATATTTTCCGAAGCTTGTATTTTTCGATGAAACTGGACCAGGGTGGAAAAGGTTTATTGAATATACCCTTTACTATGACCCAACCACAGTCTTAGCTAATAAACAGAACACTTGCTTTAGTTGACTTACATCGGTGATAATTTCCAATGGTTATTTGATTTTTGTTCTGTATTTACTTTGATATTTTTTGCTTTGGACAAAATAAAAAAAAGGCTCCAGAATCTCTGCGGGCGGCCGAGCGCCTGTAATCTTTAATAATATAGATTCTGTTTATACTAACATCAGGTAATATCTGCTCCATGTTTTTTCCGTGATGGACACTAAATCCAATATATTTATAATATCAACCCAGCTTCGGGGCCTAGAACAAAGAATAAGTTTAATGAAAAACAACATCGCGGAAAGATAAGCACAAAGGTAGAGGTCTATTACACCGAGAGTACGGGAGCAGGACACCACCAAGATTGTTGGTACGGAATTAGTTATGCAATAGTCGATGTGGCATATTCTCATTCTGCCCATCAGAGGAGGATTGTGGGTAATAACATGTAAATGAACATGTCTCCCATAGCTGAATGCTTACTCTATAGACAAAGGCAGCTTAGACATCGGCAAGGGAGGCAGGAATGAGAGATTCTGAGCCAAGGAGCAAATGAATTGGATCTGTCACATATAATAGGGTGTCGGATGCTGGGCGAAGGAGCTGAGAATGTTTATTTAACCAGTGGATGTGAAGCCGTGTCCCTTCTCCTGGACGAGTGCCTTGTTTATTTCTTCCAGCTAAAGAGTACAGCTGAAATAAATAGTCAGGTATCAAGCCGAGCGTTTAACCTTGTCGATGAGCGGAGGCTTGTGCTGCTTGGATAACAGTGTTTCTTAGTAATGCACACGCTGCATCCCAACAGACTAATGCACATGATTTACACCCACAGCATCTATAAATGGGGCATTTTACAATATAATTCATTCCAGGAAAACAATAGAAGTGGGAACACATTCTCATTCTCGCAGTCTGAACATACCAGGTGCAGCTATGTACTGAAACAGACCAAGGTAATTTTCTAATTGTCTCAATTTTGCATTTTTCTTCATGTTTTTTCCCCATTCACATGCAGCAATGGCAACAGGCTCGGACTGGCCCACAGGGGAACAGATGAAGCCACTGGTGGCCCCCTTACTAGGGATGGGTGAACCAACTCGTACCGAGCTGGGTTCAACCCAAATATTTCAAATTGTTTTTTTTTTTTTTTTACAAAAACGAACAAATGGAGATTTGTCTCAGGTGAACTAAAATGGCATCTGTTCAGACCCAATAGTATAATAGATGGAGACCCAGGGGAGGTGACAAGATAAAAATCATTTATACTCACCTTTCCTCACCTCTTTAGGGCCTCCTCGCGGTGACTCTCCTGGTGACCTCATGCGCCCTAGGTCACCACTGAGGTCTGTGATAGGGCCATAAGCTGTCACATGGGCACTATGAGAGTCTTGACTTCATGAAATCACTGAGTAGGCGGAGAGAGAACATCAGACAATGCCAGGAGGCCCAAAAAAGGTAAGGGAAGGTGAGTATGAATGTTTTTTTCATTTTTTACTCCTCCCCTGGGCCTCCACCTATTATAATGTGGGACCTGAAGATAGTATAATAATGTCCCTTTCACTTTGACATAACTTCATCTGTGTTTGCCTTAGAGAGCTAGAAATTGGATAGATAGATTCCTAGGAGCCCTGACAGTGTCATACACTATGTTTTATAGATAGGTTGCTAGGAGTCCTGACAGTGTCATACACTATATTTTATAGATAGGTTCCTAGGAGCCCTGACAGTGTTCTGCACTATGTTTTATAGATAGGTTCTTAGGAGCCCTAAGAATATTCTACACTATGTTTTATAGATAGGTTCCTAGGAGCACTGATAGTTTTCTACACTATGTTTTAAGCCAATGTAAAATGAGGTTTGTACCAAACTTGTTTAACCTGAAATGAGTCTTAGACCCGAGCCACCCGAAACTAATCAAATCCTGGGAGGTTTGCCCATTTCAACTCATAACCCCAGCATGAGTGATGCATGGCACAGTACACTCAACACCCTATATATAGATACATCATACAGGCATCTCACACAGCCTATGCTCCCATGTAATAAACTGGGTAGAATATATAACAATCTCCCCAGTCTATTATATATATAGATGCATTGGGTTTCTGAGATAACACAGAGGCAGGATGACCCCTCTCCCATGCTCCTTAGGCTACAATTGACAGGAACGTCATAATCAGATAAGTGACAGCCATTGATTTTTTGACTGCCCATTTTAACAGACCAATAAAAAAGAGATTCAAGTTTTATTTTTGTCTTTTTTCGCAGATCCCTCAATATGCTCAAATGTATGAAGGATCTGTGAAAATAGGTGCCAAACGGTTCTTAAAAATGTACATTTTTCATGGCTGTTTTCGACCACGTTTGTGTGCTGTCACCATGCTTACACAGCTAAGGGGGCCCTAGTCTAAGGCAAGAGAGAATGAACAGGTTACTCAGAGGGCCAAAGGACAGAAACAAGGTAAGGACTAGGTACCAGGCTAATACTGAAAAATGAATTTTATGAATTTGCGAATAGGAGGCAGGTAATATATATGTATTCAGCTGTATAGTGGGCCCCCAGAATATACTGGGGGGCCCTAGTCTCCCCAGTCTTACACTAAAGTAACCTTTTTGATTGATGGGGTCAGGATGCTGGACAGACTCTCCTAGGAGGGTCAGAGCCAATGGGGTACATCACTCAACCAAGTATATCTGGTCCTATTTTCCAACAATTATTGGGGACCATTAATCTCCATTGGATTTGTATAATTTACTACTGACTCACATTTATGGTGTGGATATACAGCAGATCTGCATGAAGATTAACTCCAGCATGCTACTTATTTTTGCAACAATGCCAAATATCTGTCCAGGAACCTTCCATTGAAGGTGAACGAGGTTGTGGATTGCCATCAGATTTGGTGATGATTTCAGGGCTGAATCTTTGCCAAAATCTATACTAAATCTGAAAGTCTTAAGAGACTCTTAAAGAGGTATTTTGGGCCCCAACCCCTTTTCATATATCCATAAGCTAGCTCATTGGTATCTGATCGGTGGGGGTGCAACACCTGGACCTTACACATATCAGCTGATCTGGCTGTCTCCGGGCATTGGAAGCTATAGCCCTTTCAGCTCCAACCAGCACTGCAGCTTCTGAGCACTGGATTAATAGGAGCAGAGCTGCAGCTCCATCCCTGTTATAGTGATGGTGTCCGGGTACTGCAGCTCTATGACTATTATCTGAATAGTAGCAGAGTTGCTTCTGGATTCCCGTGCGCGGAGGCCACCAGATCTCTACTGATTGGTGCAGGGTTCATGTGTTGGATTCCCACAGATCAGAAATCGATATCAGTACCAGTATCAAATATGAAAAAGGATCGGGGGCCTGAAATACCTCTTTAATGGCACATGGTGGGTGGGGGCCCCTCTTATGCTTTTTCCACTGAGCCTAGGAACTTCAAGTTGTGCTTCGACTCTAGACACAGAAAACTCCTTACCATTGGTTGTGTCTGATATATCTAAGATTTAGCTCCATTTAAATGAATGGGGGTGAGTTGCACCAAAGAGATTCTGTGGATAAGTGTGGAATTGTTTTTGAAAGGAAGCATCCATGTTTTCTAGTCCCCCCTTTAGATTTCAGTCTTTGCTGTGTTTTCCTCCTGCTTTGCTCTGTGAGCAACCATTGATTTCATATGTAGCTATGGCCTGTGGGGTCATATGTTGGTGACTCCTGCCAATAGGATCCACCACTGGTCTTACCGCAGAACACGTGTAGACACTCCTGCATCTAGATCTAAGTGTCTAATAATCTTATTATAATACAGATATTACAAGCCACAATACTGTAGCTCTGAAAACTCAGAAAAGCAGGATAAATGGTTAAATCCGCCTGTACAATACATCTGTGTGCAGTAATATTTAGGGAAATTTCTCAAGGAGATATAGCGTTCCCAGTACTCTAGCTGTGGTGGGTGACAGTGACAAATGAGAAGTGTATGGATACACAGTGCAGCCACTCAATTACCCGGCATGGTTATGTTCTTTTCTACGCAAGTCCATTGAGAAACGCAAAATGCATTTCACCCAACAAGGGTAACATATAGCAGAAAGTGTTCAGAGGCCATGGTTACCAATAGGAGATCAGAACTCTGTAAAATATCTCTCTGCTCCTCTCCTTTCAGTGGGCAGGTGCTCGGACGGTGGATGCTCTGCAGGAGATATCAAATATATGTATCAGCAAAATTCTCCCAGTCCCTTCCCAGCACGAGATCCTGAAAGGATGCTGAAAGCTGCAAAGAACATCTGAGGTAAAGCTACAAAGACTGAACAGTGAAGTTCAAATATTTTGGGAAATGAAACCGTGTATCCTTCAGTTATTTACCGCTCCTGAGCACCCCGTCAGCGAGCACGCCATGTTGTAATGGCAAACAGTGCACATGGATGACACCTTCAGTTTGAGTATCCAGTTCCCATGGCCACCAGACCCTCATATACACTGGTGGTCTACTTTATGCAAAGTACTGTAGATAATCAGAGTCTGACCCTTGCCGGACTATCAGTAGCCCTTCTGTGTATGGTCTCTAGCCAGCTGTTTGCTGGCTGCCCAGGTTTGACCTAGTTTTCATGTTCTAGTTTTCACAGTTTACTGTGCCCCTTGGATTATTCCATGGTATCTGTTTATGGGTCTTAGGTTTGACTTCTGATTGGCTTTTTGGAACATTTTATGGTTATTCCTTTGGTTTAGATCATCACCTTGCTGACCACCTGGTTGAGAGTGACCCATGGATTCCCTCTGACTAGCCCTACCGTGCTTCACTACTTCTCTGGCTTGGTGCCAATTGGTGACTATTCTGAGGACTGTCACCAGAACCCAGCATGTCAACCCCACAGGACCGATACATGACCTGGAGATCCATCTAATGCAACATAGATAATCAGATTATGACCCTTGCCGGGGTATCAGTAGCCTCCTGGACATGTTCTCTAGCCATCTGTGTGCTGATTTCTTGCTACCTGTGTTTGACCTAGTTCTAGGTTCCATGTTTTTCAGATTTTGTTTTCTGTGGATTTTTTTTTTACAGTATCTTTGTACTCCTCTCCGGTTTGATTTCTTCTTGGCTTCCTAGTACTTATTCCTGTCACTTGTCTGGTTTAGAAGATCCTCATGATGACCACCTGGTGGTAATTTAACCCATGGCTTCCATCTGACTAGCCTACTGTGCTTCACTGCTTATTTGGCTTGTTGCCAATCGTTGACTATTCTGAAGACTGTAACCTGGAGAGGAGACCTGGATTAATGGGAGTCTGTCACCAGAATCCTGCAGATAGATAGGCTAGGGTCCCCTGAATCAAGCAGTGTTTTCCCCTTGTGAATCGATGACTCTGAGCTATCGCTGTTTTTGTTAACACTCAATTTAGTTCTTTGGAGCAACGAGGGCTTTGCGGCTTACCTCCTTGGAACAATGACAATGCCCTCGTTGCTCCAAAGAGCTCATTTGCATATTGACAAAAACAGCCATATCTCGGCAACGGAGGCACCGATTCACAAGGGGAAAACACCGTTTGATTCAGGGGACCCTAATCTGTCTACCAGCCTGGCTGGGTTGATATCCTGGGTTCTGGTGACAGACTCCCTTTAAATCGAATGGATTAGACAAGGGGCCCATATAGACATTAAGCCAAAGCTTTAGCATAACTAACATACTCAGGCTTAATAAAGCTTTAAGCCAGAAGACACAGTAAGCCCGGTACAGTCAGGACAGCGTTAATGCTTTTATTCTCTAATGAAACTAAGTGAGAAAGGACATTGAAATTGCTTCAATTTTGTGGGAGGGAAATATAATCGCCCAGTGTATTAAAACATGTGCAAATACAATAAAACCACATTACGTCCTTGGAACGCTCACAGAATAATAATAGAATTGTGTGCTTTAATTTTTAGCCCAGTAATTTTATTGTACTTATTAATTAAGGTCTGTAACATTAATTAAATATTAAAAGAACCTGTTATAGAACTCTATGATATACAGATGACTAATATCAGACACAGCTAAGAGCAGGGCTCGTGCTAGATATAATCCTAAATGTGTCATCTCGTGCTAATAAAAAATACAGTATGTGATGGCATCCAAAACTTCATCGCTATGCTGAACAATAAATAGTACAGCCGGTAGCGTACACAGAAGAGAGAGGGGCCCAGACCAAAGAAGGATCCCTATTATGGTGCTGCCCATAACACAGGTGTTTGTCTCTACCTTCACTACCCTTTCTATATCTCCAGCTCCACCTTGTTTGCTGACCATCAAGTTCCTCAGGGGTAGAGTCCTGTACCGTTCTTACTACTGAGCTTGGTCTTCATACGTACATCTTTGGTTTTTCTTGGGTAGCTTAAAGGGGTTCTTTAGGAATTGGAGCAAACCATGGGGCATTCAGGGGAGATGTAAAATAAATAAAGCATACTCACCTGTCCCCGACCCTGTTATATCCATTCAGGCTTACACTGAAGCCTTGTTCCCGGGAGTCTTAAGCCTCACATGAATACTGAGACGAATCAGTGGCCTCAGTGGTCTCTGGATAGGGACCAGTGACATCACTCACTGCCATAGATTAGCTAAACCTAAGCAAAGGAGTATCCCTTTAACTAAGTATATTGATAACCACAGCTGACAAATTGATCCGCATTCCTCAAACAACAATCTATATTTTTCTACAATGTGAGTCAATAGCAGACTGCGTAGCGTGATGTGAGCAGAGGTTGTAGACAAGAATTTTGCGCTATCTGTAAGTACTGTATACTTAAATGGATATTATAGAAGAAAGCCAGCTACATATACTAAAAGTTTCCTGTTCTTGAGAGATGTCTATATCTAGTAGTCAGGGTATATACGGATCGATCTATCTCACATTTTCTACATGAAGAGGGAGAACAAATCCAGCAAATCTACCCTTCAATAAAATAAATTGTACTTATTGTGATGGAACAGAAGAAAACAGGACAATGAGGGAATCGCAGTCAGCAATTTAATGGAGAACACATGAAAATAGGTTACAAGGGGCTGAAAACTCTGGATGACCTGACTATGCTATATACATCAATACCATGCAGCGTATACTCATCTACATCTATCCCTAGGTAAGAAATCCGATTGATCGATTTACAGACCCAAGCATAGAAGCCTTGCTATACTGACTATACAAGCAGTAGGCTAGGCTACAACCAGTAGGGATTCATATAGGCGGGAATGCTAGTACTTATATATGGGCTCAATGTGACCACACTTAAAGGGGTTTTCCAGACTATAGAACTGATGACCTATCCTTAATATAGGTCATCAGTTAAAGATCAGCAGGGGTCTGACACCAGGCCCTCAGCCGATCAGCTGATTGAAGAGGATGCAGTATTTGGGTGAGCATTGCAACTTCTATGGTACTTACCAAGCACAGTGCTGTACCTTTAACCGTGGCTGTGCTTGGTATCATAGCTCAGCCAGTTCACTTGAATGGGACTAAGCTGTGATCAGGCCTTGCAATTCCTAATATACAGTGGGTACAGAAGTATTCAGACCCCTTTAAATTTTTCACTCTTTGTTTCATTGCAGCCATTTGCTAAAAGCAAAAAAGTTCATTTTATTTCTCATTAATGTACACTCAGCACCCCATCTTCACAGAAAAAAAACAGAAATGTAGATATTTTTGTAAATTTATTAAAAAGAAAAACTGAAATCTCACATGGTCATAAGTATTCAGACCCTTTGCTGTGACACTCATATTTAGCTCACATGCTGTCAATTTCCTTCTGATCCTCCTTGAGATGGTTCTACTCCTTCATTGGAGTCCTGAGTGTACATTAATGAGAAATAAAATGAACTCTTTTGCTTTTAGCAAATGGCTGCAATGAAACAAAGAGTGAAAAATTTAAAGGGGTCTGAATACTTTCTGTACCAACTGTATTTATTTATTTTGTGTATTTATTTTTAGATGTAAGGTAGAGAAGTAGGCATGATATGAATTTTAATAATTTTTAATTTTAATTTATTTATTTATTTTTTATTTTTAGTCTTTAAACTTTATTTTTAGCTCTCCTAGGGGATTTTATTGCTTAAACAATATACCTGGCAGCCCTGCAGTATCCTCGGAAGGTGTTCATCGTTCAAGAGATGGAAGCCCCAAGGCAAGTCTGACTACGAAAAAAAATGCGGTGGTTGCAATTGACTGTAGCATCTAAGGGGTTAAAGAGGCGCTGTCATTGTTGTCATCATTTGCAGCTGTTAGTGGCAGTCTGTGATGTATAACATCGACATCTCCCATATATGGTGTGCGCTCAGCTCCTGAACTTGTGCCATATTGCCCTAGCACACATCCGCCATACAGGTATGGCAGACGTCGATTTGGGGTTAAACGGTTGTGCTTTTTGGACAAAGCCTTTTCGCTAGATGCTGATCACAGTATTTTCTGCCGCTTAGCCCCCAGCCATCTGTAAAATTTCCCTGCAGTGCCCCCGGAGAAGAAATTAAGCATTACACAGTGCCCAGTGAAATCAATGGAGCATCCCTGTAATTTACGGCCATGCACAGTCCTCCGGAGTAAGGGACACTCTTTGTAGTCACTTTATAGGGTATTTCAAGCATAGTTTACAATCCAGACAACTATTTAATGGAATTGTAATAATGCGGCTACGCACGATCTTGTTGATAGATACCGAATCCTCCGCCTGTGCACAGTCTAATACGGTTGTATTGAGCTATATTGATCACCAAGTCAAATGTGACTTATTCTGTCCCTTTTATTTTACAGGAAATTACAAGGAATAGATCATGCTTTATACCGAGCATGGTTAAATGGGAAGCAAAGCAATTTGTGTTAGGTGGCCCGTCCATCTCGGAGGATTTTACTATTACTAGCAGACGTACACTAAATTACACAACAAATTCAATATATAATAAATCATAGGAGACAAGTCATGTGCGAGCTGTGGACAGAGGCGAAGCCACCGAATATGTGACATTTATAATACTGGTGGCTGCTTTTTTTGGCAGAGAGGCATTTAGGGACCCCTCAGGCACCAGACCCTGGGTGTGATTGTTACCCCGCCATCCCCTTAAGCTACACCCAATCTCAATGGACTATGGGAGCATCATAGACTGAAGTGACAGAATAAGATAGAGGAGAAGAGCTCGTAGCAAGGACAGAGATAATGGGGCTGGCAGGGCGTATGCCCCTCTATCTAGGCCAGGGTATACAGACAGGGCTAAGACGATGAACTGAATGTTTGACCTAGGTGAAGGATGGTCTAACTACAGCTGTAGCGAGTAGGGTGGCGGTTATGTTAGTATTTGGGTGGTAAGTGTCAGGGCATAATGATTTCAGTCCTAATTATTTCAGGAGCACAGCTAGAGATGGTCTGAGCGTACATGTGCCCCAGGTGTTTTTCCTTGGCCAGGGTATTTAGATATAAGGCTAGGGTACAAGGTGATGACAGTGTAGCTGCAAATCTATCATATCTATCTATCTATCTATCTATCTATCTATCTATCTATCTATCTATTCGAGATGATCCAAATTTTTAAAAGCTTTCAGACCAGTGGTGTAAGTACCAGGGTAGCAACAGTAGGGTAGCACCTTAGGGAGTAACCCCAGCAGGTAACGGGCCCTATTTACTTACCGATCCCTGCTCACGACCGCCTCCGCTTCCCGTTCTGTGTCCCATATCATGTCCCTGGGCCCCCTGGAGGACAGAAGGGGAAGCAGAGGGAGCTGTGAGCAGGAGCCGGGATTAGTAAGTGAGGACGTGGGCTCGTGGCAAGAGTATTTGTAGGACGAACTCCAACATATACTGCTATTATTATACTTTGGGGTCTTTTCAGACCCCAGAGTATAATAAATGAAGGCCCAGGGAAGGTGAGGGAACATAAAAACCAATGTTACTCACCTCCCCTGCACTCCGGAGTGACTCCAGGCAGTCTTCAGACCTCTTTGGTGATGTCCCAGATGTCACGTGGGCCAGGCCGGCGTCGATATACATCGCAATGCCGGCCTGGCCCATGTGACGTCTATGCCCACCTTGAAGAGGGCCGAAAGCAGAAAGGAGTGCACCGGAACCCAGGAAAGGTGAGTAACATTGGTTTTTATGTTCCCTCACCTCGCCTGGGCCTCTGAAAAGACCCCAGAGTATAATAATTGTTAATGGGTGGTCCACTATGGGGCATAATACTGTGTGCTGGGGCCACTATGGGACATAATACTGTGTGCAGGGGCCACTATGGGACATAATACTGTGTGCAGAGGCCACTGTGGGACATAATACTGTATGGAGGCGCCACGATGGGACATTATACTGTGTGAAGGGACCGCTATGGGACATTATATTAAGGGACATCACATGTCACATCAGGTGTGATGACGTAATGAAGCTTACATTATTCTGTCTATTATATATCTATTTATTATCTATTATTCTATCTACCTATCATCTATCTCTATCTATCTATCTATCTATCTATCTATCCATCTATCTCATCTCTATCTAACTATCTATTAGTTATCTATCTGTCAACCTAATATCCAGTGTTGGACTGAAATTTCCTGGGCCAGATAAAATGATTCTGACACTTCAAATTTGAGTGTCTTGTACTGGACCATTATTGTGTTAGAGCCTGGGCCCACCAGAGGATCCCCTGGTGCCCTGGTGGGCCAGTCCAACAGTCCTATTATGTATCTTTTTATCTATCTATCTACATATCATCTATTGATCTATTATCTATCAACTTATTTATTATCTATGTACCTAGTTATCTATCTATCTATCTATCTATCTATCTATCTATCTATCTAGCTCTCTCTCTCTCTCTCTCTCTATCCATCCATCCATCTATCCACAAACATACAGTACATACAATACTTTTTCCCCTAGAATAAGTCCTGACTGGAGACCTTTTTGGGCGCTCTACACCTCGATGCCGCACACATTTATGGACTTGAATAAATAATTTATTTGTGCGTTTTCCATAAACAGGAGCAATCGCTTCACATTTTGCCTCTTATTGCACAAATTGCGAAGCCTTATAAATTATTATATAGGCTGTCAGCTTGGAAATCATAGCTGTTCACTCATGCAGTTTGCCGGATTATTTGTATTGTAAGTGTAATTTGCATACAGATTGTCAGATTTATGAGTTAGGTTATGAATGTCTATATATTTCTAGTGGATAGGAATTGTTTAGTAAACTCTTGTGTGGTCTGAAATATACAGTTCCTGCTACTGCGTCATAAAATATTCCATTCTGTGTCCCTTTTATTTTCATATGTGTCTTTCTTTAGAGACGTGTACTCTTACTGTATACCGCTCGGTGTGGGTCTATAGGCTGGGCTGGTCTGTAGTTGATGCGTGCCCTTCCCCAATAATATGGTGAACGGTCATATAATGTGTTAGTAACAATACCAAATGTCTAATTAAAGTCTAATATCCTTTCCTTATTTTGTTATAAATTTATAGGGCAAGTGAAGGGAATAAACTTTGTGTCAGATATCGAGGTCTCACACAAGATATAGCCGTCTCACTGTATACCAATTTTGTGGGGTATCGGTACACCTTGCTCACCACACACACATGCGATCATAAAAAGGAGAACTCCGCTTCCACCCTCCCTTCCATCTCACCTGTCACACTAGACTACACAGGGGTGAAGTGACTTTCTACAAACACATCTATACACAGAGCTGCCACCACGTGACGAGACACCAACACACCCAAACTATGCACCACTAGCACACAAAAGGGTAACACAGCCAAGCAATATTTACTCTCTTCGGAATTGTGAGGATATTTAGAGGCAACGGACAATCTTATTCAATTTTAGATTTGATATACACAAAAAAGTACTGTGCTTTAACAATAAAAAGGTGTAATAAAAAACACATACATAGAAACAATGGAAAATAAAAATGTGTAACAATGGACAAAGTCTAGCAGGTGGAGAGCTGCAGACGGAGGGGACAGAATCCATGTTAGGCTGTGACTGCAAGACTCTGAATAAGAGATCATGCACCTCATGGCATTTTATGGATTCCTGACCCACAAGCTGCTTTCTGCAACCTCCTACCTGTGATGTCATAATTTTCCTTTTCTGGTCATCGGTGCTTTGATGAACCATGCTCTCAGATGATCCGAAGTCGCCATGTCCGCTACGATCAGCAGACCTCATTTGCTACTTAGGGCCTTCTGTATTGAATACACTTCCTGAGACTTAATAACCACTTGTGTCCTGGCTTAAGGATTGAAATTACTATACAAATTGGAGTTGCTGACACAGAAATCTCATATTTAGCACATACCTACTGACACATTGTACCAAAAACTCTGCTATGACAAGTAATAGAAAACTAAAACATAACTAGATACATCATTTCTACAGTATAATATATTCACACTTTGTAATATACTACACTATACTACACTAAAGTAAAGTGCCTGTGTCTTTAAATATTACTCCTGTCTTTTCTTATCTGAGTGATTCTGTTCCATATTGCATTCAGAAGCAGTGTCAGTTTACAATGAAATCTAAGGGGAGGGGAAGGAAAAGAAGAAGAGAGAAACTGCATATGAGGTTGTCTACAGCATTAAATGAGTCATTTCTATCAGGAAAAGGCTGGTAACTGCAGCTGTGTTGTGAAAGAAAACTGTCTCTCTATAGTGCTGATGTCTCTATAGTACTGATGTCTCTCTATAGTGCTGATGTCTCTCTATAGTGCTAATGTCTCTCTATAGTGCTGATGTCTCTCTATAGGGCTGATGTCTCTCTCTATAGTGCTGATGTCTCTCTATAGTACTGATGTCTCTCTATAGTGCTGATGTCTCTCTATAGTACTGATGTCTCTCTATAGTGCTGATGTCTCTCTATAATACTGATGTCTCTCTATAGTGCTAATGTCTCTCTATAGTGCTGATGTCTCTCTATAGTACTGATGTCTCTCTATAGTGCTGATGTCTCTCTGAAGTGAAGAATAAGTGAAGTCCATCTTCTTTAATGGACTATATTACAAAGTTTGTTATCTTCATCTGCAGTATGTATTTAGGAAACAGGGGTGTAACTAAAGGCTCACAGGTCCTGATGTATAAACTCAGCTTGGGTCCCCCTGCATGACTTATTGTCACAACTCCAATCTCTACATTTTAGCAGTATTTACCTTTTCCTTTTCTTCTCTATCTGGGCATCTCCATTAGACTAACATGAACACTTGTTCACAGTATATCTGTGCACACAAACTTCCCATAATTCCTATCCTATGCCCACCCCCTCAACAATAACCTTGCCCCTTTTTGTGCCACAGACTCCCCCACAGATTACTTCCTTGACGATATGCTGCTAACACCTGCTATTTTTGCCATCAATGGACTCCTTTTCTCTTTTCTGAGAGTGTCTATGTCTATGTATTGTCATCTTCTCACTCCAGTGCACCAGATTGCAGGGGGCCAAGATTTATAATGCACAGACTGACAGACATCAAAGGAATCGGAAAGCAGATCAAAGACATTAATCCAGCCCTAGTAGTGAAAAATGAGCTGTGGGCCCATCTGGCTTTAGGGAAAAGTCACTGCAACCACTGTGACCCCTCTAGTTACACCAGTGGCACTTAACCACTTATATGCTGTTGTAGGGGTGGTTAGTGACATAGTGAACATATCATTTATGTATTAAAGTGCAATCTCACAGTAAAAAAAAAATCAACCTTTAATCCATATATAATATTTGGTGCACCCGCTGTGTGGCTGCTTCTGCCATCCCCCTCATTTTTGTTGGTTGTAAGCTGTCAATCTTTATGCTAGGGGATAAAGCTGGTTGGGGATCACATGCAAAAATGGGTGCTTTGGTGGGCGTGACCATGCCTAGGTACAGTGTACAGCTAATTTACATACCAATTAAAAACTGATTTTCTTTTTCTGGCAGCAAGACTGCACCGAAACACAAAAAGGTGTGTGCACTATGCCACTAATAGCCCATAAAACAGCATATATGTGGTTTACAAGAGGTTTTGTGGTGGTCACAAGGTTCAGCGGCCCGGCAATTAAAGTGGCAGTGTGACTGATGTGTTCTATGTGGTTGCATATCCTAAAGCTAAGCTTATGCTGTCAGGGCTGACTAACCAACCATCTAACGCGTGTGAATTGTTTGGCAGATGTTCATATAGTGCTACATCTGTTAGGGAGAAAAAGGATCACTCAGGATGTATTTCAGGGGTTTCATGAACTCTCCCCATTGAAAACACGAAAAGGAGCAAGAGTCTATATTTTTTTGTCCATCAGGAAACTCAATATCAAAAAAGCCACACTGGATTGTAAGGGACATTATGCTGAGCACCATCATATCTTTAGATCCTCCAGTAGATCCATCATCTCTTTGAAAAATCCATTTTAACAAATATGCAAATAAGACTCAAAAGTGCAATGTGGGCGTGCCAGAGCCTCAGGTTTCCAAACCTGAATACTGAGCCCTTGGATGCTCTGGCACACCTCCATAGCACACGAGACTCATTTACGTGTTTCTAAAATCTGCTTTTTCAAGAAAATGGTGTATCTATTGGACTAACTAAAGGAATGATGATGCTCAACACAATGTCCCCCACAATACACTGTGGCTGGTTCCCTTGGAATACAGATCCTGTGCTTGGCACATGCCTCCTGTCTATAGTTTTAGAATGATAGAGAAAACAAGAGTTCTGCCTGACATTGTGCAGGAGACGTTTGAAAGTCCTGGGTTCTGTTGCCGGGGAACACAGCGTTGATATTGCTAGGAATGGCTAGTATCTTAACAACATATAGGTCAGGGTTTTTGGCGCTAAGCTAGTTAGGTATATGCCTGGTTGTTGTGAGCACAACCTGTTAGGCTCTTTAGGGACTCACAAGACAGAGAAGGCAGAGTGAGACAGCAACAGGGAAAACCAAAGGAGAGTACAAGGCTGGGCAAGTTCAACTGAGATGGAGCCTGCAGGTCAACAGGAAGAAACACTGTTGGACCTAATCACATTAGAAGTTTATGGAAAGAGAGATGCAGACAACACAATGGTACGGGAGTACTAATGATTTTAAGTGCCATAGTGATCCAGGTAAGGAGTAAAGTTGGGACTCCCTACATGATTAACCCAACCTCTGTGGATATAAGCATCACCTATGTACCAACTGAGTTGTGTGGCACCACTTTTAAGAAGGTAGTTTACTTCTCCTTGTAGAACTCTGGACTGAACTGGCCATGAAGAGATCTTGGGATCAAACTACAGATAACAGGACTTCCTAATACCCCGCTGGGTAGGGGGATTTGTTTGGGATACGTGTTGGCTGTACATGCTGTTGAAAGTCTATAGGCAGCTATAACTGGTAATTTTCTGGGAGTACTAAGAGTGGGTAGAAATATCATGGAGGTAAAAAGTGTGGCTGGAATATTATCAAGATATTGATGGCAACATTATGTATGTAGTAACAGGTCTGGAAATGTCATGGAAGTACTATGTGTGGCTGGAAATCTTTTCAAGGTACTGACTATGGATGTCCATGTAATGAAGATATGGTTGTTAACATAATATATGTAGCAATGTTATGAAGGTACTCAATATGGATGGCAATGATATAGGCGCACTGGGATGTGTCCATTAGTTCCCTATATGACTAAAGACAACAAATGTCTGCAGAGAAAATACAAGGATCATATCTTCTAACTACTGTAGGCGATAATGATTTCTTTGTTACCATAGATACCTAGATTATTAGTACGTTGACTACTTGTTATTGTACATGTTGGTCAATTATCTATATCTATGCCTACGTATAAGTCACTGCCCCAGAAGATCAATGCGCTTATGTCCCACAGAGAGCATTTGTTGGTTACAGAAGTTTCTAAACCCAATGCAGGGGACTCATAGACAAATGGAAGATAAGACATGCCGGCAAAAAGATCTTCTGTTCCTTGTAAAGCCATAAACCCTGCTGGTATAATTGCATCAATTAAGTGGCCGGATGTACAATGCTATAGCTAAAAAGCCATAACTACAGTATATTAAAATCATAAGACACTGAACCTCCTGGCTTAAGACAAAAACAAAAAAAAAAATTAATGATCACAAACAATATCTCCACGTTGCGAGCATCGTGTTGGATTTTGCACAACAACAAAAAAGTTTCTGCAAACATAATGATGGCAGAAATTTTTCCAAAGGCTACAATGAGTTAGTCTTAAGAGCCAACCCGAATCTTCTCTGCTGGAAAGGTCTGTTTGAATCGACTTTCTCCTTCGCAAATTCGGCTCATACATGGTGAAGTTTCACTATAACACGGCTAAATTGCCCTTTGCAAATGATAAAAGCCAAATTTCCCGTTGAGTGTAAAATTACAGCAAGGAAGTAGACAATGGAGATAAAAATGTCAGCGCGTCTCTATCCAGAGATTGACAGCAATATGTAAAATTATAAAACTCCATGCTATTTTCATTTATTGCCACAATGCACTGAGAATCTCGACGATTTCATGAACTCAAAATGTTATTTTAATGACTACAGAGATGATAAGACAAGCAAAAATACTTGTTGATCACGTACTAAGATGCAACTTCATGTCTTAAAGAAAAATTCTATAATAAACTAAATGATAACACAGTGGGACATATAGATGAAGTCCGTACACCAGTTTTCCTTCATAAAAAGTTGCAAATTGTTGCAAGTGGTGTTTTTACGCCACCCTCTCAACTTTCTATAACCGGGACATGGTGAGGAGCCTTCTAGATTTATCATTTACACACGTTTTTTGTATAAATGATGATTGAAAATCTATGCCAGCTACGAGTTGTCGAAGATTTCAGTCTAGGCACATGAACTGCTGGAGGACAAGCCCCATACACATTAGATCACTGGCGGGTTTGGCTGATATTCATTCAATGAGAGTGACCACCTTAAATAGGAATTCAATTATGGTAACATTTATAATAGGGATTATTGGCCAGAGCAGGGAACATACAAGAGCTATCGCTAAGCGTCACATCTGGCAGGTTCATCCTGATTCTTTTGGCACTGGTTTCCCATGTAAAGAAGACTTTAGTATCCTACTGTGAAGTATCATAATTAACTTTTTATAATTTTATACTTTTATATCTGTTTTATATTTTCATATCTGCTTAAGGTGTACTGTGTGTAAAAAACATTTTTATCCTTAAAGTTAAATATTAGATGTGGTTGTTTATGCTTGAAACTGAGTGTAATGTAATGTTACACTACCAGATAGTGTCTGCATACCATAGTGAGAATCCTTTGTGTCCAAGAAGACATGTGCTTGGTTTGCTGCCAGAAGACAGCTCCCTGGATCACTGCGCAAGACAGGAGATGGCTGACCATATACAGAACTGCTTATATCTGTTATCTATGAATTCAAGATATACTACACCAATTAGGATTGAACATGAGGACTTACGTTGCTATGTTAACCCTTTCCTATATTTGCTGCTATATGAACTTATGTTGTCTTAATAAAGGTTCAGTGTGCGTCCCTGTATTCGGCTAAGAAAGAGGGTTCATAGCAGCTCTGTGTCTGGTGTCTATCTCTCGCCGCTAGCACTTAGCTCATATCAATTAGGACAACGACAGTTACATGGGGTACCTGGTCATCTGGCCCACAAAGGGTGTCATGACCTTATTACTACTAGAGGTTAAGATGTACAAAAGTGTTTCACCATTAGGATAGCTAATGCACTGTAGCTAATGATATACTCTAATCAATAGGCACAATGTCAATGCAATGTGATGGCCTCAGACACTCTAGTTATTGAGACAAGGAGTAGACAAAGTGACATCATTGCTTTTAGTAAAGGTTGGTGGGTACTCTGTCTCATTGAACTGACCACCATATCAGGGAGACTTAGAGGCCACCAAGAATTCTGGGAAAAGGTATGCAAATCAGCTTTCCTAAATGGACAAAGGAAAACTCTTCCTCTAGCAGCACATATTGGAATATTTCTCCTTATAAATCAATGCCTTACTTTCGAAGAAGTCCACAAGACTTGAAATATAAGCCAAACCAGAAAATCTCTTCCAAAAGGAAAAAAAGACCCCATCTAGAGACCACTGTTCTGCACAGACAAGGTTTAAGAACGCCAACAGCTGTCTTAGAAAGCTGAGTGTTGTTATATATAGATCTACCACCCAATAGGTGACCTTAGAGGCACAGATTTCCGTTTTCTAACTAGGAATACAATTTTGGATACCTTTGAATGACGATTTGATCCTGACATCATGACTTTGACGCCACCCACATGACTGCTGAGGCCCAAGGACCCAGGACCGCTGATGCCATTGAAGAGAGATGAAGAATCTGGGAACGCTTAGGAAAGAAGACTGGACCCCGCGGGGCACCAAGGTCTGATTTTTTCATCCAGCCCAGGAAAGGGTATGGATGAAAAAATCAGACCTTGTTCTCTAATCTTACAAAATCCCTTTAAGTAAGTTCTCATTCCCTTGAGCAGTAGTAAATAGTCTCTACAGTCTCTCTTGTACATGAAACACAAACACGACAAGACTTGCCCCCAAACAAAATGAAGAGACATCTCAGTTTCCAGGTGCGGGAGTGAAGTTGATTAAAAAAGAAACAGAAAATAAATAAAGCAATTTACTATGAGAAAATTATATTCTGCAAAATGATATCACAGCTCTGCGGGAAACCAGTCTGTTGTGATTGTTTTATATTCTCCTCATAATATACACAAGGATGAGAAAAATCCAAACACGGTAACATTACCAGGAGATATTAATGATGTTATTTTAGGGACAATGTACTAATCGAAAGCGCCATTTATTACCATGAGGCCATGTATAACCCGAAAGAATGGTTGATCCCATTCTGTAGGAAGAAGGGGACAGATCTATGTGTTCCCTAAGACTATATTCACATCTGTGTCGTAGGTTCCACTTGGATCCTTTATCATTCCATAAATTCCATCAAAAATGACATATGAAAAAAAAGGTCCTAATGCTGGACTTTGTCATCCGGCAACACAATGGACATCATAATGGATGCCCATCAGACCCTACCATAGCCAATGGGGTCTACTATCATCTACGTGTGTCCATTATATAATGGATCCGTCTCTGTTGGGATTTCCATTTTTTGTTCCTATATTGGAATTAAAAACAGAAATCCTAATGGAGATGTGAACATAACCTAAAAAGGTCAGAGTAAGCAATTGTATGTAAAGATGGCCATGCACCATAGATAACTATTCCTCTTCACTACCCTCACCCTCTTGACATATACATGCATTCTCAATTCAAGAGGGTAATAAGTTGCTTTCAGACTCTGGTGGTGACTTAAAGGGGTTTTCCAGGTTGTGAATGTTGATGACCTATCCTAAGGATAGGTCATCAATATCAGAATAATGGGGATCTGACACCTGACGCCCCACTGACCAGCTGTTCTCAGCACCTGATACACGGAGAATAGAGCAGGAAGCAGACAGCTTTGTGGCCAAACCGGGCCACTGCAGCTTAGGTTCCATTCAAGTGAAGTGGAGCTGAACTGCAATACCCTGGTCTGACCACTACAGAGAGAACAGCGCTGTTTGCTTCCTGCTTCATTCTCTGTTCATCAGCAGCTGAGAATAGTCAATTGATCTGAATCACAGGGGTGACGGATTTGTATCCTCACCAATCACATATTGATGACCTCTCCTTAGGACGCCAATATTTTAGCCTCGGAAACCCCTTCAACTCCTGGGAGAACAAAGACTCGGACATGTTGAAATCAGATGAGCCTGCTCTTTCTTTCCCCTTACACCTGATTGGTTTGGATGGTATTCATCTAATGTGTAGAACTTCAGAGAGATCATGAGAAAGATCTCAACAGCCTGGACTTTCTAATGTGTATGGAGCCATCTGATCCTCTCCTGACTGTACGTAAGGATTGGGCATGTTGAATCTTAATATACCCAATATTTCGTTCTTGAGGACACAATAACTGAAGCCTATCTAGGTTCATAGCCTTGTAAGCTGTTGTTTTAGTAGCTCCCATGTTTTTGTCTTTTGAACACTTAAACTGGCCATCAGCTAAATGTGCATACGGAAACTTCACTATCCTAGGATGTCTCCTTAAGGATCTTCAGTCTGATGCTTGGTTATCCTTTTGTTCCCCTAGGAGACAAGCTCTAACAGAGATGCTCGGCAGTCACTTATTGTATGTATCATCCTCTTACTATGGTTTCGTCCTATATGTTTTTCAGAATATAACTAACAAATGTATAAAGTGTTTACTTCAATGTAACAGTTTTACTTCCACTCCCTCTTTACTTGTCACACTTGCTTAAACTATCCATCAATTGCTGTATGACTGTTATTGCCATGCACTATGAATCACTTTAAGTCTTTATAAAATAAGGCACTAATAATGTCACACATGCATGCACTTGTAAGGAGGGAAGCAGAGAAATACACAGAAAACAATAAATGGAAATACTTCTGGCGGCATAAAATAATCTTTATATGAATTATATCAAATATATATTTTTAGATCAGGTCAGAAGAGGCCTGTAGTGATGCAGTTGTTGTTCAGCTATCTGAGGAGAGGTGGACAGACTAGTACTGGAGTAAGCGAGAACAAGACATGACGTGCTCTGCCATCCAATCCTCCATGGAGTTCCATACAGCCCACTGCAGACTTGTGACGTGACGTGGAAGAAGTGCCAATGACCAGAGTAGGGCACTACTCCGTGAACAAGTTGTGAAGCAGATAGACCATGGCAGAGAACCATATAGAAGGTGCCATCATCCTCAGCACTGTGAGTGGGATTGGCTGCAGTAGTCAACTAGTGAGGAAATATAGTTGATGATAATCGATACGTTGAGAGGACTGGGAGGTAGTCACACTGACACTTTCTAGAGAGACACTGATATTCTAAGATCCACACGACAGGGAGAGAGTGACCACTGCTATTGAGTTAATGACTGTGCCCTGAGAGTCCAAGAATTGATCCGTTTGTACTGCCGAGACTGAGAATAATTTTGTTACTGCGGAATATAGACATTAATTTGATGGCCATAGTACTTAACACTAGCCTCTGTATAGACAAGACTGTTAATGGTTACCAAGGAAATCCCCAGGAGACTATGTGTAGGAGGGGGGAGAGGGAGACTCCCTTCCCACAGGTGTGTCACCAAAGATAAGTACTGCAAGTCACTTTCTGTTGCCATCCATTGCAAATATTACTTTTTTTCTGTATATTTCAGAAGACTTTCCAGTAAAAAAAAAAGTTACAAAAAGCAGCTGATTGTGAACACAGTGTTTGGGAGAAGGGAGTCTGCAGTAGGATTGAAGGAGAATAGTCAGCAGGAGTCATTAAAGAAAATGCAAGGCACTTGTAGAGAAGAGTAATAGGTAAAGACACTAGGGGGAGGGATGTTGAGTAGGTCCATGGAGATACCAGTCACAGATGAGCCTAAGGGGTGTCTCAGATATTTCCAGGATGCCTAACCCATCAATATGTGGCCCCATACAGATACCCCTAAAGTGCTTTGCAGCTGATAACCTCTAACAGCAAGCCTGCGCTTACCCCTTCACTAGGCTTGGTTTACTTCATTAAGGTGACCATGCTTTGAAGTCCATCTTCTTCTGGCTCTCCTCTTGAAGTCCTACATCCATCATCAACCATACATATGACCGATGAAACAGAGAAAGGATCAGAAGGTGCACAATACTCTCCAGAAATCTTCCCACAAGGTATTAACAGCAGGTGGATACTTCTAGAAAATACAGTTACAAAACAATATATTCTTGAGATATAGTATCTATGCAGTCTATATCTAGGAGATCTCGGAAGGGTTTTATTTACAGACATTTAAAGAAAGTGAACAAATTCCTCTATTGTAAGAGTCGGGAAAATACCAGAGTCATTATCGAAGAAGTACAGAAAATAAAGCAGTGTATTTAGTTAAATTGCTCCCGAAGCCTCTCAAGCTAATAGATAGAAATCACTGGCAGTCACAAGTGTTGAACAGTTCTTAAAGGTGGAAAACTTTTTTAATTGATCTGTCAGATCTGTCAACAAAAGTCAGTAACCTTCCTATTTTCTTCAGCACAATGTGTGAATTTGTGTTGACCACGGCACCGGGAAGCTTATAATCAGCGGCTAATAAGCCCTTCTCCTTCTCTTCCTTTGTATAAGGAGTAACAAGGGATATTAAGTACAGATTCTTAGTACTACAGTAACCTTAGTAACGGCTCGTACATAACATTTCATAAAAGGCATTCAATGTTCTATAACCAAGTCCTCTGATTGGTGGTACCCCAGATCTGCTGAGGGAAACTGGAAGATTAGTAAGACTATGTTCTTTGTTCCTGAAGTGTTACTCTAAGCTAGGCTCACCTCCCGCTACTCTCCTACTCAAGGACAGGGCAGCCAGATCCCTGTTTATTGAGTGTACTAGTGTTATGGCCAATAAATACTTTACTCACACAGGCACATTGTCACCAACGTTATGGTAGATGATGTTCAGCACAACGCAGGTTAACAATCGTGGCTCAACAGTAAACAGCCGGGATCAATATCAGCAGTCCAAATCAATAGGAACAAAACCCTTCTCTCAGTCCCATGGTGCACACAGCAATTGCTCACTCCTCACAGGGGTGTGCACTCAGCCCACAAGTAACTGCTTCCCAAGCACACGACAGATTCGCCACGCTAGTCTTCCCAATCATCATCAGAGAACCGGCCAGAAGATCTGAAGGAGCAAGAAAACCATTAAACAGGCCAATACTGGATATGAACCTAAGAAAGTCGCCCACCAAGGATGCCACAAGGAGAGGTGAGTATAACTGTTATTTTTTTACAACTCCCCTGAGCCTCCTCCAACTCAAAACGCATCTTTGGGCCAAAACGGTCAAACCCGAGACAAAATGAACCTTCAGAGGTTCACCCATCTCTGTTTGATACTATTAAGCACCAGTACTATACTATACTATACTATACTACACAATACTACACAATATTATACTATACTACACAATGCTATACTATACAATACTATACTATACTATACTACACAATACTATACAATATTATACTATACTACACAATGCTATACTATACAATACTATACTATACTATACTAAACAATACTAAACTATACAATATTATACTATACTGTAATATACAATATTATACTGTGATATTCTATACTATACAATATTATACAATACTATGCTATACTATACAATATTATACAATACTATACTATACAATACTACGCTATACTATACAATATTATTCAATACTATACAAACTATACTATACTATTCAATATTATACTATGCTATACTATACTGTGATATTCTATACTATGCAATACAATACTATACAATATTATACTATACTATACAATACTATATTTTACTATTCAGTATTATACTGTGCTATATTATACAATGCTATACTATACTATAGAATTTTATCTAATACTATACAATGCTATACTATACTATACTATACTATATTATACTATACAAACTATACTATACAATACGATGCTATACTATACGATATTATACAATACTATACTATACAATATTATACTGTGCTATTCTATACTATACTATACAATACTATACTATAATATAATATATTATACTATACAAACTATACTATACTATTCAATATTATACTATTCAATACTATACTGTGCTATATTATACAATGCTATACTATACTATACAATATTATCTAATACTATACAATGTTATACTATACAAACTATACTATACAATACGATGCTATACTATACAATATTATACAATACTATACAATACTATGCTATATTATACTATCCAATACTATACTATACAATATTATACTATACAAACTATACAATACAATGCTATACTATACAATATTATACTATACAAACTATACAATATATGCTATGCTATACAATATTATACAATACTATACTATACAATACAATATTATACTATACTATAATATACAATATTATACTATACAAACTATACTATGCTATATTATTCAATATTATACTGTGCTATATTATACAATGCTATACTATACTATACAATACGATGCTATACTATACAATATTATATAATACTATAGTATATTATACTATACTATGCTATACTATACAATATTATGCTAAACTATACAATATTATACAATACTATACTATATTATACTATTCAATATTATACTATTTTATACTATTCAATATTATACTGTGCTATACTATACTGTACTATACTCTACTATATTATACTATACTATACAAACTATATTATACTATTCAATATTATACTGTGCTATATTATACAATGCTATACTATACTATACAATATTATGATATACTATACAATGCTATACAATACTATGCTATACTATACAATATCATACAATGCTATACTATATTATACTATACTATGCTATACTATTCAATATTATACTATACTATACAATACTATGCTATAGTATACAATATTATACAATACTATAATATACTATATTAAACTATTCAATATTATACTGTGCTATACTATACAATACTATACTCTACTATATTATACTATACTATACAAACTATATTATACTATTCAATATTATACTGTGCTATATTATACAATGCTATACTATACTATACAATATTATCTAATACTATACAATGCTATACTATACTATACTATACAATATTATGCTATACTATACAATGCTATACTATACTATACAATACGATGCTATACTTTGCAATATTATATAATATACAATACTATACTATATTATACTATATAATATAATATTATATAATAAATATATTGTACTATACTATACTATACGATACTATGCTATACTATACAATATTATACAATACTATATTATACTATACAATATGATGCTATACTATACAATACTATATTAAACTATACAATACTATACTATACCAATATTATACAATACTATACTATAAAATACTATACAATATTATGCAAAACTATACTATACAATGCGATACTATACTATACAATGTTATACAATACTATACTGCACTATAAAATACTATACTATACAATATTATACTATACAATATGATGCTATACTATACAATATTATACAATACTATATTTTACTATACTATTGTAAGGGAATTGCCAGTTGAGCGATTCCCCAGTGCTGCTTCATCAACCCTGGGGGGAGGGGCACAACAAGACAGTGAGCCCTAAAGCTGAACCCCCAACTGTCCCTGGCTAACTTGCCCGATCTGTCGTAGGCGACAGCCAGCAACCGACGATAGTCCCTTCTTAGTATAGGTGACAACACAGAACGCAGACAGTACAAACAACGAAAAAGGGAGGTCAGCTAGCCAAGGGGTCGGTAATAGTCGAGCAATGCAGTACAGAATCAAAATCCAAGAGAATAGTCGGAGACAAAGCCAGAGGTCAGGAATAGGAATACAGGGAATAGCAGAATAGGAGCTAGCAGAGACAAGTCACAAGACAGAAGCAATAGCCAGCGACCATGTGAGGGCTGACGCCCTGTTTATAGAAAGTCAGGACCTGCCCCAGACTGGATTGGTAGACAGGCTGTCAATCACACACGCAAGGCTGAGATTAACTATTGAGAAGCCGAAAGAAACAAGGTGCTGGAGACGGGTGTGGCAGAATATCATAGTCTAGGACAGTGTTCAGACTGAGCATCAAGAACCTTAAGCAAGGAATCAAACTGAACACGCCTCCTTCGCTGCAGTGTGCGAGCAGAGGGTGGTGCAGAGACCCGAACAGGCAGAGACGTTACAATTATACTATACAATACTATGCTATACTATACAATATTATACAATACTATACTATACAATATTATGCAATACTATATTATACTATACAATATTATATAATACTATACTATACTATACAATACGATGCTATACTATACAATATTATGCAATACTATATTATAAAATACTATGCTATACTATACAATATTATACTATACTATACTATACTATACTATACTATACTATATAATACGATGCTATACTATACAATATTATACAATACTATACTATATAATACGATGCTATACTATACAATATTATACAATACTATACTATATAATACGGTGCTATACTATACAATATTATACAATACTATACTATATAATACGATGCTATACTATACAATATTATACAATACTATACTATAAAATACTATGCTATACTACAGTATACTATACAATATTATCTAATACTATACAATGCTATACTGTACAATATTATACTATACTATACAATACTATACTATACTATACCATACCATACCATACCATACCATACAATATATGCTATACCATACTATAGCATACTAAACTATACCATATTCTACTATACTATACAATACTATACCATACCATACTGTACTATACAATACTATACTATACTATACCATACAATATTATCTAATACTATACAATGCTATACTATACTGTACAATATTATCTAATACTATACAATACTATACTATACTGTACTATACTATACTACACTATACAATACTATACTATACAATACTATACCGAACCTACCCTACTATACTATACTATACTATACTATACCATACCATACTGTACTATACAATACTATACTATACCATACAATATTATCTAATACTATACAATGCTATGCTATACTGTACAATATTATAGTATACTATACCATACCATACTATATAATACTATGCTATACTATACTGTACCGTACCGTACCATACTATACTGTACCGTACCATACTATACTATACTACACAATACAATACTATACTATACTATACAATACTGTACCGTACCATACTATACTATACTACACTACACTACACTACACTATACAATACAATACTATCTATCTATCCATCTATCTATATTGGAGGGTGATTGGTAAGAAGCTCCCCTGTACCCAGCCCCCATGACATTACACTGTATGCAATAACATCAGGATACACACCATATGTTACACCCCAGTTTCACATGTCCTCGTTGCGCCCGTTGCCTACTGTTACTCCGCTCATGGGGAGCTATTTTTATGAAATGTGTATCAGTAGACAAGATGTGAAAATGAAGGAAACATTACAGATTATTTATAGTTGTCACAATAAACTGTGAATCACGTTACAATGAAATCTAGCACGTATGTCTCCTGCCGACAGCGCTTCATGCTAATTCATTCAGTTATCTAAACTTACACTAAGTGACATTTTGGGACGGGCGCTGCGTAACCTCCAGTATTCTTATATTGTGTCTTTAATTTTAAAGCTGAAATAAGGGAGGAAAATAAAATCATTGTTTTATAAAAGTTGGTGACACTGAATAAGCATTGAAGCTTGCTATGTGGACCCGTGGCTACTTATTACACCCCTGCTGGTCAGTGCACCTTCAACCTATAGGCAAAATGTGAAAGGTTTCTTTATGGCTGAAATGTTATAGGGATTTTCTTCTTAGGATAATCCCTTTCATTAGATGCTTCCCCTGACAATAAACTGATCTCAGGACGTCCTGCTGTGTTGTGGCCGCCACTGATCAGCTGTAACCTGTGAAGGAAATTAGCAACGAGCTTACAATTTCCCTGCAGCGCCACCTCAGGTGAAATAAAGCATTACATGTCATCTGTTGACATCATTGGCTTGTACATGTAGTGCACTTACTTATAGGGTCTTCCAGAGTCTCTTTGGCTACTAGGCAGGGGTCTAGAATCTAGGACTACCCTCTGGTAAGTCAGGATTCCATAATATGGTATTAGGAAGCCCTGACCAGCCTTGTAATAAGTGCTGCAGTGTTTTGGTGGTACGAAAGGGTAAAATATACATTTCTGGTTAACTTAGTAGCCATTGTAATATAATAAAATAAAATAATATATTATCACAACATGTAACACCTATCTATCTATCTATCTATCTATCTATCTATCTAGCACCATGTACACTGGTGCACACTGCTATGGCTGCAATCCAAACAAACACAATGGAGCAGCCCTCTGTAGAGGGCGCTAAGACATATGCAAACGATAAGTACATGAAGTATAAACTGCATTACTGCTATAGATATTACCTCTGTATAGTAATGTGAGGTTCTTAATACACTCTTAGAGCCCATCTGCCCCAACAAGGCAATCTCATTCAGATGGGAACCTACACTACTAGCTATCTGTAAGAAGGGAGTAGTGCCAGAAAAGAATAGAATAGTGGTCGGTGTAAATCCTTGATGCTAGGTTCACACTGCTTGGAGACCGGAAGAACAGAAACCTAACTCGCTTAAAAAGCGGTTACCCACGGAAACCTGCAGATCCCATAGACTATAATGGGTTCCGCCGGATTTCCACCCGAGAAATACGGAGAGAAAAGTCCTGCTTGCAGGAATAGGGGGACGGAAACCCTGAAGGGAGAGCAAACCTAGCCTAAGTCAATAGCCAGTAAACATATAAAATACTTCCAAAAAATAGGCAGCCCTCCGATAAAAAAAAAAAAGTGAAAAAGACTTTATTAGCCCACTTAAATATAGCATTCTCGACTAATAAAGTCCTTTTCACTTTCTTATTGAGTACTGCCTATTTTTTTGGATGCTATCTATCTATCTATCTACAAAAATCCAAGTATAGAGCAGCACCAAAAAATGACCTCACTAGGTCTATGGGTGCAACTTCCAACAGATCCGACATATGATCTCTAGTAAATAGTGCAAAAATGGACAGCAATCCAATGTTGAGAATCAAAAAGGTGAAGATTTATTCCATTGCAACGTTTCGGTCCTAGATACAATGGACCTTTCTCAAGCCAGGTATTTTGGGACCGAAACGTCGCATATGGAATAAACCCACAGTAATTATAACGTTTTCCAAAATATTGGAGTGCTGTCTTTTTTGTAATTTGTGGCTTTTTGGGTTTCATGCCGTACCCTTATAGACTTGCACCCCATCCCTGAAAGGGTTAATAGCTACGGTGCTGCTCTAAAGTATTCTGATTTTTATCTATCATATCTATCTATCTATCTATCTATCTATATATCTATCTCATATCTATCTATCTATCTATCATCTATCTATCTATCTATCTATCTATATATCTATCTCATATCTATCTATCTATCTATCTATCTATCTATCTATCTATCTATCTCTATTATCTATCTATCTATCTATCTATCTATCTCATATCTATCTATCTATCTATCTATCTATCTATCTATCTATCTATCTATCATCTATCTATCTATCTGTCTATCTGTCTATATCTCTATAATCCTCCATTATGTAATTTATTGCCGGCTTCACACAGGTGAAATGTTATGTGTCGTCTTTGAAAAACAAGAGGTTAATATTGCATGCAGCCTCTTTGTCTATAAATTTGTAATAACCTGCATGACATGTTTCCGTGTATCTCTGTGTGAGAGGAGAAGTCGCTCTCTACATGTGTGTCAGCGGCTGGGTAGGGGGTGGGCCCCATTACCGAGGGTTTAGCGTTCATCAAACCACCTCACTCCGAGCAGCTGTCTACCATAGACGCTGCATCTGCCCTGTTGACAAGGATCTGTCCTCGCTCTTCTCATAAATGCATAGAAACCCCTTTCTCCCACCAGGGACTTTAAACAATCCGGTGTCGCCATGGAAACTAAACACACATAACCGTACACTCATAGGCCTGAAGTGTTGTGTCAAATTGCCTCTCCTATTTCATGTATTCTGGCTAATTTACACCTGGGCAAAGGAAAATGAGTGGGAAAAACACAACAACCATCATATTACGCTGGTATGGCCTCATCTAAATCACATAACCTGATAACTAATGCAGACGCGCCGAGTGGACTAGATTAGGAACTCTCGTACCAATTATACAGGCTACCATCAGTTCATGGATTTTCAGGAGATCGATATGGACCAGAAGATCGACAGTGCATGCTCTGCAGCAAAGTTACTAAGCAGATATACTCTAAAGCTGGTGGTATACATTGGACGAATGGCTGCTGAACCTGCCAATTTTGGCAGGTCCAGTCAACTATGTAAGATATGTGGTGGTCTGCCGACTCTCTCCCAATGATAGATGTGATACTAGCATTCGTCTCTCTGTTGTTTGGGTCCACATCCTAAAAAAGCGGTTACCCACGGACCCCATAGACTATAATGGGGTGTCGGGTATCCATCAGGTTTCTACTGTTTTATACTGAAACCGGCGGAGAGAAAAGTCCTCCGTGCAGGAGACGTCAACTCACATGTGAACCTATACTGAGAGGAGTTGACACCACCCTCGGCACTCTCCTGAAAGGATACATGACAAGGGTTTTTGATGTGTTCGGTGCTATCGGCCCCATAAGATTTATTATAATTTGCATAAGTGATGCCTGAACTCTATGTGAACTATGAGGAGATTTCAGTGCGTAGATTTTCAGATGGTATGGATTTAAGTGCAGGCACGAGGCCCCCAGAGAGGTGACTAAAGGTGAGCATGACCTTTTCTTACATTTTCTCCCACCTTCCATGGGTCTCCTATTATAATACTTTGAGGTCTGAAGAGATCCGAGAGTATAATAATGATTCATGGGTGGTGAACCACAAAATCTAGGGTTTGGTGGAATGAAAAATTTTTGAAAAATGTATAAATGACCCAGTTAGTGATGAACCAGTTCACTCACCTCTAGTCCTAAAATAGTTTGGGATCATACTGGCATTAGAACCCTAATATGCTCAGATGGCTACAACTCCGACATTGCTACATTTACTAAGGACAAGTCATAATTATTGCATGTTATAAATGTCAGAAACCTAGAAAATTCATTAACATACTCTAACAAGAGCTATGGAAGATCTAGAATGGCCCCATGGCCAGTCCTCCACCATCATAATCTAGATATCCCATATACATAGTGAATATTCTGTCCATAGAATTCTTACTTGATTTACTCACAAGGCCCAACAAAGTTAAGGATTTTTTTTTTCTTTAAAGGAGGCCATCTTGTGCACTTATCTAGGGGATATGTGTAAATGTGCAGGGTTGGCTGAGCTCCAAGCAGCAGCAGTACAGTTGTGCTAGTATTAGCGGCACTAGGGTAACACGATATATGGAACACGATGGACAACAAAGGAGATGTTCAGTTGTGTAGGTCTAGTAGTGGAAGAAAATGTAGTTGTGATCCTTCTTCTCTGTCTTCTGCTCTGTATAATGGCGGCCTCCATTTTGAGTGATTTGTGCAGAACGAATGCCAAAAGATTTGTTGAAATTCAAAACGTTTGGGAAATTTGTAACAAATTAGATTTTTTCTCAATTTTCTCATCTGCATTTGCATTATTGTTTCTGCTCTTTACTACTTCATTACATTCTTCATCCTCAAGTCTTGGAAATGTCACCAGGGACTTAAACTTTGTGGATTTCCCTACATCACCATTAAACACTGTCACCAAAATTTCAGGTTTCTAGTTGGAAATTATTGACCAACCCATCTCCAAGGTTGGCTTGGTCCTCAGTATTTTTTCATTGCTTGCTTGATGCCTACAGAGTACTTGGCCCAGCACACACGTGCTCCACCAATTTCTTCCTTTTCTCATCCACCAGTTCATGCCGCAGTCAGCAGAGCTCTACAAACAGCTGATATTTTTGAGCAGAATTGGATATTCCCCTTTTCTCTCCCGTGTACGGCTTGACTGCCAAGATACATCACAAATCTCTATTACAAGTAAGAAGCTGCCTACAGGAAGGTCAGCACCATTGCAGAACTGTCTAAGCTCTCATACATTGAGGAAATTCACGTCCCAAAGCTCTGCAGGACAACTACGTTCTGGGTCAACGAGCGCATGTTGCAGCCCATACTTGTTCCCTGTCAGGCCTGGGGAGACCAGGCTGATTCGAAGGGACTAAGTGTCAGGTTCCTTCTACATCTCATGTTGTGCATTTTATCTGGGGAGGGTACAGCGGGCACCTCTAACATAGAAGTATGTTCACTGTCAGAGTCGGTTGTTTTTTGTTATACCAGAAATATCATAAACCGAGTCCCAATTCTCTGTAAATCTTTATATGTGTGTAATTCACTGTGAAAGTGGAGGTAACTCAGCAGAGGACGCCATGAAAACAATAAGTCCAATGCTTTTCCCTGAGACATCAAAGGAACAAAAAAACTATACATTCTGTACACAGCTCACAATAAAGGAAGGAAAGTGTGAAGCAGAAATGAATTTAACGTGCTGTTTTCTGAAAAGTGATCCACCTTGAATCTCTTATGTATCACTGCCTCTGGAAGAAAGACTGTTCAACCATCAGAGTATGAAAGGGCTGAGGATAAAGGACTGGCATAGAATTCTGTACCCATGGACAGTCCTATAATGGATTCGAAAGTACAATGGTTCGTTTTCTAAGAAGAGGACAAAAAACAAGTTGTGTACATAGAAGAGAAGGGTTCCCATAGCAAAGATGAAAATGGCACCTGGATTTTCTATCAAGATAAGAAGGATCTGGTGTATATTTCCCTATTAATTCCCTTGGACCAGTTCCTAACTATTCTTTGCTAGCAGCGAGGTTCCTCAGGGGAGGAGCCCTGTACAGATTCTTATCAATCGGCCTCAATGGGGGTGGGATTAACCAAGGCTGAACTGTGCTCTTCATAGACCCCATAGCAGTCACATAACCTGCCTCTCTGGTATATACACCATCAATATATACTACATTACAAGGGTTTTCAGAAAACTTCATTGGAAATACATGTATTTATTAAAAACAACGTATCAAGAGACCAAACATTCTGTTTTTTAAGAGGGACCTGGCTCAGCTTCTGGAAACCCCAATAATCAGCTGTAAATGGTGGAGGGAGAAAGAGTTCAGTTTTCCTACAGCGCCACCTCAGGGGAAATGAAGCATTGCACAGAGCCCATACAGATCAATGGGCTATCTATGTGAAGGTTTTTGCAGGAGCAATCCACATGACTGGGATATTCACACAGAAATTTCGCCAACCAAGCTGCCGCATGTGAATTCACCCTTGGGGGATGGTGTCTGTGTGAAATTATAGGTGGACCAGACTTATTATATTCTCTGAATAATCATGGCTAAATAAGAAAAGCTTAATTAAAAAAGATTTTCTGATTTCAATTGACATCCTAATGTTTTCCCATTGTGTTAGATGTAGAAATATGTAAGTCATTCTTGTAGACCTCATTACGAGTTGTTGTTTGCCCCAGGGAACATCTGAAGGTTCAGATAAAACATGATGACTGCTGCGGATTCAGACTGACCTTTGTTTCTGTGTAATGCTATCGATTATATGTGGAACGTCGCAGTAAACATGTCCTTTGGCATATAATTTTATAAATCAATGGTTTACAGGAATGCTTAGCTGTCGAGTGTAGAAGACTTCTCTAGACTATCTATACAATTCTCGTTCTACCATTATTGTATATTGCCACCATTACACCGGAGCTTCTGCTACCCAAAAAGTTCTATCTACTTAGATAATAAGTTTGTGAGTCCAACCAGGAACTGAAACCAATGTAAATACTCAAGAGCATCAAATATAGCGATCATTCTTCCTACATTCACTTTGTATCAATCAGACTAATTCAACTGAAGAAAGCGAGAGCCAAGTGACGTGTCTCTCGAAGATCATCGCTTGTCCTCGCCCGGATAGGTAATCTCAAATTAAAGAGATCTTCTCATCTCTCCTGAAACACCTGGCAGGACCTTGCAAAATGGGACCTCCAGGAATCCTCGAAGTGTGAGCAAATCTACCAGGCCTGGCGGTATGCTCCTGTATCCAATGGGATCAGGGTGACATTATATGTCATGTGGGGACTGTATGTGCTAGTCACATCACAAAAAGGGGAGAGACTGACACATTACATATCCACAGCACCAAAACTGGTGTGACAGGCACTAAAGAAAGGGTGTCTCATGTCACCAAAGTGGGCGTAGATTGGTGAAAAGAGGGTGTGATCGCCCAAAAATGTTTACCTTCTGGTCCCTCCTTCACAAAATGTTGGCAAGTATGAAGTAAAGATTCTTCAGAATTGTTATATATATATCTCTAAATAAATATCTCTAAATCCTCAGTCAGATCTGTAGGGGTTTGACACCTTGCATCCCCATGGATTAGCTGTTTTCAGCAGTTTTATACACAGAGAATAGGGCAGTAAGCAGACAGCGCCAATCTCTGTGTAGTGGCCAAACCAGGTTACTGCAGATCAGCAGTTCACCCACTTCATAGGAAACTGCACTGTCTGCTTCCTGCTCCTATCTCTGTGTATCCGCCGCTGAGAACTGCCAATTCATAGGGCTGCCAGATGTCAGTCCCCACCAATCTGATATTAATAGCCTATCTTTAGCCTTGAAAACCCCTTTAAACTGGTCCTACAAATTAGACTAAAATCTGGCAAAGTCAGCAAATTCTTTATTGCTGTAGGATATATGCTGCTGCCACACAGCGACCTAATCCCCTACCCTCATTATATATGCTTGCTTCACCAACAGTTATTCCCTTACTCCCCCATACACACATGCATGCTTGGCTGACCTTATATAAATTACAGTGGAGTTGGGGGAAAAATGATTACCCTGAGAACAAAAGAATGGGGCGTGTTGAAATCTTCTTGCGAGGAGTCTTGTGCCAGAATTGAAATCTAGGTCCAGCGAAGTCTGGTGTAGATTTCTGCCATGAATTATAGTAAATCTGACGGGCTGAGGCTTCTCCAGCCACCTTGATCCCATTGGCTTAAAAATGGTGAGCAAGAAGGAAAAGTAACAAAGTAGTGAATATTTGCACAAATTGGTAGTTGTGCAATAAAAATCTGCCACTTCTACACCAGTTTTCTGCTGTAAACCTGATAAATTGTCCCCATTGACTTAAAAAGGAACGCTAGTCTCAATTCAGTGGACTATGAGGATGACAACCCCTACAAAAATAATATCCATCGTGTACGTAAATCACATAGAGTGTGAAGATGATAGCATGCTTCATCTCTGGACAACATTAGCCTAATTATGTTCTGAAGTCAGAGAGAAAGTAGGTTATACATCCCACAGGTGTCGTTCACTTATACACGTCTCATTACTTATGAGAATCTCTGACGGAAAGACAAGTTCAATTACGAGGTCGTAATCTGAACACAGCTCACGTCATGTTGACCACTGGGTATATGGTGAATGGAGGGAATGATTTGGTTCTGCTGTCAAGAAGTTTCAACTTCATTAGAAATTGTATAACATGATTAAAGATTCTAAGACTTCCTTCTAAACGGAGAAGGTTTGGCCAAGTTTTTTTGTTCAGAATTAATGGTCTATCCTTAGGATAAAGTCTCAATATTAAAAGAGTGGAGGTCTAGTTTTTGGCACCACCACCGATCAGCAGTATGAAGGTGCCAAGGTGTTTCATTGTTAACTTGGCACAGCTCCATGCTTTGAATGGGTAATCCAGGATTAGAAAATATGGCTTCTTTTTCCACGTCCATTGGTCACATGGCTATGCTACTGATCAGTCCCACTCTTTTGAATGGAACTGAGCCACAACTCTAGGCACAGCTGTTACCAAAAATATAAACCTTTGCTGTACTAAGTGGTGTAACCTATGGAAGGGATAGGAAACTCAGCGAAGCACAGAAACCCCTTTACCCAGTAGACTGGTGAGGGTACCGAGAGAAAGACCCCCCATGATCTGATCTTTAGGACAGGTCATCAATTTTAAAGAACCAGAAAAACCCATTAGGAATGGTGATAGCTTTAAAGTAACATCCATCAGCCTTCATAATATTGCCTAAGGTAAGCCATAACCTCTATTAGTATTACATATATTAGCATATTTTAGCATATGCATTAGAATATATTAAATTATGTAAAAGGTGGCCATAAGAGGATTCATGTAAGACAGTTTAGGAACTATAACTGGATGTATTTGTCAGGATTGTCTCCTTTAGGAAATCTATTGTCACATACAGTAGCCTTTTAGTAAACTCTGAGTTAAAGGGCTTTTCCAAGACTTTTTAATGGATGATCTAGCCTTAGGATAGGTCATAAATTCAAGATCCATAGAGGTTCTGTTGCTTTGTACTCCTTCGGATCAGTTGTCTAAAGTGGCAGCTGCAGTCCCTGAGCCCCATTTTTGCTTCACAGGCCATATGATGTCACATTCATTGGTCACATGGCCTGAGCGCAACTCAGCCCTATTCAAGTGAATAGGCTAAGCTGCCATACCAAGCTTAGCCACTGTAAAAATATAAGGCGCTGTGCTTGGTAAGTACTGAAGCAACTGCAGAGCTCACCCCAACACTGCAGTCTCTTGAAACAGTTGACTGGCAGAGGGGCCCGGGTGTCAGACTCCTGCCGATCTTTAACTGTTGTTTTATCCTAAAGATGTCATTAAATATTTGGTTTGGAAACCCCTTTAATGAAGGTACCGTCTTAAGGAGTGGACCTTCTTTCCAAAAACCTGCTGGTACAATAAGCATCATAACTGTGGAGGACCCAGCAAATCTTTGCATTGCAAGACAGCCCATTGATTTTAAAGGAATCTTGTAATACATCATCTCCCCTGTGATGGCGCTACAGGGAAATTGAACAACTGCTGCGAAATTTAGCTGATCATTGGAAGCTCTTGCAGCAGGACCTTGTTCTCAGGAGACCCTTCCACCAAAAAGTCATTAATGCAAAGTCCTTTAACCAGTTCAAGTCTGGGTCATCTTCTCTGGTTACTGACCAGACACATTTTTTAGTTCAGTTTTATACTCCTTTTTGGTGATACATAAGGCTTTACATTTTTATGTAATTTTTTTTATTTAATGTAATTTTCCTTTATAATTTTGGGAAACTGTAAAATAAAGTGGGAAAAAATGTCTATTTTTTAAGTCCACAAATTGTTCCTAAATTGCTTTCTTTTTCTGCTGCAGTCATCTTTTACATATGTGATATATGGTTTTGGGTTGTTGGATACGGGGCTAGAAGTTGCAGTGTGGGTTGTGGGTGGCAGTCATTTATTTTTTATTTTTGCTATTTTGCACATTGTGCCTTTGGGGACATTACATTATATTTTGATTGATGATTCCCCATGTGCAGTAACTAGGAGGGCTAATACATTATATCAGCCGCAGTTACAGGGGGAATACAGTGTCCCCAGACTCAGAGCTGATCTGCATCTGTTAAGACCCATCAGTTGCTGCAGCTACCTGGCTGGGAGGGGGAAACATCATGGTGGCTTACTGATCTGTATATATACCACACATTGAGGACTCTGTATATAGAAATCAAGAAGGCAGGGACTGTAATAAACCATCTCTGCCTCCTATACGGGGCACAGAGCTGTCACTGACAGCCAGTTCACCTCTCCTGTAACTGTGTTGCATACTGACCCACCAGTCATTGGCAATCAATTAAGGGAAAAAATTACCACTAGAGATAGGACCTCTGAAGACTTGTTGCAAGTTCAGATGGTTCAGTCCAAAGATTCATTTTGGGCCACACAAGAGTGTCACAAAGTGGAAGTGAAATTATTATACTCTGGCGTCAATACGTTGATTTGCCCCATGTGACCGATGAGGCCCAATCATAGGCCTCTGCAGTGTTCCTGGGGAGCATGACGTCACACAGAAAGCCGGAAGAGCCCAGAAGAGGACCCAGATAGAGCGCCAGGTGCTGCGAGGAGACCAAGAAGAGGTGAGGTGAAGGTTGTTATTTTTTTACACCTCAACTGGGCCACCACTGGTCTGAAGAAACCCCAGAGTATAATAATCACACTTCCGGTTTGTGAGTGACGATTCCCCAAAATTTTGGTTTCAGGTCGAACCCGAAGCACTTTGTAAATTCAGGCTGAATCTGGTTCGATCTGAAACTCTAGTTTCCACCAATGTCACCCATGTAACTTACCTTAAATGGTTGCTTTCCTTTTTCATATTTCAAAATTAACAACCCGAAGCTGACGGGGGCAAATAATTTTTTTTGACAGATAATCAACATTATTAAAAAGATTTTGTACAAGTCATCTAGGACATCTCTGATCATGTAAGGCATAATTCTCATAATCAAGCGTTTTACCAGCCACAATGATTCCTGATAGTATAATTAGAAGTCATTATTCACAATGACACCGAGTACGAAGGCTTCACATTAAATATCACTTACACATAACTGTACATCAGCACTTGTCTTCTTTCGTACAGTAGGTTGTCACAGGCAGGGAAATAGAAACATTTTAGAAAACTGTAGGAGAAGCTGGAGGAGGCAACTATCGGCAGTGGCCATGGACGCCCATTGGGGCATGGCGCTGGAACGGTTACATAAGCACGGTTAGGACTGGTGAGAAAAAATGTAAGAGTCTAACCAATATTTGTAAGGTCTTCCTTAGAAATTATTTTTTTAGTCTTGGGGAGCTAGTCCAAAACTATAAGAAGGTAAAAGACATCCAACCCATGCCAAGCCCCCTTTCTAGGAATCTGTGTTGAAGTCAATGACTACAGCTCGCCAAAAGATGTACAAGCAATTTACAGAGCTGAAGTACACCAAGGCTTAATATGAAAAACCTGCTTCTGTATATACACAAATCTATTTCTGCTGCAACAGTCATTGTCAGGATTTAGAAGATCCAGGAGCTATCATTTTAGCAGCCAGAAAGGAAGTGAGAAGAAAGTGCCATCTGTTACCGCTCAATTCCAAGATGATAAATCCCTGGTTTTATATTCCCATAACATATACGTACAATATGAGCAGAATATCATGATGTGGACTGCTCACCGGAATTACTCTATTCGTTATCATGTGCGTTAACATGTCCATAGCCTAGTCCTGGAATAATATCCTAATACCTTATTGTAAGACGCAATATATGTTTGAGAGCCCAGAAATAGAAATTTGAGCAATGGTAAACAGCAAGAGATGTTCTCTGACTGGCAGGAAGGAGGGTGAAATAAAAGTGAACCTGCACTGCGGGGGGAAGGCAGAACCCATATCTCATACTGAGATTGGTTTGTTATATCATACTTTCCATACATATGTATTTTTTGTGTACGTCGCATCTATTCGCATCCCAATAGATGAAAGTCGGCAAATCTTTTGGTTTTAAGGCTTTGGTTCAGATAGGTATATTATCATACAAATTCCTCCTGGGGCTCGAGGCACAATTTTCTCGGAATTCAGAATTTTACATTTTTGAATTAGAGAAATAAATTTTAATGCGGATAAATGTAAAATTATGTACATGGGGAAATAATAAAATACTGCCAAAAAGACTTGGTGGTATTGGTGGACTGTAAACATAATTTTAGCGACCAGTGCCAGGCAGCTGCCGCCAAGGCAAATAAAATCATGGGATGTATCAAGAGAGGAATAGAAACTCACAACAAGGACAAACTGTAGTGTTCTCTCTATACAAATCATTGGTCAGAACACGCGTAGATTACTGTGCACAATTTTGGCCACCAGTATATAAGAAAGACATAACTGAACTAGAGAGGGTGCAGAAGAGGGCAACCAAGGTATTTAAGGGAATGGGAATATTAGACTACAAAGACTGGATATCAAGCTTGGATTTGTTCAATTTGGAAAAAGGGCAATTTAGGGGCAACCCAATTACAATGTACAAATATGTGAATGGACCGTAAAGAGATCTTTGCAAATAACTCTTTATACTTAGACCTGTAAATATGACAAGGGGGTGTCTCCTACGTCTAGAGGGAAAAAAAAGGTTTCACCATAGGCATAAGCGGGGCTTCTTTACAGTAAGAGCGATGAGACTATGGAACTCACTGCCATGGTAATGGCTGATAAGAGGGCGGGGCTGACTTTCTTAAAAGTGAAATATCACAAATCATGGGAACTAGAATTTCTGAGATAGAATGTTGATCCAGGGACTGAGTCCATTTGCCATATTTGGAGTTGGGAAGGAAATGGAAATTGGCATCCGCCTCATGGGATTTTTTGCCTTCTTCCGGCCCAACTTGGTAGGTTTATGGGTTGGACTTGGTGGACTTGTGTCTTTACCCAACCTTATTAACTATGTTACTATGTTACAAATCTTCCATAGGCACAGAGGTATAACTATAGAACTTGTAGAGGTTTCAGTTGCACCCAGACCCTGAAGCTTGAAGATATCAAAAAGTCACTCCATCCGAGAAGTTAAGGTGGCCAACATTTTAGGTCACATTCGACTGAACCCACTGATTTCAGTGGGACCAGTGCCCATCTTATACAGGTTTGAGTAAGCAGTCACTCCCAGCCTGCTTGTTGTGATGGGGACCAGAAGGTGGAGAGCAATGCTACCCCGACAGCATTGGAAGAGCAGTGATGAGAATTGGTGCAATGCATATTTTTGATTTTCGCTTTTTAAGTTACCTGTATTCCCCTAGAAAACTCTTTTTAATATTCAATAGCACCTTAAGTATGTGTCCTTTCGAAATACAGTGTCTGTAACAAAAAGAAATTCATTCAATGCAGAAACTATTGAGAATGGTTCAAGATATTAGACCTGTTCTCCAACAAATGCTTTTACATCTATACATTGCCTTTACGTCTCAACCATTTCATGAAAAAACATTTTGACCTTCATAGAACATGAAAAGAAGTTGCGTGTCGGTACAAAAAGTCTTTTTAAGAAAACACAAAAATGATCACTGAAACCATGAAACTGAAGTTTTCTCCAAGGACAGAACTTTTTTTATGTCATAGAAATCTTATATTCTCCAGTTTTTTTTTTCCAAAGTGGAATAATATAAAAATGCTCTTCAGAATAATTTGTCTTTGTTCGTTCTCAGACTAAACTTATTGGGGTATAAGGGGTGTAGCTATAAGGGTTGGAAAGATAGCAGTCACAAGCAAGATGTGGTGGCTAACAAGGGCTAATGGGCCATGGACATCGTAAAAAGACACCAGTATTACAAATGGCACATGGTATCTATTATCATTGGGGTTTAAGTTACACCTCTATGCAACTACTTGAGATGCAAGTTGACAGCTGTTCACTTGTAGATAATCTTCTCGAGAGTGATTTTTTTAAAATTCTTATCTTGGTCCATAGATATGAGAGATGGGTGAATCTTGCAAGATTGTTTCATGAATATTTCAGAGAAGCATTTCACATTACACCCCCGCCACTAATCTTATATTGATGACCTATCTCAAGAATAGACCAGTAAAATGGTTTTCTTGGCACAATTTTATTTTGTTTCTTGCTCTTCCCTACTTGGTTAACCCCAAATTAATCTCACCATCTACCTAACAATACATTTAGTGGCTTCCCTAGTCCTCCTGGCATGGCCATGTGTCCTTGTGCTGGCTGGTAGTGGTCACAACACTAATCATGTGTCCTTGTACTGGCTGGTAGTGGTCACAACACTAATCATGTGTCCTTGTGCTGGCTGGTAGTGGTCACAACACTTCACACGTTTCCTTGTGCTGGCTGGTAGTGGTCACAAAACTTCCCATGTGTCCTCATGCTGGCCCACCAGCCAGCACCAGGAAACCACCCTTAGTACTCGCTCCTGTCTCTTGCACCCATTTCCCCTCCTATTCCCTCCCTTTGTCCAGGCCCCAGCTGTGCTCCGCCCCCCGGCCCTTCCTGACTCACTGATGTCATCAGCCTTTGCTCTAGCCAGAAGAAAAGCTAGAGCAAAGCAGAGAGACAGAGAGCCATGTCATGGCTGCAACGTGAGGGGGAAAGGAAGCAACTAATGTAATAAGTGCCAACGAGCATTTATTAACACAGGGAAATATGTAGGTCCAGACATAGTCCTGGAAAACCCCTTTAATCTGTCATCTTGGACAGTCCCTTTAAATAACAAGGAATCACATTGTTTTCCCTCTTCCAGCCATGGGACTAAAAATCCCCAATTGGATAAACTACAGTCAGAAAATCACAAAACTACTACATTCTGGAAATCACAAAACGGATCTGGAATCTGTTTCTATGGAATGAAATGATGTTATATGAAGGTTTACAGCGGCACGGCAGGAAGCCACAGAATACCAATACAACTGAAATCCATTACTGCAGTAATTCCTAAAATAAGCAAACGACGCATGAACGCTCCACAAATTCCACAGGAAAACAATTAGTCTTCTACTGTTAATGAACATTTCTTGCCACTCTCTAAAAGCATTATAAAGATCCTCACACAGCATTTGATATGACTTGATAGAATTAAATGGCTGGCTAAGTTAAAATTATACTGAGGATAATTTGATTTTCTTTATAATGGGGAATGCATGGAGCTCTGAGTAATTATAAGGGCGTCTAGTGATTCCGTAATCCCATCAGCTGCCAACAAGATAACAAGTCACTGGGAGACGCTCCCTACTCCTCTATAACATGCGGTAAGTATATTACCGCAGATACTGTGCTCAGTCCTCACCATCTGATACTATATAACCAGGTATGTAATCACATTCACCTATCCCCTATAGATAAGAAGGAGATCCACAAATACTAAAGATGGACAGATACATTAGATTAAAGGGATTTACCCATGAGAATAGTTTATATCCTCTACAGTTAAAGATCATGGGGTCTGACCGCTGGGACCAACACTGAACAAGAAAATGACTCCTATCTGAATAGAATGGTGGTCGTGCAGAACTCCAAAAACTTTCCAAAGTATAATAAATACTGTGTCTTGGCTGAATATAAGACGGTTCTTTTTTTACTTTTGAAACTTTTTGGAGTGCTGCCTGCTTTTTTTGAAGACACCCTGGTATTTTTGGCTACATGTCAGTACGTCAATGGGCTTACCAGAACAGCACAATTAACTTTAGCAAAAACTGTGTAATGCTTGATTTCCCCAGTGGCGGCGCTACAGGGAAATACAGTACCTGCTACTAAGTTTTAACTGAAAATTGTTAGGGGCCACAGAATTTAATAGTGATGGAAAACCCAGCCACCTTGTCTTAGGAATCAGTCCAAGGGACGACCAAGTGGTCTTGACTATCATAGCGACATCACAACCACGTCATCTCTGCCTCCATCACAGAGATCAGGCCATTAGATGTGAATAACATGAATCGCATGTGAACAAGGCCTTAATGTGGCTGGCCTACAATACCAGACACAGCCTACGGGTAAGCATGGCACAGCTTCTATGAAAATAACATTCTTTTTTTCAAATTTTTTAATTCATGAGGTCCCTTTAAGACACGGGACATAAAACAAGTGGAGTGGCGACATGACCTGGCTTATGTAGCACGACCATTATATGTTGGCAGCTTCATACAGCGCGAGCCGTACAGATTGGGATAGTCAGACTGTTTAATGACTAGTGGAAAAACAACGCTGAATTGTAATGGTGTAAACTGCAAACCTTTCCAAGCTAATGCCTTTGTCTCCGCGCTCCCAACGTACAGTTAGTATCCTCTGCAAATAGTAATTTATGGCCCGTAGCCTGACTGCAGAGAGTGTCTGCTTGTGCTACTGGAAATTGGCCATCGCTACACAATGCACAGACCTGGTATTGTCAACATGGGAGTGCGGATGGCATTGTTCTGGGGGCCATGCGGAGGCCGCGGAGAGAAGCCGAGATTGATTCTGTTATCAAATTAACAATAAGAACTTGGCAAGGGGGTTTACACTGGTAGTAAAGGATCAGGCGCTGGCCCGGACCCACGCAGCACAATACACAGCCCTCGAGCGTCCTGGGAACTCGATTTTTTATTAATTTCCAACATCTCAATAATATTACAGCTGGATTCCTATATTGTACCATGGGGGCCATAATGGTCCTAGGAGAAGTCCCTGGCCGAATAGTACATGCTAAGCCCATAATCGAGGACATTTTAACACTGAATGTGACCTCGATTACAATGTAAAAGCTGAATAGCGAGCATCCCAGCGCTTCCCATCCAAATAAGAAATCCATTAAAGACAACCATCACGGTGGGAGAAGATAAAGCCCATTCTGCAGACTTTTACTAAGCAATGAATTTACAAACTGCACATGATAAATTTCTTTCCTTATCCAAAAATCACCAGTAAATATAAATCTTTCCCTCATACTTCAGGCTTAAAAGTCTAATCTATAAAATGACAATGTTGCAACCTTTCTTACAACTCTTTATGTGTTGTGCCATTCCTCTGTTGTTACTCCTGTAAAAGTATGGACAAATTAACAACTGAGCATTACATCCGACACTGTCAACACAAACTAGGCAAAGTCAAAGAGTGTAGGGACACTCGCCTTTGACTAGGAGAATGGCACCACCCAGTTGTCAATTTAGTTATACATTTTCAGGAGGAATAATGGAATGGCACACGCCCTGTTCCTGTGAGGGTTTTTACCGGCTTGTCCTGCATATTTACGGTTTTCCTGTGCATCAACCTTTGGCTTGTTTTCTGACTCCATACTTGTCTGTTCATCCCGATATGCCTGATTCCTGTTACCAACCTTGGCTTACCTTTGACTACTGATCCTGTGCCGCCCGTCCTGACCTTCAGCCTGTCTACGACTTTGAACGATACCCGCCTGCTCATGAACTTGATCTGTATTAGACAGATCTCTTGCCTGGATCCTGGGGCTATGCACCAGTGTCTCTCTGGCCATTGGCCTGCTGTCACCTATACCGGGACTACTCTGGAAAGAAGTGACCTGGTAGTCCCCTGTAGTGAAGTACAGATCCCTGTAAGGAGATTAAAGTGTGAATACAGGGAGGCTACTTAGACATCACCCAATGTCTTACCAGTTAGGTGGCACAGAGGGTCTGTAACCCACTTCCTGTATCAAGCGTTCTAAGAACAGATGCTCCCGAATTGTTATAGTCTAGGGCATTCTAGTCAGGAGAGTTTACGGATCTTCTTTAAGACTAAGGCCCAGGTTGTTGTCCCTAGTTAGCAGTAGAATCGTGGCAAACAACACTTCACTGTTTCCCTATGGGACAAAAAGTCACAAATGGAGCTGTGACCATTGTAAAAAATTGGACCATTTTAAAGTGATATGAAGGTGAAAGTACAGCGCCCCAACCTAATGTAGATAATACATTGTAACTTCCATTTTTAACAGTTCAGAGAAGGGAAGAAAGAGCTAAAAAAAGGGGAATGTCTCAAAAATGTCTTGACAAACAAATTAATAAAAGAAAAGTCAGATCTGTACTAAGGCTTCCCTTCACCTTTGTCTCTAACCCTAACCTTGTATTCAAATACCCTGACCAAGGAAGAGTAGCTCCCAGCACCAGGCAGACCTCCCCTGGTTAAAGGGCTTATCCAGCTTCCAAAAATGATCTGCAGATACATCCACTTCAATGCTAAATCCTCGCTGTTCCCTTGTGCTTGGCTTTATTTTACTTGCTGTTCCTTGTATCACTGTTGTTTACATGCAGTGAATCTGTGAACAAACTACATTTCCCAGGATGAATCTCCCTGCTCTCACTCTCTCTGTGTTTGCTGCTCACAGGGGAGGAGGGGGAGTGATCTTGCAAACAAAACATCACAGAATCATGTGACCTCAGAAGTGGGAGTGATTCATTAACTGTGATTTTATTGGAGGGGAGAGTGGAGAAGGGAGGGGTACACAGAGAGTGAGAGCAGAGAGATGATTCATGGGAAATGTAGTTTGTCCATAGATTCACTGCATGTAACAGTGATACAAGGGGCAGCAAGTAAAATAAAGCAAATCAAAGGGTGCACAATGGAACAGAGAGCATTTAGCACTACAGTGGATGTCTTTGTAGATAATTTTTGGAAGCTGGATAACCCCTTTAAGTCTCCAATGGATTTATCTTTAGCAGTGATTTCTGGATTATTTGCGAATTTTCAGGATTAAAGCAGATAAATCCAAACTAAATAATATTCAGACTAGTTCTTTGACGCAAAAGTCAGTTCTGTAAGCCTCAAATCCCCAAAAGAAGTAATTCCAAGATCTCAAAATATGCCTAGCCCTGTACGGCATTGCATGGCATTTACATAACTCGAAAAGCCCAAATACCAATCCTATGAATAACTCTTGGAATTTACACTCTTGCCAATCAACTCTGGTTTACACAACTCCACCGACAAACCACCCAAGTGAGAGAGACCACAGGCAGGGATCATTTCTGATATTACTGACCATGTAGCAGAGGATTACATGTACTGTATTTCCTCGACCTGAATAACCACTGGTCCTTTTGATCCCATTTCTCTTTATTATTCTTGTGCTCTATCAACAATTCTACATCATCGGGGAGTCTCCAGAGGTCTTCAACCTATCCCTTTTATCTGGATGTTTTTTTCTTTTTCATGCTCCAGCTGTAATTCTCAGGTAGAAGGATCATGGCTTAACCTGACACAGAGACCTTCCCTTTTCTCCTACCCTCCAGATATGCCTGTTTACTGGATGTCCTTCAGGTCAGCTTTCTCTTTGGTAACTCTCCAATGGACTTACAATATGGTTACTTTGCCTTATACTCCACTGAAATAGGTGCAAGTAAACTTAGAAGTAGACTCTTCGGGTGGTCATACACATAGATCAATGTTGGCTGAAACCATCTGATTTCTGCAGGACCAGTCAGCCACCTATTGTGTATGGGGGTGTGAGCAACAAAACTGCCATAGTCATAATAAGGAACTAACTAGACATGCAAAATACATTAAGATAATGGATTAAATGCAACAGAAGGTGGACCATTGACACTACTGACAACTGCTAGAACTGCACTGAAACATAGAAGTATAAAAGACTACATGGTCCAACTAGTCTGCCCTCATACTAAACACAATCGATGGAAGAGCAAAGTCGGACAAATCTGTCAGTTTTGGTAGGACTGGTTGAGTATTTAAAGAGGACCTTTCATGTCCTTATATATATGCTGTTTCATATACCGCTAGAAAGCAGACAGTGCTCTGAATTCAGGGCGCTGTCTGCTTTCCCGTTATGTGCCCCGGGGCTGGAGATATCGGTGCCGGTAGTTCTGTGCCCCATCATCAGAAGGGCGTTTCTGACAGTCTAGCTTGGCTGTGAGGAACGCCCTCCCTGACAGTATTCATCCATAGCCCTGTACTGGGGGGTGTTCTTCACAGCTCAGCGTCATCACTGGCCTGTAAGGAACGCCCTCCCTGACAGTATTTGTCCATAGCCCTGTACTGGGGGGGGCGTTCCTCACAGCTCAGCGTCATCACTGGGCAGTAAGGAACGCCCCCTCTGACTGTACATGATGGATGAGGACAGAGAGGGGACGTTCCTTACCGCCCAGTGATGACGCTGAGCTGTGAGGAATGCCCCCCGAGTACAGGGCTATGGACGAGTACTGTCAGGGAGGGTCTAGCTGTAAAAACCTTTTCCAGAAACAATTCTGGCTTAGTTCTCCAATTTCTCACATTACAAATTCAATACAATATTGTGGCACGTTAGCAAAACCCTCAACAGGCTGTAATCCACAAGAAATATAGAAAATACATCTCATGACAGAGTATCACAAAATCATGTTATTTTTTTCAAAGCTGGTCATCTTGGGATATGTTGTGTCTACTGGCTGGAAAAACAACTCCACACCCTAGTCATGTCTAGTCTACTGTAGCTCCATGTCTAACTAGTATCCTGTTAACAAAGTGGCTCCACCATGAATACATCAACCTCACCAATGTAGCTGTCCAATGAGTTGCAAAGTTATCTCCTCCTATCTGTTTTTTCTCGTCACTTTTCATGAACTCCATTAGGCAAATAAGCCACAACTATTGCCCTCCATTATTATTATGTTATCTAATCCATATTCTGGATTAGATTTACCTTGGACCAACAGTCTTGTAAAATTCTAAAAAACTACAAACATGTACCTAGCTATAAGGAGTGCAGAACCCTGCCCTATAAAAGACGTTAGTATTATATATGGTCCCTGTAGATTGGGAACCCTGTTGCAAATTTTACTTTGGGGTCAGGGGTATAACAAGTAACCATGGGGCCCCATAGCAAAACTTGTGATAGGCTCCACTCTCCTTTAACCACATTAAGCCCCAAGATCAGAACTTGAAATATGTACAATTATTTTGTTTTCCATTATACACATGGATAATGCAGATATTAATGTTATCATACATACAATGCACACAGTGAAGTTCCAGTACTAGGATAATACACACAGTGATGTAACATAACCCAGATAATGCACACAGTGATGTCACAGCGCAAGGATAATAAACATAGTGATGTCACAGTACAGAGATAATATACACAGTGATATCACAGTACAGAGATAATACACACAGTGATGTCACAGTACAGGGATAATACACACAGTGATGTCACAGTACAGAGATAATATACACAGTGATATCACAGTACAGAGATAATACACACAGTGATGTCACAGTACAGGGATATTACACACAGTGATGTCACAGTACAGAGATAATACATACAGTGATATCACAGTACAGGGATAATACACACAGTGATGTCATAGTACAGAGATAATACACACAGTGATGTCATAGTACAGGGGTAATAAACAGTGATGTCACAGTACAGGGATAATACACACACTGATGTCACAGTGAAGGGATAATACACACAGTGATGTCACAGTACAGGGATAATACACACAGTGATGTCACAGTACAGAGATAATAGACACAGTGATATCACAGTACAGGGATAATACACACAGTGATGTCACAGCACAGAGATAATACACACAGTGATGTTACAGTACAGAGATAATACACAGTGATGTCACAGTACAGAGATAATACACACAGTGATGTCACAGTACAGGGATATTACACACAGTGATGTCACAGTACAGAGATAATACATACAGTGATATCACAGTACAGGGATAATACACACAGTGATGTCATAGTACAGAGATAATACACACAGTGATGTCATAGTACAGGGGTAATAAACAGTGATGTCACAGTACAGGGATAATATACACAGTGATGTCACAGTACAAGCATAATACACACAGTGATATCACAGTACAGAGATAATACACACAGTGATGTCACAGTACAGAGATAATATATACAGTGATATCACAGCACAGGGATAATGCATGCACATAATACAATCCCTGCGTACACTTTGACATCACATTCAGGCATTATGATGTCACAGTAAGGTAATGGAGTTTAATTTTCCATATTCCTTTAAATCCTTCATGGTTATCAATATTTGTAACCTACGGTACGTCTCAGTAGAAATGGGTCCCCTTAGTTGTTGGGCCATATAGCAGTTGCTATGTCTGCTACTCAGGTAGCTACGCCCATAATTGGGTTCCAAGAGCTACATCCTCAATTCATGAGGAAACATACAAACTGACTCTCCTCGCTCACTACTTTCTGTGGTACAATGAGAGCAGAGTCGAGGAGCTGTTGGTGGACTACAGGGATGCCACTGAGTGCCATTAACTGCTCCTAGCACACAATCTACTTACAGCGGCTGAGCTCTGAAAACCACAGACTACTGCTTCTCTTCATCATGGTCTCCCTTCACTTGGACTTCACCTTCCACCAGTGGGTCAACCCGTAGAGAGTCTGGGGCAGCTGCGAGACATTTCCTGCCACTTGACCTAGCCAGTTATGTGACTAGAGCACCCTGTGGTCTCCATTTAAGGAAGGATGGTGACAGATGCCAATGTGTACTGGTTATATATATATATATATATATATATATATATATATATATTAGCAGTATCCCAATACTTTTCTGATCAGACTGAGGCCAAAAGGACACTCTTTTGGCTTCTTCCTGACAACTGAAGCCTCTGCACACATTTAGCAAGGTCATTGGGAGCTTTTCAGCCATACACTTTAAACATGTACAAAAACAAGACGTGATCCTAGTCTTACAGTATGTACCATAGCGCTTCTGTCCTTAAACTTTCAATATTCCTTAGATCACCTCTACATAAAGTGCTACATATTATGTTGTCACATTATTGTCATTATATTCATTTCACATGCAAGCATTATAAGAGAAAACTTAAATCGGATTTCCAATGGGCAGGGCAGATTACCGTAGAGAAAAGTCTTCAGCTCACTGACAAACCATCTACAGCTCTAGGAAAATCAATGGCCGGAGTATGAAGCGAGTGTCAGAATATAATGATAATTTCCCACCACACTGATTATTAAATAAACATGAAATTGCAGACATAAAATGAGAGTTTGCCGCCTGTTATGGAGCTAGTCATATCACTCCAGAAATCTAACATTAAACAGCTCTTATTAATTGAATTACTCCTCACAGCGGCCATGGTTACTGATAGTCATCTAGCTACAAATACCTCAAGTAAGTACGAGGCAGACAAGTCATATTTCTTCTTTGCGACAATTTTGTTGAAGATGATGTCATTGATACAAATGGAATTGCTGGGAAAATTAGACACAAGAGAAAAGTTCATCTGACATTATTCACATGCTGAATAAGACTAGGTTCACATCTGCATTGGAGTCTACGCCATTATAATCTATGGGGTCCTCGGGTGTCCACGGGTAACTACTTTTTTTAGTGGATGGGCTCTCTGTCTTTCAGGTCCCCATGAGGACCCGAACGATGGAGAGCCTAATGCTAGAGCGAACCTAGAGTAAGTGTAATCGATCACTGTAGTACTTTCATTGGAGGACTGTACTGAAACCAGGGTGATGATGTCACAAAAGAGTGCCAGATGCCACGAGGAGCCCCAAAAGAGGTGAGCATAAAAGTTTATTTTTTTATTTTTTTTCACCTTCTCTTGGCCTCCACCTATTAAACTCTGGGGTCTTTAGAAACCCCAGAGTATACTGTGGTGGCCATTTTAGTTTGTCTGAGATGAATCTCCATTTGTTCGGTGTTGTAAAAATCTAACAATTTGGAATATTCGGGATGAACCCGAATCAATTCGCCCATCTCTAACTGACACATCCTAAAAAGACGCAAAACTCAGATGGCTAATGGTCCCTGTTTTTCATATGGCAAACCATGAATTTCCAACCAGGAATCTACCATACAAGTCAGCCGCCTATGGCAAGGAAACTCTATGACCTACAGTAGCAGAAGAACAAGGCTGAAAATCCAGATAGGCATTACATTATATGACAGTGTACAGTCATGGCCAAAAGTTTTGAGAATGATACAAATATTAATTTTTACAAAGTCTACTGCTTCAGTTTTTCTAATGGCAATTTGCATATACTCCAGAATGTTATAAAGAGTGATCAGCTTAACAGCAATTACAAATATTTGCCTAGAAAATGAACTTTATCCCCCAAAACACATTTCAACATCATTGCAGCCCTGCCTTAAAAGGACCACCTAACATCGTTTCAGTGATTGCTCCATTAACACAGGTGTGGGTGTTGATGAGGACAGGGCTGGAGATCAATCTGTCATGATTAAGTAAGAATGACACCACTGGACACTTTAAAAGGAGGCTGGTGCTTGCCATCATTGTTTCTCTTCTGTTAACCATGGTTATCTCTAAAGAAACACGTGCAGTCATCATTGCACTGCACAAAAATGGCCTAACTGGGAAGAGTATTGCAGCTAGAAAGATTGCACCTCAGTCAACAATCTATCGCATCATCAAGAACTTCAAGGAGAGAGGTTCCATTGGTGCCAAAAAGGCTCCAGGGCGCCCAAGAAAGACCAGCAAGCGGCAGGACCGTCTCTTAAAAGTGTTTCAGCTGCGGGATCGGGCTACCAGCAGTGCAGAGCTTGCTGAGGAATGGCAGCAGGCAGGTGTGAGTGCATCTGCACGCACTGTGAGGCGGAGACTCTTGGAGCAAGGCCTGGTCTCAAGGAGGGCAGCAAAGAAGCCACTTCTCTCCAGAAAAAACATCAGGGACAGACTGATATTCTGCAAAAGGTACAGGGAGTGGACTGCTGAGGACTGGGGTAAAGTCATTTTCTCTGATGAATCCCCTTTTCGATTGTTTGGAACATCTGGAAAACAGCTTATTCGGAGAAGAAGAGGTGAGCGCTACCACCAGTCTTGTCTCATGCCAACTGTAAAGCATCCTGAAACCATTCATGTGTGGGGTTGCTTCTCAGCCAAGGGAATCGGCTCTCTCACAGTCTTGCCTAAAAACACAGCCATGAATAAAGAATGGTACCAGAATGTCCTCCAAGAGCAACTTCTCCCAACCGTCCAAGAGCAGTTTGGCGCTCAACAATGCCTTTTCCAGCATGATGGAGCACCTTGCCATAAAGCAAAGGTGATAACTAAATGGCTCAGGGAACAAAACATAGAGATTTTGGGTCCATGGCCTGGAAACTCCCCAGATCTTAATCCCATTGAGAACTTGTGGTCAATCATCAAGAGACGGGTGGACAAACAAAAACCAACAAATTCAGACAAAATTAAAGCATTGATTCTGCAAGAATGGACTGCTATCAGTCAGGATTTGGTCCAGAAGTTGATTGAGAGCATGCCAGGGAGAATTGCAGAGGTCCTGAAGAAGAAGGGTCAACACTGCAAATATTGACTTGCTGCATTAACTCATTCTAACTGTCAATATAAGCTTCTGTTACTCATAATATGAATGCAATTATATTTCTGTATGTGATAAAAACATCTGACAAACACACATAAAAACCAGAGGGCAGCAGATCATGTGAAAATATAATATTTGTGTCATTCTCAAAACTTTTGGCCATGACTGTACTAGAGGTACGAGTGTGGGCGGCTATGTGGCTATGTGCACTATTATATGTTTGCACATTTGCAATATGGCACAATTTCTTGATGGATATATTAAGATGTGAACTTTATTTAATTATTAATATTATGTAACATTTTCTTTATAATAAATTAACCCTGGTTAATTTTACATTATAAAATTTATACATAAAATATTAATATTTTAGCCATGCCATGGATATTTGTAAGCGATAACCATTTTAGAGTCACAACCTTTCACTTCCACCCCAAAATACATCTTGGCTACCACTGGTGACTTTTAGGCTAGGGCAATAGAGCAACTCTACCAGGACAATATAAATACTATAAGGTCACATTGCAATACTGTGAAAAGGGTCATGTCGTGGAATGTGACATAAGGAAACTCTGATTACATAAAATTCTCTTTTGCATTTGTGACTTTGCTGGAATTGACTTGAACTGTCAATCAATCAATATTTGGTGAGACCTTTGCCCTTTGCCTTCCATCAGTTCTCGATACTTGCAGACAGTATTTGGCAGAACTCAGCAGGGAGGTTGTTCCCGCCATCTTGGAGAACTAAGCACAGATCTTCTGTGGATGTAGACTTGCTCCAATCCGTCTATCTCTTCATGTCATCCCAGACAGACTGGATCATGGTGCGATCAGGGCTCTGTGGGGGCCGTATCATCACTTCCAGGACTCCTCCTCCAAAGGGTAAAGGTCACACCAAATATTGATGGGATTTAGATTCCTCTTATCTTCATTTATCTCATTTTGTTAATTGTCAAAAAAAAACTATTATTTTCTATTTTTGAAAGCCTTCTTACTTTGCATTTTTCCCCAGCTGCTGACATTTTTTTGCACAGTACGGTAGGTATATATAGTAGACACATTGTGCATACACTGCACCGCATGTTCATATGTTCACATAGATCCTGCACAGAATCTACTTGCACAGACAGATGGTATTTTGCGTGTCCTAGACTGAGAGCGCGGTGATTGACAACTGAGAATAAACACAGTAAACCAGAGGAGAGGAAATCTCACAGCCTGTTTTTCTTTCATTTGCGGGAAAGGATATAACAGTCCCTATAGGGAGTCACATCAAGGTGTTTTAGAAGTTATATTTCAATATTGACTAGGCGCTCAATTGTCTTTATTGAGTTTTTTTAGCGCATGAACATCAGTAGGACATTTGATTGTACAACTTCAACTCAAGAAAAGCAATAGCGGGAAATAAAAGAGGAGTTTTTGCTGTAATGGGCGAAACATTTCAAGAGTTTTGCAGCCAAACATCAGAGGATTATCAGTGGCATCTGGCATCTGGCACCGGCACCGGTGTATTAATGGCCTGGAAAGGTTCATCTCGGGCTCTTGTTATCACGAGAGGTCCATCTATAGGTCCAGCTATGTTCTTTGCTTCACTGACAGCAGAGATTTGTACCTATCACCACAAGAAATTCTTCCATGACATTCATCTGCGAGATGCCTCACACGGTTACTCAGGGGAAGCTCCCCTGGTAGTGAGACAGACAGGTCTCTCCTGATAATGAGGACACTCAATGGACCTTTCCTGGCAATAAAACTTTGAGAACACCATCGGAAAACATCACCTGGGAAAGGATTCAGAGAAAAAGCTTTTACTAGTGACAAGAGCCTCAGAAAGACCTTCTCGGTAATGAGCATAACAAAAACTGGTCGACTGACGGATAAGTTTTCTGATAATGAACTTCAATGATGGAACTTGCTCCGGTAATGAAAACCCAACAGCCCCCTCACTACCAGGAAATTATCATTTGTTACTTTCGGTAACAGAGCAAACTCCTTCCTGAGACGTTACTTGTGGTGTTTACGACACAGTCCTCTTACGGTGTTGGGTTCACTTGAGCACAGCAATGTTCTTGCGAATAAAAAGCCAACTTGCGATCTTATCATTTATTGGCCATACTGCCATAAACAACATCGCTACAAGGTATCCAAGGAGTTATCCACTTTCTAATATTGATGACCTATCCTAGCCAACATTAGATCTGCAACACCCAAGAAACAAATCATCTGCTCCAGGACAATGTGGCTCCTGGTAATGTTAATGTGCTGCTCACTCACCGTACAAACTGTTGCGATGGCTTCCAGTGCTACAACATAGGCTTGAATGAGATACTACTGCAGTACCGATAAGGGTAGGTTCACACTATCATTATTAATGTCAGCTGCTGTCATCCATAATAGGTTGAGAGCAACGGACATTAAGTGACTCATGTAGATACAGCCCCCTCCAAGTGGTGTCCAGCGGCATTCACCAGCAGCAATTCACCCTAAGATGGATAAGAGCAACAGACATTAATAACGGTCGTGTGAACTCCCCCTATGCAATGCCTGAATAAGCGCACTCTGGGTCCTCCTGTTGGACTTCAATGAACTGAATGAACTGAAATTGATGGCTTTTCTTAAGAATAGGACATTAATTTTAAAATCTGGATAACCCCTTTAAGGTGCGCGTCTACATTAAATTAGTGTAAGCCAAACATGCCAATGCTGCTGGCTAACCTGACTTTTACAGATTGTCAGGAAAAGAAGGAAGGGACATCTTGATATTACCTTTTATTCTCGGAGGAGATAAGCTGGTTCCAGAGATGTCTTGAGTCTACTGAGGCATGTGTGAAAATGGACAAAAATAGGACATGTGAAAAATGAGACGGCCATGTGAAAAGACACATTGGACTTAAAAAAAAAAAAAAAGGCTGTCAGGTGTGAATAATGCCTTACTCATTTCTCCCCCAGTGTGCAAGTGTATGGAGGAGTTGCTGATGGTCACCTTCACAAACCCAAGTTGGTTCAGAAAAAGGTATTAACCACCCTATACCAAAAATCGAGGTGTATAGTCTGGGTTTGGTTCTTGATTCCTGGGCAAAGCACTTTTGCACTCATTTGCATATGAATAAACAGGAAATTTACATGAAAATGGAGCCCCAATGCTGAATAACAAGACATATTTTCAAACTGTAGATTTACCTCTTTAATACTATAAACCTAATATACCTTGAACCTCATATCTTGTATTTTCTAAGGTTGTATGGGTTAAAGGGAGTCTATCATTCGCAAAAACAGTTTTAAGCTAACGGCCCGTTGGGATGGCCTTTAAAAAGGCCATTCTTCTCCTACCTTTCAATGTTTTCTTCTCCCAGCCAATTCTAAGATAGTTTCTTCATGTATGTAAATGAGCACCACGGAGCACCCGGGGCGTTCCTTCTCTTCTGCGAGCACCCATCGCGTCATCACTTCTTACCACCCTTTCGGTCGTTGTGGTGACTCCCCTCTTGGCCTTCTTTCTCGCAGAAGAGAAGGAACGCCTTGGGTGCTCCGTGGTGCTCATTTACATACATGAAGAAACAAATTATTTTGGAATCGGCTGGGAGAAGAAAACATTGAAAGGTAGGAGAAGAATGGCCTTTTTAAAGGCCATTCCAACGTGCCATTAGCTTAAAACTGTTTTTGCGAATGATAGACTCCCTTTAAAATCCACACTTCCAAACCTGTTTTTCAGGGCATTGTGGTACGAATCCTAACATTTGGAGTCCCCACCAACAGCAGAGCATATTTCTCTCCAGGGACCCAACATGTTGTGCATTACATGGACAGCCAATTCATTTCAACAGGCAACATGTAGTGCATAATTTCCCCTGTGGTGGTGCTGCGAAGAGTTGCTGCCAGGTTACTCCACATTACAGCTGATAAGTGATTCAATAAAGTCATACTTTTGTACCTTGAGATTTAATTTCTTCTTTCTTATGCAAGGATTAGCCAAGTATTATCCTCTAGAGGATCCACAAATAGAATGAGAGCTCATAAAAGCTTTGTAAGGGTAGGTTCACACAGCAGATTTTCTGTTGGGACCTGCCATACATCCATCACAGACATCTTCTTGAAAGATTTCCTATACCTGCTGACTTCAATGGAAGGTTCTGGTCATGGCCACCCAATAAAAGCCACTGGTCTGGGCCTAAACTGTAAAAAAAAAAAATGACTCTGTCCCTAAAGATGGGCGAACCCCAGAAGATTTGTTTTGTCTTGTGTTTGGATAAAGCGAACCTCCAGTTCGGTCCTAACTTGTTATGATAGAACCAAAGGGAAATTATTATTATATTCTGTGGTCTTTTCACACCCCAAAGTATATTAGGTAGAGGCCCAATGGAGGTGACAAAAATAAAAAAACATTCATACTCATTTTACGTTACCTCTTTTGGGCCTCGTTGTGTTGACTGGCGCTCCATATCTTCCTCCTTGTCGCATCTGATTCTCTTCTCTGACATCATGTGCCAGGAGTCACCGCTGTGGCCTGTGATTGGATCTCAGTGGGGACATGGTGACATGATGTCATGATACTGGGCATGCCCATGTCACCACTGAGGCCCAATCACAGGCTACAGCAGTGACCTCTGACACATGACATCACCAGGAGAGCACTGAATGCCATGAGGAGGCCCAAAAGAGGTGAGAAGTTGAGTATAAATGTTTTTTTTTTAATTTTTGTCACCTCCCATGGGCCTCGAGCTATTATACTCTGAAGAGACCCCAGAGTGAAGGGACGCCTTGGCCTTTCCAATTTACTATAAGTCATGTCGGAAAACTGGTGTGAATTAGACCTGAAGTCTATCCCGGTGTAGATTTTACTTCTGGCACACAGGACCTCCCGTGGTGTGCCAGGAATATTAGAAGGACAGAATCTCATAATAATACTGGCGTATCTACTGCCAGCGCTTCCAATATTAGGACGATGTACCATTCTTAATCAATTCCCCGGATTGTTGCCAATGGCTGAATGAATGACAGCTATGTTTTCTATGACGGCTATGCAGCTGTCAATTTCCTCCCTTAACTCTTCTTGGCAGGACATATTAATTGGATAACTCCAGAGAAGACGGGGATGAGCACAAGGGAATCCCTTCCCATAATAAATACTGACATATAGAAGTACAATTCAGAAAGAATAAAGATGAATATTCCGTTCTCTGCCCATTTTTATCGTTCCCATCTATGTTAATATTAGTTGTTTGTCTCATTTTGGGAAGCCATCATTCCAAGTTCTGCATTTCCAGTCGCATTCATCAGATCCGGCATAGAAAATGGAAATAAATGAGAGCTGGTACGTGTAGTCCTGTGTCTGGCTGCATGTTTCCTGTCCGTGTTTTCTCTGGGTGATAAATTGCAGCTTGAGGGAGGAATGGTGTCACTTGGCAGCCCTTCTATTACATGTGATCACCATTGAGGAAACGTCAGTGTAATATCCAATTTAATGCAGCCATATCAGAGCAGCAGGACTTCTGTATACTCCATCCCAAATTCCCAATATTATCTCGAAAACTCCTCCGCTTCTCTAATTTGTCTTGACTATTATAATGCAAATTGAAAATCAATGGGCATTACTGTCTTCTATTATCTTTATTATTGCCCATTTGCGAAAGGTGGGCGGAGAGATTCAAATGGGTTATTTCACAAAAATATAATATACCGTATGAAGTGAGCGAGTCTGTAAGATAATTCTGCAATATAAATGTATTGCAGTTTAATTTTATTATGTGCAGTAACAAAACTCCTGGCGCCGACAGCGCCCTCTAATATGTCATCTGTGTCCCATAATCTGCATCCATATTTAAGGGCAGACATACTATGGGCGCAATCTGTGCAGCCGCACAGGGGCCCGGTAGCTCGGGGGGCCCTATGATCTTAACTGTCTATTAGATTGCCTAAGCTAATGGTGGATTGTTAGAGAGACGTAAAGAGGTGCTGTGTGCAAAACAAGGGCCCCATAATTGTTGCTGTACATTCTACATTGGACAGCAGTGGGCACACAAGCTCCTTTGCTGTCCTTCACCTTTTCACACCTATTCATCGACCGCCCGGACATATGAGGGTGAGTCAGAAATAATCCGCACTCAGTAAAACCTTCAGTAAAGACGAATGCATCATTTTTCGGCATAACCTCCCTGCTTTGCAATACACTTTGTCCATCTGTGAACAAGCTTTCATATTCCCTCATTAAATGTTTTAGTCTGAGCTGCGAGCCATGAACGTTACGGTGTCTTCATCTCTTCATCATACATGAATCTTCATCCTCGTAGGGATTAATTTAGATAATCCACTGTCACTCATCTATCCAACAGAATCGGTTCACAAGAGAAACTGTGAAGTCAAATTGGGACATTAAACCAGTCACAGAGCATGATAGACTGGGGATTTACTGGCCCAAATTACCCAGTTTAAAATCCATCCGTGCCCAGATTTAAAAAAACACAAACCTTAGAGACAAGTCTCATCGGACTCATCTCTGGTGCTCCCAGCGCCTGTGTAGTTGCTCAGTGAAGCCGAGGCTGTAAACCCTCGCATCAATGATGGAGGCACGGCGCATGCGCAACGGAGCCGAGGTGTACTCCTCTGGCTTCAGTGAAGAGCCGCACTAGTGTGAGGAGTACAGCGGCAGGGGGAGTATAAAGGTGTTTTATTTTTATTATGGGTGTTGATGGCTTTATAACAGGGCAATTTGGAACACTAAACCTCCAGTCCATAAGGACCTTTGGGGGGTTTACTTTGCCAAATCATCCTGACAGATTCCCTTTAATGTTGCCTTCAGTCGTGGACATAGACAGGTGTCCGAACTTCTTGAACTTCTCTATCCACTAATACACACGACAAAACACATATATCCTACATGCTGTGCACAAAGTCATCAATAAATATGGGCACCAGATATACCCTCATACACTGAATCACTGCGCCCTGCTCTTCTTTCATGCAAATCACAAGTGGGGCAGTCATTTTTTCTCATACCGTAGTCACAAATTAAGTGACGTAGTATATTCAAACTTGCACAGTTTGAGAGAGCGGGCAACAGAAGTTTTAATATATGTATAATTTTTGAACCGTCCTCGTACATAGCCAATGGGTGGTTGGCAAAGAGTTAAGTCATCTTACAGAATTTACCAATTTATGACCTGTGTGCACAAAAATTGCAGCATCATTTAAGATATAATTAGCCCCTATGTACTTTATGGGGATGGCCATCCTGCTGCAGCATTTAGAGATATGTTTTACAACCGCCACATGCACCATAGACAAACATGGGCAGATAAACTAAAACTGTCTTACTTTTAGACAGTGCAAAGTTAGACTAGACAGTCTTAAACTGCACCAGATTTTCAAGTGTCTGATGCTGATTAAAAATCCGGTGTACTTACAGTCTATGTTTACACCGCTTATTAGTTGGCTTAGTTTCTGACACAATTTTGGCCCAATATCTTGGCACACTGTTCAGAATTTTAGCGCACTGTCCAGAATTCTGTGCATTTTCTGTCTTACTGTTTTGCCCCACCTCCTTTTTAACAACCCCCGCCCACTTGTGAGTTGAGGTGCAGAAACTGTTAAAAAACACATAGAAAATGAGGTGTATAGCATGTTAATTTTTTGGGGAAAATTACGGTATGTAAGAAATCTGTTGCATATTTATGGGAGAAGTCATTGTGCTGTGACCATCACCTACTGTGAATGATGTGAATTTATAATCTCTATACAGAGGTGTTATGGTGTTATCTTTCATTGTAATCCTCCCTTTACTGATAATGAGTAACTGCTGCAAAGAAATCTCCCGAAATAAAGTTTAACACTATAAACAGGTGTAGTATGGTCAATGGTCAATCTAAAAATTAAAAAAAAATCACCAACAATTCTTTAAACAAATATTTAACATAAAGACCTGATAAACCTGATAAACAATAATTCTGTGATCTTCTGGGCATGAGAATATGTATAGTCTTATTATTATGTAGGATAGAGGATATTCAGTGACTAGGAAGCCAATGCCCAAGTGCTCATGGCTTCATGTTGAGAGATGGGTACTAGGGGGGCAACAGCAACTCTTCCTTGGCCAGAGTGTTTAGACAGAAGTATAACTAGGTTAAAGTAGACCTTTCACCAGGTCTGATCGCTGCTGTCACCCGGAGCATTTTGGTGCTTTTGTTATCCAAATCCGTTTAGCCATTCTAAAAATATAAGCCCTTTAAGTGCTAATACAAATTAGCGTATATTAGCCAAGTAGGTGGTAACAGTGCATGACATACACATACACATACCACAGTGTTACCGCCCACTTGGCTAATAGATCCTAATCTGCATCAATAATAATAGGGCTTATATCTTTGGAATGGCTGAATGGATTTAGATGAACAAAAGACCAAAATACTCAGGGTGACAGCGCCGATCAGTGCATCACCGGGCTTTTCAGACCTGGTCACAGATCCTCTTTAAAGCATGGTTAACCTAGTTCTCTAGCTTGTAAGGGGCTCGTTGGTGCCATCCCACCTAGCCCTTTGGCGCGTTCCCCTTCAGACCACCTAGCATAGATACGGGGCAAGTACAGTGAACTGAATCTTTTCCCCTGAGTTAACCACGTGTTTATCAATGTACGACATCTCCAGTAAGATTACCTGGATTCACATCTCATATCCCTGACCAGTGGAGTTCACGTAAGGTCTACAGCTGTGGCGCTTAACACTGCAACATACAACACAGCTCTATGTTTATCTGCTGATCGCAGCGAGGAGACACCTGGAACGCAGGCAAATGGAAATAAGTATGTGCCCTGTGCTGCTAATTGCTGCTAACTTCTTCCTTGGACTATTTATACACCCAGCATCTCTACCTTTCTGTGACACTTCCAGCTATAAGAAACTCTCCTGCTATGGCGAGGCGGAGGTTTCCACCCTGCAGATCACTACCTTATTTATCACGCTGGCCCTTACTGCAGGCGTTTTATCTGAACCTTACTCATGTTTTACAGTTGTATGAAATATTAATCCAGATAAATGACCTTATTCCTAGGATTCCAGCGATAGTGTATCACAATTCTTAGGTGCATGTAATTCCTATGTGGTGGAAAATGTCTCTGCTATCTATAATAAAGTGGAGCTCTGCCCCCGAGTCACTTAAAATAATGTATAAATAGCAGGTATTAATGTAGAGATGTCAGAAGTGGTGGCGGTATCCTCATCGTATCCTGGGAATCTTCTCCGGAATTCCCTAAAGAATACAGAAAACGGTCTGAAGTCCATTGGTAGGGTGAGCAACATTTTGGGGGCAAGGGCACATCAAATTGGTTGAAGGACCAAGTGGCCACATCTTTAGTGAAACAAAAAAAGTAGGCTTGCTTTATTTACATAAAAGTAATGTTTGCTATGGTGCAAAATTTGGAGTTCAGGAGAAGGAAAAGGTGTCTGGTAGATGCAGGAGCCCTCACTGGTCTGTGGTTTAGAAAATATTAGATTCCATTTACAATATCTCCAAAGTGGAAATATCTTAAAGAAGACCTGTCACCAGGTGTGGAACCCATCTATCTTCTGATAGGCACTGCCCCCTGAGCATTTTGGTGTTTTGTTTGGGACCCCTCTGTACTGTACAGAGCGCCATTCCAAAAATAAGAGTCCCTGTAAAATTGCAGACACCAACTGTATCATACCCTGTACTGCTTTTCATCTGTATTCTGCACATTATTATGCTGTACCTTGCTCCTTATTTCACTGTATACTGCTCCTTATTCCGCTCTAACTTGCTCCTTATTTCACTGTATACTGTCTCTTATTCCACTGTATCCTGACCCTTATTCCACTGTATACTGCTTCTTATTCCACTGTATACTGCCTCTTATTCCACTGTATCTTGACCCATATTCTGCTGTATACTGTCTCTTATTACACTGTATACTGTCTCTTATTACACTGTATACTGTCTCTTATTCCACTGTATACTGTCTCTTATTATACTGTATACTGTCTCTTATTACACTGTATCCTGACCCTTATTCTGCTGTATACCGTTTCTTATTCCGCTGTATACTGTTTCTTATTCCACTGTATCCTGACCCTTATTCCACTGTATACTGTTTCTTATTCCACTGTATACTGTCTCTTATTACACTGTATACTGACCCTTATTCTGCTATATACTGTTTCTTATTCCACTGTATCCTGACCCTTATTCCACTGTATGCTGCCTTCTACCTTCTGTGCCTATTCACATGTGGTGCAGCCACAAATACAGTATATCCAGTCCAGTATGGAGGCTGAGGAAAGAGTCCGCTACGGCCAAATTTGAGACCACAGCACAATTATGGCTGATGCCTCACGACCCCCTGGCAGTCTTTATTTTCAAGTCATTGACCTAAGAGTGATGTTTCCTTTGCAAACTCACAACCCCCCCTTCCCATGAGCAGTTCAGCCAGCAAACGAAACATCACAGCAGTGCATGACCTTGGATGTGGGAGTGATTTATTACATGTGATTTCATTGTTATGGAGAATGGTAAAGGGATTGATACACAAAGAGTGAGAGCAGGCAGATGCATCATGGGAAAAGTAGCTTGTCCACAGGTTCACTGCATGTAAATAACAGTAATACAAGGAGCAGCAAGTAATATAAAACCAAGCAAAGGGTGCACAAGGGCACAGTGAGGATTTAGCACTGCAGTGGATGTATGTGCAGATCATTTTTGAAAGCTGGTGAAAACCCCTGAAACCTGGTTCTGGTCCCAACATACAACACCTGGATATAGGTGTTACTGTATACACCAATGCTTAAATGTTCTGCAACAAATAAAACCAAACCCGCAAACAAAAACTATGTAGAGAACATGCAACAAATGGCAGTCGGGCATCGTATGAATGGCGGCAGATCTGCTGCAATTTTCCTAAATATACCCAATTGTTTTTTCTATACACAAAAACGTGTACGTAGGAATATCTGACATCTCACCGCACCATTCCACAATGCTTTCTGGTGAAACGTGAGAATACCGTCATATCTGGAGAGCCATTGATCGCCACTTAATGATTGCAGGAATTATGCCTATGGAATGTCAGCGAAGGTGGAAAGGGTTAATGACAACCACATTGTCCGTATCGATCCACTCTGTGATAGGCAACACATTTTTTTTCCACCAATATTGTTTTATTCATGAAAGAGAAGTAATATAATCTATTTGTCGATAACATATTATAAAGCTGAGAAATAGGAGCAGCGTTTTCCAATATGAAGGTTTAATGTAATTTGCAGAGGTGCTGGGATGACGGTAGAGGGTAACTTGCCCTCCCCTGCTAAGACAACTATCTTTACCGTCTCAGAATAACATCTTTTATCTCTAATGACAAGAATATACAGATATTACTCATCTACCTGACGTATACTACAGCTAAAAATACAGATCACAGCGCCGCCCTACCTTTACCGCACGTAACTCCGGACCAGTCAAAACAGGGATTTACAGTCAGGGACACGAGTATCATGATGGATCATGGATTCATTGGATCCTTTGCGGTATTATTAGGACTCCCCAGCACTGTTAGGACAGTATTGTGTTACTGCCGCACTGTCTATTTCAGTATTTCTGGTACTGTATAGCATTACTTGGCCATCACATACTTTTATTTAGGAACTATTTAGTCTTTTTGGCTATTGTAGAGTATTATTTGGGCACTGTATAGTATAACATAGGCATTGTGTAGTATTATTTCAGTATCATACCATACATCAGTATTATTTAGGCAATGTACAGTACTATCTGAGCTCTGCATACTATTATATTAGAGCTGTATAGAATTTTTTGTATACTATTTAGTATTATTTTGGCAGCATATAATATTATTTAAGTACCATATATCATTATTTGGTCATTGTATAGTATTATTTCACAAGCTTATGGTAATAATAGGCACTGTAAAGTTTCATTTGGGTACTGTATGGTAATGTTTTTGTGTAGAATAGTATTATTTTAGTACTGTATACTATTATTTGGGAACTGTGTAGTTTTATTTGTGTGCTCTATAGTATTATTTAGGCACTGTGTACTAATTTTTGAGCACTGTATACTGTAGTATTATTTGGGCACAGTATGATATTATTTAGTCACCGCATAAGAATATTTGGGCACTGTATACTATTATTGAGTCACTGTGTAGTATTATTTTGGGCACTGTGTAGTTTTATTCAAGCACTAAGTAGTATTATTTGAGCACAGTATTGCATTATGTGGGCACTGTACATTATATTTAGATATGTGTTATATTATTTAGGCGCTGTGTAGTGTTATTTGGTCACTGTATAGTATTATTTATCACGTGTAGTAAGTTATGAGCACTGTGCATTATTATTTAGGCACCATGTAGTATTATTGGAGCGCTGTGTATTATTATTTTGGCACTGTGTATTATTATTTGATCACTGTATGGTATTTTTTGGGTGCTGTGTAGTATTACTTGGCCATTGTACATTATTATTTAGGCATTGTGTAGTGTTATTTTGGTACTGTATAGTATTATTTAGGCATTGTAGTATTATTTTGGGAACTGTGTGGTATTATTTAGGCACTGTGTACTACTGTCTGAGCATTGATTGATATTATTTGGGCACTGCACAGTATTTTTAGGCACTGTATAGTATTATTTAGGCACCATGCAGTGATTTTTGAGTACTGTTCAATATTATTTGGGAGCTGTGTAGTATTATCTGGACACTGTACATTATTATTTAGGGACTGTATAGTTTTATTTGGGGACTGTGTAGTAATTTTTGAGCACTATGTAGTATTATTTAGTCACCCTGCAGTATTATTTCAGCGTTATATAGTATTATTTGGGTACTGTACAGTATTATGTAGGCGCTGTGCATTATTATTTGGGCACTGTACTGTATTATTTGATTATTTGCTGTACTGTATTATTTGATTAATTTGTAGTGTTATTTGAGCACTGTACGGTATTATTTGGGCAGTGCACTATATTATTTAGACAATTTGTAGTAATATTATTTACGTACTTTGTAGTATTATTTGAGCACTGTATTGTATTATTTAGGCACTGTGTAGTATTATCTGGATGCTGTACGTTATTATTTAGGCACTATGATTTGGGTACCGTGTAGTAATTTTTGAGCACTATTTAGTATTAGTGAGGCACCATGCGGTATTATTTGAGCACTGTATAATATTATCGTAGCACTGTATAGTATAGTATTATTTGGGTACTGCACAGTATTATTTAGGCATTGCGTAGTATTATTTGGGGCACTTCATAGCACTTCCATCTGGGCCCTGACAGCAGACATCACACTATGCTTTTTTCAAGGGCCTCGAGAAACCTTTAGACAGCCATACAGCTATCCATTATAAAATCCATCCAAACCACCAGTTTTGCTATCCCATACGCCATACAACAGCTATCTGCAATACATGTAATTCATCCTAATGCTTCCCATAGTGCAATTATGTCCTGGGATCAATATGCTACTAGAATGATGCTTAACACACAGGTCAATATGCATTGCATTCTGGTTGGTGTGGTTTTACCTCCTCGCATCCTCCTTTCTACAGTCCTGATCACAGCAATAGTTAAACTGTGCAAGTAATGTAGAGCGTGCCTGCTGGATGAAACCCTGGCCCGGTATCTTACGTGGTGACATATGAGGATGGCATGATGATAAATTGCAAACATAACTCCACTTCCCATCAAATCATTTGAGAGTGAAATCCAGCTAACTCGATCCACCGGAGAACATGCAGTTATAGAATATCGATACTGGGAGTAATGGAAGAGATGATAGATTATATACTCTGTGTTTTAAGCTCACAGGCCCATGATGTCAGCAGCTCATGCAATTTTAAAGGTGCAATCTTGCCCCATATTAACTTTGCCTCTGGCCATAACACGTATTGAGAGCCGTTTGGCTTGAAATGAATTTCTGGGATGTCCTAATATTATCCACAAGCGCAGCACAGAAACCATTGGACCTGAATTGGAGAGAAGCCTTTCCTGTAAATGGATATATAGAGACAGATGAGATGTGGACGCTCTGCACAACTGTCAATCAGCAGCGTCTTCAGAGATTCTCTGAGAGATGTGCGGGTCAATAGAATACGCTCTACTGTCTGGCAATCGTCTCAATGACAGCGTTACAGGATGCAGATAAAATTGTCTTTTTTTGCATATGCAAACAGGCAGGAAACATGAATCCAATGCTATGCTATTCTGCTAGCAATGGCCAAGATAGAGCACAGGTTAACATACATAGTAATCTAGTTGATAAGGTTGGCTAAAGACAGGAGTCTATCTATTCTAACCTGCCAATTTTATAAAGTGGAAAGCAAAAAAAACCCATGAAGTGGACGCCAAAAAATCCTTCCCAACTCCAAATGTGGAAATTGGACTAAACCCCTGGATTAACATCCCAAAAAGTAAAGTTCCCATCACTGCTAAGTGGACTTTTTTGCAAACTGAGCAAGCGCAAGTTTGACAACCAGTCTTTTCAATCTAATCCACCCAATTACCTTGGCCGCTGTCCTCTGCACCATCATAAATGGAACCACAATGAAGCTCCATGATCAAGATCGATGGGGATGCTTGTTTTTTCAGGGTCCTGCTCGAATCTCTGCCTCCCATTGCAAATAATGGAGGTAGAGATGGGCAAACTCCTTAGGACTCATTTTGTTTCGGGTCCGGCAAGTTTTTGTTACTGATTTGTTTTGGGTTGAACAAGTTTGGTACAAACCACACCTTAAATTGGCTTAACACATAGTGTAGAACACTCTCAGGACTATTAGAAACCCGGCGCTCCTTTGGGACAATTGAAGTAGGTAGAGGCAGCGGCTCTCCTGCGATAGCGAGACCACCACTGATAATGACCACCGCTGATGATCTATCCCTGTGCTGTGACACTATGATGTCACAGTATAGGGATAGTAAAAAGAAATGGTTCACCCTCAAATTTTGGTTTAGAAGTACTATTTTTATATTCTGGGATTTCTTCAGACCCCCGTGTATAATAATTGGAGGCCCAGAGAGGTGCAGAAAAATAACAATCATACTACCTTTCTTCTCCTCCTTCATAGCATCCTCTCCTGGATGTCTTCTAGGGACACTGAGGTTACGCAGATTGGCTGAAAGAAGAAATCTCAGAGTATAATAATAATTTGTAGGTAGTGAAACCTGAAAAATTCTGAATTCGGACAAACCTGAAATTTTTGGAAAACTCGTAACCAACCCCGCTCTTTATGACCCGTTCACATATCCCTATTCCCACTGAGACCCTGTACAACCCAGCACTACTGTATTACAGCAAGGGGAGAATGATAGTAAAGTACAGAATACTAAATCACCAGTGAAGACGAGATTATCCTGTCACTGCCATCCATATCCAGATGGGAATGAACCTAAAATCTATAGACATAAATGTTTCATCCCAGGCTTCCCAGAATCACTTTTTCACATCTTACATTTGCAGGAGCAATGGACCCATGGGCCTCTGTTTTACCTATATGTGCAGTAAGAGAATGTACTGTATATCTGGAACTTTCCACTGTGATAAAATGCAATTTTCTGTGAAGCCTTGTGAGTGTTGTGCGCAGATACTGGTCCCACAGCCGCTTGTTTGCACAGATACCGAGCTCCTCTCATTTTAATCCACATGTTTGCATCATGCCAGCAAAAAAGTCCAATATTTACCTCTGTCTTGTGCATACCAATTACTGCAGAGAATCAGAGGACGCCGGCCAAAACCCATCACCCCTCTATATAATATCCGGGAGATGCGCGCATTGTAAAACACCAAAGACACTTACTACTTTCATGCTGAACACCGCAGGGACTGTTTTCAGTTTGGAGTTGTCACAGTCAGAAATATAGCAAGTGAAGCTCCATCTTTGATTAAGAATTGTTAAATCAACCAACATTTAATATTTTCTCTTATTTTTTTTTTTTGTTCGCTTTTACTGTGTGCAATGTAACAAAAAAAAAATTCTGCTCTGCTCTCTGGAAACAGTCAGCAAGCAGCTGTTGACTAAACTGCTATTAAATGTTGTGACTGTGACATCTGTACAACGCTCATGTGCTTGACCCGAAACAGGATGAATACATCTGACATTCAGACAAAGATATTTCTGAAACGAATATGCATCTTGTGAATATATCCTAATGATGGCTCCGTGGCAATGCTGGGGTACTGGGTTCCAATCTGACCAAGAGCAACATCTGCATGGAGTTTGTGTGTTCTCCCCATGTTTTCGTGGCTTTCCTCTGGGTACTCCAATTTCCTCCCACATGCCAAAAATATACTGATAGGTAGATTGTCTTTCTGTACAAATAATTGAACCTTGTGGGTGTTGGGGATGAGCGCCTGTATGCGAGCCACTAACTCCCCTACTCCACAACACTCCCTGCACTTTGAGTCTCAGCATTACAAATGTTTGTCATTGTTTCTTATCTGCCTCATTAACACTTAAAGGGGTTTTCCAGCCCCAAGTTCAATTTTCCATACTGATGACCTATCCGCAGGATATATGTGATCTGTTGGGTCCGACACTTGGACCCAATAGAGACCATCTGTTCTAGTAGCCTATGGGTGTCGGAAGCTGCTAGTGGACGGGCGGAATATGCAGCACCACTCCAATTCAAGTAATAGGAGCAGCACTGCAGTTCACCAAAACCACCACTATGCAGTGGATGAGGCTGCCGTGCCACTCCGATTACTTGAAGTGCTGTATGCGCTGCCTGTCTACTAGCAGCTTCCAGAGCAGATGATGCTTGCTGGGTGTCCGAACCCACAGGTCACATACTGATGACCTCCCATGTATAGGCCATCAGTATGAAAATTCGATTTAGGGCTGGAAAACCCCTTTAGGCTACCGCCCCATGTAGTGCTGCGCTTTTTTTCCTGCAGTTTTTCTCTGCGGACTTTCTGTCCTATTATACCTATATGGAATACGTCACCGTTTCCATAGGTATAATTGGCATGTTGCAATTTACAAAAACGCAAGTGTTTTTGAAATCGCAGCTTTTCCACAGTAGATTTTTTTCTGCAATATGTGGATGGGATTAGCCAGAATCCCATCCACCTTGCAGGAAATGTAAAACGCAGCGTTTTTTTGAACGGCGTTTTCAAGGTAGTCTGTCACCAGAACGCAGCATATCAACCCAGCCCGGCAGATAGATAGGTTAAGGCTACCTGAATCAAACAGTGTTTTCCCCTTGTGAATCGGCGCCTCCATTGCCAAAATATCTCTGTTTTTGTCAATATGAAAATGAAGGGAGCAACAAAGGCATTGCAATTGCTCCAAAGAGGTAAGCCCCAATGTCCTTGTTGCTCAAAAAAGCTCTCACCAATGGAAGCCCTGATTCTCACATGGACAACACTTGAACCACTACATTTGGCTTACACTTTTGAACAGTGTTGCCCGGGTTTGTAACCCATTTTTACTCAATAGCCTTCACCAACCTGTTCATAATGTACAAATATATAAAGAAGACCTGTCTCCTCCCTTGACATGTCTTATTTGGTATATACTTTTCTGCAGTATCTTTGGGCCCCTTGCATCTAAGAGTTATGATGTCAGTCGGCCCCACGTGACTGCTGAGGTTTACTGTGGTCTCTTGGCACCAATGACATCATGGAAAACCAAACCTAAAAGCCTTGGAAAATTTATATTGAACCCGGTTCGTTACAAACCAGTCCACTCATCCCTAGTTCAGACCTTGCCTTCCCAAAAAATACACCCACAACCAAAAATTGCTGAACCACATAAAAACTTGACAGAAGACCTTGACACAAAGACCTAAGTTTCCGAGTTAGTAAGAAGCTCACCCTGCATTCTAAACATGTCTCATTATTACTAAAAAAATTCATAAAATTCTGAAGATTTGGAATGAAAGAAGCGCTGTGTGTCTTTACGCCTGGGGAATGTCACATTCGGGCAGCCCACATCAGTGCTAAAAGCTAAGCACTCTTGGCATCTCCATCTCCTCCCGCTGTGAACACTGAGAAAAGACTGAGTGTAGTTGGGTTGGGTGTTCCTTAGCTGCAGGCATGCCTGGCATATATCATGCTTCGCCCGAGTGGTGATCTATGAGGAGCAGTGTTAACCTGTAGGTAAAAAATCACTATAAAATCTACCATTATAAGGTCAGGGCTAGACTAAGACATTTGCATTGTATCAGAGGTGACAAAGTCCCAATACAATGCAACATTCCTTATTGTCATGCCCCAAAGTCAACCTAGAAAAGGTTAGAAAAGGTTTCGGGAAGACAACCTTTTCCTTCGTAGAAGTCGTTCCCACCATGGCTCTGACTTCTCTAACCCCTGGGGTTCAGCTGGTGTGACCAGTGGGAGCCATGTCTGTCCATATATTTTCCTGGAAAGGAGAAAGTGTATATTACGACTGCATGGTGAACCACATAGTCATGATTTCATTATGGGAGCTACTCATACATAGCAGGTCTCTATTGTGGCAACCAACGGAGTGGTCAGGAACATCTCTGAGACCCCTAATCTAGTCGCGAAAATCCCAACTCTTAATAGTAAAAATAACAACCTTTGTCAATTTGCCCTATTACAGCCTTTAGATATCATCGGGGTTTCCATACTTGGTGCCTCATGTATTAGGCTAGGTGCACATCTCTTTGGTGATGCACATTTAGCATGTATCTCGTGAAAGTTTGGTGTTCATAGGACTACATTATCCAAACGGAGGTCAAAAGAGTGTTTTAGCATCAATCTAGTCACTATACATGTATGAAATAGCGCTCCATGCAATACCACGTTTCTCCTGTAGTGGCCACCCTCATTTTCCACTATTAGGATCACCACAATCAGCTGATCTCAGGCAGGTCCTCATAAAAAGAAGGGGATGTCCAGATGAGACAGTCCCTTTGAGCACTCCTTAGTTTTGTAGCAGCCAGGGTGTGTAACAATGCAGCATACTTGTAAATGACTGTGACATTTCTACATCTATTGTAACCATAATAACTATTATAATCATTTATATTAATATTATTACACTGAATACTCAGGTTACAACACAGAACTGCTTATTACTGAGAATTTCTCTGTCTATAATCCTCCCATCAGCCTCTACCTCACTTTTTCCGCTCACACTCTATAATCTTTATCTATATTTTTGCTATAAATACGACCTTGTGATAATTCCTTTAATTCTATGTATAATCCATGTTTATAACCCACGCTGATCTTTCCATATATGGTAAATCCTTCATCTATTGGCTTCTATTTTTCCATATATTGCCTATAAAATGGACCTCATACTATGTGATAAGACAATTTCATATTAAAGGGATTGTCTCATCATGACCAGGGAATTGGATAATATGCATCTGCTCCAACTGGCCATACATACGTATTGAAATCAATGACCAAGCGTCTAATACATGGGTGAACCAAATCAGCCAGAATAAGAGCAGTATTTGTTATAGCCCTGATCAATAGAAGGGGATCCTAAACTGGAGAACCCACCCCTGTAAGACATCCCCATAGCTGCCAACTGTTGCTGGGACAGTCCCAAATGTTCAGAAGTTATTTTGGCAAATTCAGGCCTGCCTTGAATTGAAATGGGACGTGACTTACAAATCCTGGGTGGTACCGCTCAGTTAGTGGAGGCCTCAGGTGGTATGGGGCAATATCAGAGGCTATCCAAGGGCAGGATCTATATTACTAACCTAAATGTTGGTAAATATGCATTAATGTGCTTTATTAGGGGCAGTTGTGACAAAGTCAGTATTGTATTTTATATGTACATCTTATGTAATTCTTTTATCAGATTATAGTATATGACAAACCCAGACCTATATAATAATTCTGTGTAGCCCTATTTGGGGGGGATATGAGTATTATCCCTCCTGCAACAGACTCTGGCGCTGACCTGTGTGTATAATGGGACCTGAAGCCTTCGCTGAAGGGAAGAGTGGGAACATATATGAAATATATCAGTGCCTCCACCCAGGATAGAGCCTCTGTATTACAGGGAGGATCTCTTCCTGGGACTTACCCATGAAGTACAGTTAGTAGCCTTAACAAGGATCACTGTACTAATCTCACAGTCTGAAGAATACATACAGATACCACATAAGGTTATAACAGTAGCTTTATAAGAATCAACAGGGTAATAATACATACATAGAATATACTCAGAACACAGCAATACTACAACAACCAGCAAGTCCTCAACCGTCTTAGGTTATATACCCGGGTATATATATAGATATATAGCAAGATTCCGGTGCACAATACCTCCAGGCAACAGAAGAGATGCAGGGGCCCCTGTGGATGACTGTGGATCCTCGGATTCTTCCAGGAGATGACAGACAGCCGATCAGGAGATGATGATGATGGTGAGATTCTTCACAGCCAGCAAACAGGGCGACGGTGACGGCAGTAGATGCAGGCCTGACTACCCTAACAATGAGTCCTTAACCTGCCAGCTAAACTACTAGTGCCACCGGGCCTCTAACTAGCTAGTTGGCCTTCGGAAGCCTAACCTATCACTGCCCTGAACTATATATATATTGATCCCTAACTACGGTTACTAGCTAGGTCCTGTGAGTATATAGGGGGTAACACATACCTAACTATATACTGTGAAGTAAAGAGGAACAAGTGGCTCTTAGACTCCCCCAGACATAACATGTCTGTCTCAGCAGCTCTGCTCACATCTCTCCCCCCAGCAGCTCTGCCTCACATGTGTCTGACTCACTGTATTTACAAAACAAAACTTGCACTAAATGCCTGGGGTCTCTGAAGCCAAACTGCAGGGGCAAAGAAGCCAGATACATTATATACTAGTAGAAATGGCAGTTCCCTACATCTGCTTTTCATTAGGTCTCTCCTGGGTTTTGAACCCACAACCTTATGTATGGAAGGAAGGCACCCTGATACTAGATCTAAATCCCAATGAAAGAACTTCTCTGACCAAAAGCTTCACTATTATTTTTGTTTGCATGTATAATGTATTGGTATATAGATATATATCTCTATGCCTGTATGCCAGTAGTCTGTAGCTCAATCATTAGGATTCTTTCCCTCCATATATAAGGTTAGGGGCTCAAGACCTAGGACAGATCTGTTCAAAGAATAGCTAAAATGAGCTTTTAGGCTGAGACCCCACGTTGCTGAAACGCAGTTTTTTTAATGCAAATTTTGCTGCGTTTTTTTTTACTCAAAGCCAATAGTGGATTGAGCAGAAGGTAGAAGTATAAGAACTTCCTATATATTTCCCATTCCTTTTATAGCTGTTATTGGCTTTGGCTTAAAGGGAGTCTATCACTGCCCCCAGCTACTTTAACCGCTCTCATAGTACAGTAGGTGCTCTTAGCAGAATAAAAGCCATACCTTTCTTAAGTTTCAGAGCCCCAGGGATGCGGAGAAAAAGCACTTTTATTCTTTATTCAAATGAGGATCGTGGAGCACACGATCATCACTAAGTACGCCCATCCTGCATTTAGCTCCTCCCCCTGGGCCCTGGAAGGATCAACTAACACTGGGATGATCAAACCACACAGCCAGGGTGAGGAGCTAATTGCAGGATGGGCGTGTTTAGTGATGATGCAGCAGTGCTCAGAAATAGAAGAAAACTCCGCTCCAATAAAGAATAACAGTGGTTTTGTTCCACATCCCTGGGGCTCTGAAACATAAGAAAGGTATGGTTATTATTCTGCTAACAGCATCTGTAGCACTATGGGAGAGGTTTAAAGTAGCTGGGGACAGTGATAGACTCCCTTTAAAAAAAAACGCAGCAAAATCTGCAATGTGCGGCCTTAGCCTTAAGGGGTATTCTCATCTCCAGGATCATATTAAGCTAACTGAAGCATTTTACCCAATATATTATTTATCATTATTTACACCAGAAAACTGATATAAATTATGCCAGGTGTAGATTTCAGTACATGCACATGGTCTGGCAAAGGTTGTGCCTGATTTTTGAAGAAGCCTGCGCCTCCTTATAAACCAAACGCATCCTCCACTGGTGCTGGAGATATGAAGACTGGTGTTAGAAATTGCATAAATCCCCCCCATCACATGGATGCCGTGCACTTGCTGTCCATTTTTCATGAACCACTGCTGGACGAACCTCTGAAAATTGCAGCTCTATGTGACCTTCTTGAGTGGGCTAGACCTCCTTCCGTTTTTTGTAATGCACGCGAGAAACGGATGGCATATGGATGGAAAATCATGGACACGCACAAAAAAAATGCTAAAAAGCAGATGTATAACTGAGGTCTAACAGTAGTCCCATCACTCAAGACATTTTCATTCTGCTCTGACACCCTTCATCCCATATCTACCGCCATCTACTGCTATAGCGTGCCCATTCTGCATTTCTAAATAAACCTTAGTCTATTGTGCCAGCATGATCACCGACTAACTAGATGTACAAAATACAGACTCAAAGCCCCGGTATCTCCATTATAACAAATAAACATCCTGAGTACACTGCAATTTCCGGCTGTAGAAGATTATACCCTGCGATAGGAAATGAGTCCAAATCTAAAAGACAATACCTGACTTTCAGATGAAGAATACAGTCATTTCATAAAACACCATCATATATCTGACTGACTGATGAAAGGGACCTCACACGGGAACGGCTAGAAGATTGAACGTATCATGGGATCGCTTTTTTTCGGAAACTCAAGATTCCAGTTATGTCTTTTCTCCCACCAAGACGCAGAACTTCTTTAAATTAACCACCCACAGCTATAAAGATTACACTGCGCTAACATTGTCTAGGAGTCATAATTGTATCAATGTCATATTTTATTTATGAGGCAGATATGTCTTAGAAGCCGGTGAGAGAGTCGTTCATGAATAAAGCTCATTTGAGAGTGTCTGTTTAATTAAAGCCTGACTCAGCGCAAAATCGGAAAGTTCAGGTTTCATCGCAGATTAAAGGGTCTTCCGCCATAATCAAAAGTTTGTGTATTCAGAATGAATAAAGTTCTCATTAATATACACTTGATAATTACAACCATATTTATTGCTACACTGCGTCTAGAATGTAAAACAAAGCAATGTTACAAACAGTCTTGATTAAAATGTCTGTTGTACATAGCTATTAAGCAGCTCCTTGTGTCTCCATGATTACAGACTACAAAAAAAACCCTATGTAGTCTGATCTTGCAGATCATGTACAGGATCACTCACTTATAAAGAGTCTTGCTTCCTTACCAAATATATGTCTGTAAAGCAGCATGCACATGACCATGTGTGATCCGCCGACCGTGATTGGATGGCACGGGCGACACACGGATGTCATCGGTGTGCCACCCATGCATTGGCCGTGCTTCTGCGGCCCCATTCAGTGAGCACGGCCACAAAACTGGACAGGAATAGGACCTGTCCTGAGTTTTGCGGCATGGACTGTCGGCCGTGGAATACGGTTGTGTGCCCATACAAATGAATGGGTCAGTGCGCTATCCGGGAAAAACTAAGTTCAGCAAACTGAACTAGCGCACGGTCGCGTGCATGGTCCCTAAGATATAGCAGACAATATAGAAACAAAAGGTTTTTAATCAAGTCTATATGCAAAATAATTAATTTCTTTAATAATTCATAATATTCAGGAATTTATTAGGACTAGTATATCATGCACTGGCCTTAATATTGGGAGTTCAGTTGGCAGATGCACCAGAATTTGGTCTCTTGTTCCAGAATTGAAATCTTTACCATTCAGGGAATTGTGTAAATTTCAGGTATAACCATTTTTTGGATTTTTTGAGTTATAGTAAATCTATCACATCCCCCACTCGTCTTAATCCCTGTCCCCGCTCTGTGCACTTTTTACAAAAGTGGCGCATTTTTTTGTCACATTACCATGCAACAAAAATGCCCCACTTTTGCCCCAGAAAACTGGCAAGAAAACTTTGATAAATTTCCCCCGCGACTCTATATAAATAAAATTGCAAAGAAAGAGGTCAGTCTAGAACAGACGATATCGGGTCTTTGTGATATTGTCACATGACTGAACCATCTATGGCCTTGGGTTTTTCACCTGCCTATAAACCGGTACGTACCTAATAGGAAATACAGCTCTACCTACGTGTCTAATTCAAGGACATACATAAGGTTTGTGGAAGTTTTTGATGCAGTTTTTTGAGCCAAAGATTCAAAAGGAATTGGAAATATAAAGAAAGGAATTTGACTTCTTCTTGCTGGATCCAAAAAAAGAGACCGACAAATCTTTCAATTACACCTGGGCTTTCTAGTACTTAGCTGCATTTGTATCCAATCTCGGAAATCATCTGTGAGCTAAATAAATCCGTAGCCAAAATGACAGTCGTGTCCTGGTGGCTGCTGCTCTGCATTAGTGTAGATATAATGTATCAGTCTGGAGTCCGGGCTCTTGAGCACACAGAGCATTGTCAGCCGGAACAAGTATTAGGTCTGTATCGGTTCGGAGCCCTTAGGAGCCCTGAAATACTAAGAAATTAATACACAAGGTTATAGGATTTGCCGTAAATGTCGGAAACACGTGGGCCTCACCTATGAACGTAGAACACGCCTGCTCTCTATTCATTCTCTGCCTGGATGTAGCAGCCAATGGTCACCTTAACAGGTGGGTCTGGGGACCCCAGAGGAATTGCCCCCCATATTTATCAGACCTTTATGTCTTCTCCTGTGCATGTTATCATAAGTGCTGGAAATAATCCCTTTAAGCTTTGTTTACATGAAACAGGAAAATTCCCCAAGAGTTGTCAGAAATGATAGATTTTATGTCTTTTAGCTCTAATATCTACTGACGTATCAGGCAAAGTTACATGGATCTAATCTGACTAAGCTATATCCATCCTGACAGGTGGATAGAATCAGAAATGAGTTTATTCATGACTCCGATGATGTCACACAATCTCCTGCACCTATTGGTAAAGTAGAAATGAGCGCTAGTTTGGAGCCACCTTAGAAAATACATAAGGAAACTTCAAGGTGGTGAATATAATAAGAAGTTATAGGAAATGAGTCACTTCTTTTTTAATGATTTTTGTCTTTTTCCTCATCTGTTTTTATTTTCTAATTCTAGATTTTTTTCTATTTTCTGTACATGATTATGGGACGGCCATCTTACCTGAGCTTCTCCTCTGTTCACAGCACTTAGTGATATGCTTTACAGCAGTCTCCTGGCTATAGGCAGCAATAAACTGGAGCTGTATCCAATGGGAGGAAGATTCAGGGAGGAATTTGGCGCTGATTTTGAGGTGGAATCCAACATGTGAACATACTCTAGAGTCCAATTTACAAGATGTTAAGTAAACCCGATAATTATTTAGAGGCCTTTTTGTCTGGTGTACCCAGACCCTGTATAGCAGAACATTTCAGGGATCTCTACTAGACCATGGCCAATACTTATGCTAGGTACACACTAGTGTTCGGGTCTCTGTTGACCCATAGATGGAGACCCTGTCTGCTTAAAAAGCTGTGGACTCCCGCAGACCCCATAGAAAATAATGGGGTCAGCTGGGTTTCAGTCCTCCTTGTAGGACATTTCTCTCCGCAGATTCTGCAGTGGAGACTCCAAACGCAGGTGTGAATCCAGCCTTACTGGCATTTAAATACCTCTGCTCAGAGCAGTGTGGCATGTAGGTGCCCACCCCGGAACCCATCAGCTGTGGGCACAGGCCACTTCAGCCATCCTATCTAGCTACATCCCTATCATAGCCCTTTATTTGCTTTCCTGCTCCATTAAGAGTTAAATAGTTATACCGGTTTCCATGAAGAAGCGGGTTTATATCCTCTGCGGACAGGACGTTATAAGCGCTAACTAAAATATATGTGACCCGCTGCCATAAAATGCCCTCCAGTTTTATTTCTATGGTAATAGGTCCCCACTGAAGAATTGTCTCCATCAGTCACACACACTGTCTGCTCCTCCAGTCCCCCTTGTTTTCCGAGAGGAACATTTCTGAGATGTCAATTTCACGTCAGTGTAAACCAGCGGGGAGAGGATGAGGCCAGGGCTGCAGGTCAGCCATCGCTGAGCTCCCTCTATATAATACAGATGGCAGAAGTGGGAACACTGCTGCAACGTGGCCAGAGGCAATAATAACCGCGAGCACAACATAATGACATTACCGTCAATACCGTATTGTGTAGATGATTTACATAGTGTAGCCACCAGCAAAGGACACGAGATATCAGCAGGTAAGGGGAGGCCGGAAGAGACTGCAAGGAAACGCAGCCGCTAGTATTCTATATAGTACTGGATTATAAGCCAGAAAATCACTATAGGGCTCCATTCAGATCACGCTTTTTAGCAAATCCATCTAAGGCTAGGTCCCATAAACGGCAGAAAAATGCGCGCAGTGGAAATTCTGCGATTTCCAAAACCATTGCGTTTTTGTAAATCGCAGCATGTCAATTATACCTACGGGTTTCCCTATAGGTGTAATTGAATCAGAAAGTCCGCAGAGGAAAACTCTGTGGACTTTCTATGAAAAGCGCTGCAGAAAAAACGTCAAAGTGTCTCCGCCACATTTTTCCCGTAGCACTTTTTTACTGCAGCCGGCTACATGGGGCCTTAGTCTAGGGGTATGTTCACACAGCAGAATTTGCCGCCCCCGAATTCGTAGCAGATTCCGCCCAGATTTTGCCTTCCTTTGTCTTCAATGGGAGGCAGAGATCGCAGCAGGGCGCAGAAATAATAAGCGTCCTGCTTGATCTCTCTGCGGATGCTGGAGTCCGTGGCTTGAGACTCCCTGCTGATTAGTTAATGGCAAATTTGCACTAGGATGTTGACTTATAGGAGGACCTATATATATATAATAGCCTATACTGTATCCATGGGAAAAATTCTATGGAACACTAAAATATATATTTTTTATGAATTATGTATTATTTTTCATGGAAATGTTTAAACAGATTGATTGCTGAGAGTAACCTTCTTCTTGTCAAAAGGGTGTGTCCTACACACTGGCATGCTGTCCATTTAGTGCTGACAGTGCAGCAACATGCTCAATGAACAAAGTGAATGGTTACCCCAAGTTGTCAATTTATTTACGCTCTTCCAGGAGGAATAACAGAGGAACAGCATGACGCAAAGTTCTAAGGAAAGGTTTCATTTTGGATCAAACTTGTTTAGTCCAAACCTAGCGTACTTTTATCATATTCTAAGGTGTCTCTAGACTCCAGTGTATAATATCTTCAAAAAAGATTATCAGATAAAATTATCAGGGACAAGGTTTGCAGAAATAAAATTTTTTCTTGATCGTTTATGTAAAAACATCTGAAGAATAAAAAAGAAAAATTTTAAAAACCCTCGGCAACAATTACAATAATGGCGTGCTCACCTCTCGCGTGTCCAGCTGGCAGGCGGAATACTGCAACCCTTTCAGCTACAGTTTTCTCCACAGTCTCCCTTATATTGACCTACTGCGACTTTTTCAAGACAGGGTTAATGTTCTCGTGAGATAGGGGGCATAATAGGGATCAGCAACCTTCGGCACTCCAGCTGCTGTGAAACTACAACTCTCAACATGCTCCATTCACTTCCATGGGAGTTCTAAGAACAGCAGAGCAAGTATGCATGCTGGGAGTTGTAGTTTTACCGACCCCTATGATAGACTATGTCATAAATCTCAGTATGCAGAGCAGGGGGACAGGATTTGCCATACTTGGACTACAAGACATCAAAAGACATCAAAGTGTTGCGAGAGGAACCTGCAACTGCCTGTGCTGCCTCTATGGTAGGTACCCCATTGGCTAGGAGAATGGCTGCCATTCAAGGTACATATAGATTTTTTTAATAATTGTGGCAGAAAGGAATGTTTTTCTAAAAAAGTTTTGAAATTTTTTACCCAAACAATTGGTAAATCCGGTAAGTCACTAGTTGGGCTTGCTCGGCATGGTGTCTCCATTAGTTGCCTTAAGATATTTTGCAAGCCTAACCACTATTTGCTTTAGAAACACAAGTTGCGGCTGTGTGCCGCCCTCACCAGCTGCTGGAGACATTATTTTAATGATCCACAGATAACGAGGAATAGATTTCCTTTGTAGATCGAGCAGCTTGCCTCGACAAAGTCCATTTCTATCCCACGGCCCCGCAGTCTCACGTCTTCCTTAATAAGCCATGTGTGATCTTCCTGCGCACACACATCTCTGCACCGGGGCTAATTCCCCCAGCTGGGACCTGGCTTGTTTATTTCTGAGCCATAGATTGAGTTTACAGGGAGGAAATAAACTATTATTAGGTTGCAAACGGCTTGGGAGATCCTGAATGTGCGTTCTTGATGTCATGTCTGTGATGTGTGCAGCGAGAGGCGAGCTGATAATACAACATCATCCTCTCCAACAGTTTACTGTATCAGCATGGAGGCAGACATAATAACATGCACGGGCCTTTAATAACATGCAGGGTGATTGCATTACGTGTATATAGACAGTCGCTAATATGGAGTGCTGATATCATGGCAGAGGGGATCAGTCGGGAAGACGTTTAATAACATGCTGATGGCTGTAATAACTTACCGACAGGCGAGATATTCTGGTGTCTCGTGACGCCGTGTATTACTGCTAGTCTACAAAAGTGGCTGGGTTCCCACACGGCATGAAGCCATGTATTTGCGCCCACATCTGCCAAAAGCGTGATTGAATACAAATGGAGCTTGTGTCTAGGGGAAAAAGCATTGAATGCACCGTACCCTACTAAAAATCCTATACGGCGACTGTAGAATCATATACTATGGAGCTCCAGTCCTACTTGGTGTTGTCTACAGATGGAAACCAGTTCGTAATGAGCTGACATAGTAAACAAGCTTAACTGTGGTCGAAATGGGGCCACATTTTCAAAAAATTTCAGGTTTGGCAGAACCTGAAAGTTTTGTTTTTTGCAAAAATGTATTCTGGGGTCTCCTCAGGCCTTGGGAGTATAAAAATAGAGGCCCAGGGGAGGTGAGTAACATAACTAATAGTCTTATTCACATCCCCTGTGCTTTGTCACATCGTCCTGTGGTCCTTTACTGTACTGTTCGGGCTTCTAGAGTGACATCACCTGTGCTCGGGCCTCAACAGTCTTAAAACTTCTTGTTTTGAAAGCATTCTTACTGTGCAGTATATTTTCCACACCTGCCTAAAACTTCTGCACAGTACTTAGCTCAGTAAAGTACCAGGTGACAATGTGACTTACAAAGTATGTGTGCTGTTCGGAATAACTTCTCCAAGCTCTGGAGTAGAGGAGAACTGGCTGCGCAGTTCATCCCATTTGGTAGTCTAGCGTAGTAACCATGCCCGATGCCGTTACATCATATGGTCATTTCCTGATGTATCTAAATACCCCTACCAGGGTAAAAAAGGCTTATTGGTGACCATCCCCTTTCTCTTCCTTCCTGACAAAGGCTTCAAGTCCAGTTGACCTTCATCTAAAGCGTATGACCGGCCACGGAGTAGACTTCAGCACTTGTGTGGTTGAGAAATGACTGGACATGGACAAATGTTGTGGAGCGAATATTCTGTTCAACCTTACACCATATGTTGGAGCTATAACAATAATATCTAATAAAATTTCAAGAAATGAAATCTTAGGTTTATAGTTTCCTTCTTCCTTTTTTATTTTACAATCGGCCAAATGCAGACAAAACAAGTCAGAGCCAACAGATTTACAATCATCGCAGATAAATACAGTAACTTGCGAAAAAGACCGAAAAGTGCTGCACATAATAATGAAGCTCGGTAAACAAGGACTGATGGTAACACGGCCAAGAGAGGATTGCATGTGACATAATTACATGACTGACTCATCCCTGGTCCTTGGAAGGGATCATAAAATGCAGCATTATACAGATCTCAGGGTGGATTGTCTAGCTTCTTGGTTCCCCGGTGGAATGATTGATAAGACCCGTCTAGCCGCTTCTCCTCTGTATCATGAGCCATGCACTGCAAAGCATCATGGGCTGTGCCCACAGACTTCAATTAGTCAGGTAGATGGCGAAAGACCAAAAAGCAGCAAAACTGTGAGATTAAAACGTAACTTTTAATAATAATCATCTACCATATATCTCAGCAAAGAAAGCAGACACATAACCGAGGTGCTGTATGTACATATTCAAGATCCAGCCAGAATCCAACCATCAACCAGAACCACCAGTATAGGCACTGCCCCTGCTCGTCCGGACCTTGTGTGGGTTGGACTAATCTCAGAATATTGAGATCAAGGTATCAAGAAGGAGGAAATAAGTCCAATATTAGGATTAGTGGTCCGGCAGGCCAGCAATGCTTGTAGGCTCGGGAGTGCCAAAATGAGGTCCATGGAGTATAGACCTACGCTTCTATCATGTCCCTATCCCCCATGAAAAAAGCATGGGGAATGCAAAAGAGTATTCTTTTGGCTGGTTTATCTGGTATATGTCAGTGTACCTTATAGATATTTCTCCTGATTCCCCATATACATACAACAGGGAGGGTGAAATAAGTCAGTGCCAGTCACCTCTGGTGCTTCATCACCCTTAATAACAAAGGACTTGACACTTTTTTAATTCCACATGTCCAATCCTTCTTCCATCTGCCATCAGGAAATACTTGGGACACCCCAATACATTCTTGCCAAAATCAGCAAGTTGGATCAACATTCGTGCAATGTGTAGACTAGATCACACTTGTTAACTCTCTCTAAATACCTGGACGGCTTCCAAAAAGAGGTGAAACTCCTGCAAGAGGTGGCCAGCCTCCAGGCTGCACTAGTAGCTTCCAAAATACTACACTGCACAAACTATTAGTGTGAATGACGTCAGTATACTGCTCAAGTCCGTCAGCCATAGGCAAATTCAACTGGCACTGTATCATGCAGAGGGGGCAAGGTCTGAAAAATAAGTGTGGTCCGGAAAAAGGGGGCATACAAAAACTAATATGTAGTATCAGCCCACCTGGAAGACACTTTACAAATTTGGCAAGTATAGACTCACTTTTCACCTGATACCCTGCAACAGTCACAACCAATATCATGAAGTAGTATGAAGGTGTTGTCATATTTGGCAGTGAGTGTCTTTGCACAAGCATAGTGATCTTTACACAAGCACTCACCTTTACAATAGTGCAGTTATTTCTATACAATGAACACAAATCTAGGGTGCCCATAGCTCCACGCATTGGTCTCCCGTCTTAGCGGGAACTTGTGAGTTTTGTTTAACCTACCAAGAGTATGGGGAAAGGGAAGTGACAACTACTCGTAACAGTCTGGAACAAAAAGTACAGTAGTACACTTTCAACTGTTAAAATTCCACAGCAAAATCCACACGTGTGCCCGGCAGATTTTGTTGTGGATTCTCCATGGAGTTCACCCTTATACAATGAAGGGGTCAAATCTGCAGTGAAAATTGACCACATTTCCGAACAAAACAAACATCCCGCAGCCTTGAAATTCTGCACCAAGCAATGCTAAAAATTTGTATTGTACTGTGGATTTGTGGTATGAAATTTCCATTGCACATCGGTGACACCTGACCAAACCCTAATGGTTGTACCAAAAATCTACACCCTAAATACACAAGACAATGTTTATCTCTGCCTAGAGTGGGGCCAAATAATTGCTTTATTCACAAATGTTCCTCCATCCAAACACCTTGAAAAATTCTCTTTGACAATACAAATCCCGTAAGCAGGTGGACAAAAATGCTTTTGTTCTACGGAGCTGGAACATCTACGAAGCAAAGTCAAGGAGAGAGGCATTAGTCACATCTCACTCTCTTATTACATGCTCCAGGCTCAGAAGTGAGGACACTGAATAAGGATATATTGACTCAAATCTGTGGGTGTCAGGGAGTAAACTTCATTGGAAATAGCAGCACCAAAGTAAATCCTCAGTATTGGAAGAGGAGACATAATAAACAAGCTCAGCAAGGGGAACTCCGCCGCGGCACGACTTTCTATATTCCCCCGTTTCCTCATGTTTACAGGTAAATTCAGGTCCAAAGTGAGAACTTAACTATGGGAAGGTATTTCGAGGTCTATGTACCTGCATACTGTAAGGGGCTTGTGCTCAATGGGGAGGGTTACCAAAATAGGCGCAGGAATTTGTGGCAAAAATGCAACACTTTCTCCATTTTCCTAACTGCTTGCCACTTTTTAGGACCAGGACGGAGTACAAGCGGGTCAGGATGTGGTCAACTGGAGCCAACTGATTTACTATATCTCACCCTAGAAAACTGGACCGAGTTATACCTGGAATCTAGCCTAGTCCTCAAAGTCAGAGTCTCTTAATAATTCAGGTGTATGTCATGTCAGGAAGGGAATGATACACAGAGCATAGAGCAGGAAGCAGACAGCGCTGTTCTCTGTGTAGTGGCTAAACTGAGTCACTGCAGCTTAGGTCCCATTCAAATAAATGGGAGCTGATCTGCAGTACCTGGTCTGGCCACTACTCAGAGAACAGCGCTGTCTGCTTCCTATTTCATTCTCTGCATATCAGCTACTGAGAATAGCTGGGCGCTGGGATTTAGACCGCCACCTATCTGATATTAGTAATCTATCCTTAGGATAGGTCATCAATATTTTTAGGCCAGAAAACCCTTTATAGATATGTGACCTTTTAGTATCACTTTGGCTCACTTGGTTAGTAGTAAAGAAGGTAACAAAAAATACCCAGTACCAGGCACTTTTTGGGACTCTTTTGCTGTTGAAAAATGACAAAAAAGCCAGTAGAGACGAGCCAGTTCCCTGCCAGGGCCTTGTGTTGTACCCAGGCAGCGGACATTCCCTGGCCTATCGCCCACCCCTTCCTGCTTTCTTTCCATCCGCCATTACGCTATATGTTCTTCAATAGGTGTAGCCTTCAATACACCTCCAGTATTATATAGAAGCCCATAATTAATAACCATATATTTCCTTCATATACCACTAGTAATTGCGTTATTAATTCTAGATCACATCTTGCAATAATCTTAGTGAGGCATTGTCTCCTTCACCGAGCAGGTCACTATGACATTGCTTGGCTTAATATAACCAGCTCATTGACTTGTGAAACAACTCCAGTCTCAGTGAGCGGTATTGCCATCCTTGCGGGTTTCTTGCACCAACTCCACTGTATGACTGGTTTATACATCTGGCAAGCTCTGTAATATCTTGTAAGAAGACAACACATTGTGACATCATGTTCTTATTATACCGGCATGTGATACCATATTTATCTGTTTTTTTACTGTGCTGTCACACTGTACATGTATGTTATTCTTGTCTTATGTCACAATGTGCACTCTCCCGTTATTGTGAGCTTATATGTTTTATTCCTGTACATTATCTCTGTACTGTGAAATCACTGTGTGTATTATCCCTGTACTGTGACATCACTGTGTGTATTATCCCTGTACTGTGACATCACTGTATGTATTATCTGTGTACTGTGACATCACTGTGTATTATCCCTGTACTGTGACATCACTGTGTGTATTTTCCCTGTACTGTGACATCACTGTGTGTATTATCTCTGTACTGTTACATGACTGTGTGTATTATCCCTGTACTGTGACATCACTGTCTACATTATCCCTGTACTGTGACATCACTGTGTATGTTATCTCTGTACTGTGACATCATTCACTATATACAATATCTCTGTACTGTGACATCACTATCTGTATTATCCCTGTACTGTGACATCACTGTGTTTATTATCCCTGTACTGTGACATCAGTATCTGCATTATCTCTGTACTGTGACATCACTATATACACTATATCTTTACTGTGACATCACTATCTGTACTGTGACATCACTATGTATGTTATCCCTGTACTGTGACATCAAAAATATGGACCTTCTTTAAAAACTGTCCACAAGATATGTTGACATTTCCTATCAGCTGCTGGGGTTTGTAGTTCCATTCGGCATGACATGTTGAGTGATGTAGCTCTATAAGTGTACTGCTCACAGCAAAAGAGACAAGTGCTCCAGGGCAGAAGCAGATACAAATCTGGTAATTTCCCGACGTATAATAACATTTACTGTGATATCCTCAATAAACATTTGTTTGCTTTGTAAGAACATAAACTTGTAGACGGAAAAACATTAAGAAGTAAAATGGGACGGCAGGGCCAATCTGTCTTGATATGCGTGAACGTTGGAAGTTTTCATATCTGGCAATTTCAAGTGAACTATGTACTGTGGCTATGCAGGCGGAGGTTGGATTAGGCGCTCTGTGATGACCATATTGTTCACTGATCTTCATGGGATTTTTTTTTTTCTTAACATATAGGCCCATCCTGGTGAAGAATTCTGAAATGTGTCCCTTCATGGTGATGCAGGGGTGCTTAAAGTGTCTGTCCAGGATCCCCCTAACTAAAGCTCATTTACCTACATGTGACAACTACCTAATAATCTTCTCTTTCTAATTAGTGGTTTAGTAATCTGTACTTTCTAATAACTTTCCCTAGGTGTAATAGAAATCTGCTCTCCATGCTCTGACTCTCTAGTGCGTGTGTGCTGGGCTTCTGTTTATACACAGTAGCCAATCAGAAGAGGCGGAGCTGAAGGGGAGGGAGAGAACAACAGCCTCAACCAATGATGGGAGAGGAGGAATGTCTCAGACTACCGCAGACTCCCTGCAGGCACTGTAGCCAAACTGTAGTCACAGATCATAGCTCTGCTCTAATGAAGTTGAGCTGAAAAAAAGCACAGCAGGAAGTACTGAGATAAATATATAGTAGGTAGTCATCCCCTGTAAGTACTGACTTAGTGAAGAGAACACACAGTCACTTTAAATACAACCTTTCACCGCTCCCACCATTCCAGAGCAATCAGTGTTGTTAGTTTTGGTGTCTGATATGTTTATTAGGCTCTCTACTGTCAAGTGGGCAGTGTAAGGTAGGAGCAGACAAGAGGTATGATTCATAGATCCAATCAGAGGCAGGCAGTGTCAGAGTTCAGAATCACACCCACTTGCTTGCTCCTGCCTGACACTGCCCTCCTGACAGTACAGGCACTATATCAGTAACATATCCGGCGCTAAAATTAACAGCATTGATTACTCAGGAACGGTGGGGGCTAGAGAAGCCAGAATCAGTGGAGCAGCACCTATTAAATGACGCAAAGAGCTGGATTTGGTGGCAATGGTGAAATTGTAATAAATACATTTTTCTTTTTTCATGTTTTTTTTCACAGTGGTCCTGTTTTATTCTTTTGGAATCCAAGGGGGCAGCTGCAGAAAATGGAAGCTATACAGGGTATGTGTGAAGCAGAGGAATGTGGCATAACAGAACCACGGTGTAGAACTGTCATTTGCCCCATGGGCCCAATCTTTACAAAGTCATTGCTGGACTGGTGGCACTATAGTATTGCCCATTACATACAATATCCTGCAATACATACAAAAGAAGGAGGGTGGAGGCCAGTGAGTCATGGAAGGTTTTAGAAGGTGTTAGAGGAGCCACTCCTATTAGCACGCCTCAATATTACTAGTAGTTACTGCACAGGGATCCATCCCAGGTTTAGAATTGCCTTAGATCTCGGCACTAGAATTGCCATTTCCATCGCAATTTTATGTTACCCCACAAGAAGTCAAACATTTACAAGCAAATAAGAGGAGCTGCCATGTTAGTTAGCGCCTGAGGTTATATATATATATATATATATATATATATATATATATATATTTAAAAGATAATCCCTTCTTGTCCTGATCTGTCAAAGTCCCCAGATATTATTTCCTCTAAGCCGAGATGTGGTAATTATTTTCTTCATCCATCCTCTATTCTGGGACACAAAGATAAGGTGATAATCTCTCATGGGGCCATCATGTTTATGATCCTAGATGTTCTCCGATGCTGAATGTATATACCTCAGAGACAGCAGAATATACAGTATGCCATCCACGCATACAATGTAACATGCTGAGTTGTGGTTAGGTTACTGCATAAACCGACATGTCTTGATTAAAGTAGATGTCTAAATTGTAATAATGTAACGTATTATTAACCTGTATTTATGGTAAGTGTCATCTGGTGTCCATCAGTTAGTTGATGGAGGTTTAAAGGGAGTCTCTGACCAGAACCCAGCATATCAACCCAGCCCAGCAGATAGATAGGTTAGGGTCACCTGAATCAAACGGTGTTTCCCCCTTGTGAATCGGTGCCTCTGTTGCCGAGATATGGCTGTTTATGTCAATATGCAAAGGAGCTCTTTGGAGCAACAAAGGTGTTAATTGCTCCAAAAATGTGTCCCTCTGCCCCTCAGTAATTGACAGGACCAGGCAGTGCATACCTAATCTCATCTGACCCTGAGTTCTGTTGCACGTGCCGATGCTCATATTCTTTGTGTATGTACAGTACATTTGACTCCAACCAGGCAAACACTAGCAGTACTGCGCATGCGCCGAGAAAATGTTCTAGTGAAAGACTCTCTTTAAAACCTAAGTCTGGGAATTTTATAAAGTTAAAAAGATATATAACTTACCTTTTCAAAGTCCCCCGTTTCAGCACTGGCAGTCGGGTCCCTACCAGTAATAATAACATAGTGGATAAGGTTGGGGAAAGACACAAGTCCATCAAGTCCAATCTATAAACCTACCAAGTTGATCCAGATGATGTCCTATTTGTCATCACTTGACTACTGTGCCCATTGGTCTCAGTAATGACCTGTATATAAGTAGCATGTGACCAACTCCTTTCAACAGTCACATGCCATTTTGTACAGGCCACTGCTAAGGCCAGTGATTGGCGTAAGTGGTCTGGTGATGTCAAACATGACGTCATCACTATCTGTTCTACAAAGACCAAAAACAAAACGGACCAGGCTTCCACCAATGTAACCTGGGACTTTTAAGAGGTGTGTTTTTTTTTACTTTATACAATTCCAAGGCTCTAATCCATTTTGTTTCAAGCTCTTTAAGACAATCTGCTAAGTAAATCATTTGCTCAGTAGAGCCCAGTTTAGGGTTGTCTCCAAACCACTCTTTGGATGTGTAAAGCACCCAAGGGCCCAAGTAAAGCGTATCTTTTGACTCCAACTCTGCACCCTCGCTGGTTCCCCCATAATTGGGCCATGAATGTGTTCTTTATGATAGGAAAAGGGAAAATACTGTAAAACGCTCAAATAATGAAAAATTTCTGCATTCTCATTCTCAAGAGGCTTCATCTCTATAACCGCTGATTTGACGTTAATATCTATTCATAACTTTCCATCATTTCCTGCCAAGAGTTGTGGTTAAGTGGGCTATACACTTCAGATGGCTGACGGGAGAACACTCGATCAGCAGACAGTTCATCTAGTGATTCCTCCATAAACATGCATGCTCAGCCAAGCATATATGTGTTTTTGATGGAGAGAGGAGAATAAGCTGCTGCCAGACCACTAGCGGTGGCTTATGTCTTCTGAGAACAAAACTTTTGAGGATGTTGAAATTCAACAGCTCAATCCTTCTCTCCCCCCGTAATGTGCCTCCGAGAGAGAGTCAGGAGGCCGCCATACACACATTAGGTGGTCTGCCGGTTCCATCAGAGTTGGCAAGGTCAGTTGACATTCATGTGTAATGTCTAATGTGTATGGCCAGTTTTAGATTTTCCTCTTCTTCTGCAAAAATTGCTCTAGCTCTAAGGCGAGATGCACACAGCCATGTGCGTGTTGCCAGGCCATGAATAAATGGCATGAACAGCAAATGGATGATATCTGTGTGCCACCCGTGCCTCCACAGCCCCATTCACTGAGCATGGGATGCAAAGTGGACAGGAATAAGACCTGTCCTGAGTTTTTCCCCAAGCTCACGGGCCCATACATGGGACCAGGGTCCCATGGGTCAGTGTTCTAACCATGTAAAAAATGAGGCCTAACCCTAATCATGAAAGTGCCCCGTCTCCTCTGACTCCCCCAGCTGCATCTTTGATCATACAACACTCAGCTTTCAATGATTTTAGATGTTATAATCCTGTCATCCTACAATACCTTGTAATATCTCCAAAGGCACAATAAGTAACATCAAGGGATGGCGCAAAAATAAACACTTTATTGACTAGTCCTCCAAAATTCTTGCTACCTAATAGTTAAGGAAGTAAGACCAAACAGATTTGGGTCCTACTAGTCCAATGGCCTCTTAGTAGCCTCGTAGTCTGCACTCGTCTTGACAGATTCTTACAAGATGGCTTGATTCGGGAACTTTTCGATTATTTTGCAATCATTCATTTCATTTACAGTACTGTGTGCTCTTAGTGTGCTTGTAAAGTAAGAATGAATGCACAATGGTCATTTCATGGTCGTAGAGCCCGAATGTGCCGTGAACGTCCCTTGACCGCCCTACCATTCAGTTCATAATTTCCTCAGAATATATCAACCTAGCATACTGAAGGCATGGAGACGGTAAAGCTTCTGTAAGTCCCCTGCACATAAGCCATTGATATGTCAGTATATTTTTAGTTTAATTTATTCTTTTTTGCCCTTCATGCTTCCCCAGGAATTAAGGATTTCTGATGTTGTAGGTTCTGTGTCAGTCTATGATTAGGGATCAAGGCTTCTGGCACATAATTGGCCTTTGGCATGGCCTCCAGTCCACATATTATGGCAAATAACATGAAGCACACAGAATCCTGACAACCCATCAAGACACCTCATTAAGCACCTATATAGTCTCCCAGTACATACTGCACCACGGCAGATCTATCATGCTGTCTAGTCATTTCCAGGTGACAGGTCAATAAATATGAAATATCTCCTTGTTTTTCATCTTAATTCAAACAAAGTCAAAGTCACAGGTTGACATAAGAAGGCACCGGCATCATGAAAGTTCTCCACAACCAATCCACTCATTGTGGGCCATGAATTCCATTCGGCTTCTTGTGGCCCAATCAGTTTCTTCCTCAATTGTTCACTATATTTGCCTTTCATCACTACTGACCTGGCAAGGGTGGACAATCTTGCGTTAAGGGGTTTTATTGAACTATATAATGGATTAGCTATAGATTAGCTGTTTCATGTTCTAGAAGTTCTGTTGAGGGCCATTTCAGCTTCACAGGCCATGGGACATCACTCAAGGGAATGGACTGAGCTGCGATACCAAGCACAGCCAATACAATGATTGGAACTCTACATGGTAAGTAGTGAGGAGGCTGTAGCGCTCATCTGAACAGCTGATCGGTGGGGATGCTGGATATTGGACCTCTACCACTCTAATGATCTATCCTAAGGAATGGTCATCAATATCTTAGTCTAGGGGGAAAAACCTTTAATGTCCTAGGCCAAGATTTAAGAATGATCCAACTCCAATAAATCTCCATCCCTGAAGTTTAGTATGATGGCTTTTGCCTGGAACATCATAGTCCATTTAATTGCATTATCCTTGATTGAACTAGAAGATAAGGGGCCTCAGAACTTCTCCCTTTGACAATAAAAATGCATGATTGGCCAATGGATTTTTTTTAGTGTAAGTCCAGGGAATACCAAGATTCAACTCTTCAAGTTTCTGCAAAGAGTCGAAAGGAACTGTATGATGGAGACCACTTGATGAAGAAGACCTCTGGGCAATTACCCTTATCAGCTGGCCCTGGCATGGCCATATATAAAATTTTGCAATCCATTCAATGCCCCATCTGTTTGACATGCTATCTAGTATTTCTCTTCACTTTGTGTCTTACCTCTTGCCTTATTTTAGTGTCTCTATCAGAATTGCAGAGCAGCCTATCTCTTCCTCTATTGCGGTACCATCTATCTCTCTGTCTCTATATTTTTCCTACTATTTCTTCATCTATTGAGCCATCAATATTTTATTTTAGTGATACTACACTCCATCCCTTAGATTTTAGTACTCATAAGTCTTATCCTGCCAGTGTGTGCAGCTTATGGCATTAATACTTTGCTGTACTCCATGCATACAATGTAAACCAGGCAGAAATTTCTTACCTGCCAGGGCAAACGGGGACAGAATTAACATCGGAGTAACATTTACACTGCCAGGACATCCAATACATAAAGCATGCAATACAATACAACTATTACCTATACTAACATGCATCTAGGTAAATGAGGTCTGCTCCAGGCGCGCCGGCCAGCGACTTTGTCATCTGATTAATTATATAGATACGTAATTATATAGACAATCAATAAACATAAATTCTACAGGTTGTTAAATTAAATTGGATAGTACTTTAGTGTAAGTATGTCATATATCATATCTCAAAAAGAATAGACTGCAGATTAATGAGCTTGTATTTTTCAGGTTTCACAGGTGGCACATTGTACCAGGATCGCTGGGTAAATCTGAGCATACCAAGGCTTGACTTATAGCAAACATACAGTATGCAAATCAGCCATTAGAAGGAAGAAAACTGACTCTTTAGTGTCCCCTATAGGTAACTAACCAGTGAACCAATCTCTTTTCGGAGCGCTAATTTGCATACTTACTTTCCCATGCCGAATTGCCTATACACCAGCTGGATCTCCTCAATGAGAATCAGCATTCCCCAAGAGCATGCAGGATATAAGGCCATTAAACTCAGGAGTCCATTAGAAGCTCTGCCCTGGATGTCATGGAGTAGTTTTATAGACATGTGAACTGTGGCATAGAGGCCTATGGGAAATGATAGATTGTGATTCGTAGCTATGGTTTCAAGCATATAGAATTGTCGTGTGCACAAGGTATATACTGTGGAAATTTTAGTCTTTATGGCTTAGTAGGTTTGAGTTGAAAAAAATGTCAGACTGGCCCACCATAGTACAGGGGGATCCTCCCGTGAGTCCAGGCTCTAACACAATAAGGGTCCAGGAGAGGACATCCACATTGGTAGGGTTTTATGGTCTATTTCCTAAGAGTTGTTGGAGGGTGGGTCCCCAGAATTATTGTATCGGTTGGGCCTAAGGAACCTCAGTCCAACACTAGTCTCAAGTATTTTATGTGGCACTATATGACACCTCCCTACTCCTAGCAGAGAATATCTCTCTAATATGGCACCCAATGGAACATATATACAGTCATGGCCAAAAGTTTTGAGAATGACACAAATATTATATTTTCACATGATCTGCTACCCTCTGGTTTTTATGTGTGTTTGTCAGATGTTTTTATCACATACAGAAATATAATTGCATTCATATTATGAGTAACAGAAGCTTATATTGACAGTTAGAATGAGTTAATACAGCAAGTCAATATTTGCAGTGTTGATCCTTCTTCTTCAGGACCTCTGCAATTCTCCCTGGCATGCTCTCAATCAACTTCTGGACCAAATCCTGACTGATAGCAGTCCATTCTTGCAGAATCAATGCTTTAATTTTGTCTGAATTTGTTGGTTTTTGTTTGGCCACCCGTCTCTTGATGATTGACCACAAGTTCTCAATGGGATTAAGATCTGGGGAGTTTCCAGGCCATGGACCCAAAATCTCTATGTTTTGTTCCCTGAGCCATTTAGTTATCACCTTTGCTTTATGGCAAGGTGCTCCATCATGCTGGAAAAGGCATTGTTGAGCGCCAAACTGCTCTTGGACGGTTGGGAGAAGTTGCTCTTGGAGGACATTCTGGTACCATTCTTTATTCATGGCTGTGTTTTTAGGCAAGACTGTGAGAGAGCCGATTCCCTTGGCTGAGAAGCAACCCCACACATGAATGGTTTCAGGATGCTTTACAGTTGGCATGAGACAAGACTGGTGGTAGCGCTCACCTCTTCTTCTCCGAATAAGCTGTTTTCCAGATGTTCCAAACAATCGAAAAGGGGATTCATCAGAGAAAATGACTTTACCCCAGTCCTCAGCAGTCCACTCCCTGTACCTTTTGCAGAATATCTGTCTGTCCCTGATGTTTTTTCTGGAGAGAAGTGGCTTCTTTGCTGCCCTCCTTGAGACCAGGCCTTGCTCCAAGAGTCTCCGCCTCACAGTGCGTGCAGATGCACTCACACCTGCCTGCTGCCATTCCTCAGCAAGCTCTGCACTGCTGGTAGCCCGATCCCACAGCTGAAACACTTTTAAGAGACGGTCCTGCCGCTTGCTGGTCTTTCTTGGGCGCCCTGGAGCCTTTTTGGCACCAATGGAACCTCTCTCCTTGAAGTTCTTGATGATGCGATAGATTGTTGACTGAGGTGCAATCTTTCTAGCTGCAATACTCTTCCCAGTTAGGCCATTTTTGTGCAGTGTAATGATGACTGCACGTGTTTCTTTAGAGAAAACCATGGTTAACAGAAGAGAAACAATGATGGCAAGCACCAGCCTCCTTTTAAAGTGTCCAGTGGTGTCATTCTTACTTAATCATGACAGATTGATCTCCAGCCCTGTCCTCATCAAGACCCACACCTGTGTTAATGGAGCAATCACTGAAACGATGTTAGGTGGTCCTTTTAAGGAAGGGCTGCAATGATGTTGAAATGTGTTTTGGGGGATAAAGTTCATTTTCTAGGCAAATATTGACTTTGCAAGTAATTGCTGTTAAGCTGATCACTCTTTATAACATTCTGGAGTATATGCAAATTGCCATTAGAAAAAATGAAGCAGTAGACTTTGTAAAAATTTATATTTGTATCATTCTCAAAACTTTTGGCCATGACTGTACATTGGAGTCATTGCCCCTTAGACTTTTATGAGCATTATATTATTATGGATCAATTACAATGTCATGTATAAACCGGTTCTGCCTATTACACATCATTGAAGCTTTTTGTGGGTTTTTTTTGGAATAAGCACATATAGGCTGACCTATGATAGATCAACAGTTTATGGGAGAAAATATTTTTATAATCTTGAAATTATTCCAAAAATGTACTAAAAGCAGTGAACTGTATAAAACGTGACAAGTACACTGAAGAAAAGAGGTCACTTCCCCCCTCTTCCATACCCATGACATTTAAAAAAAAAAAAACCTCTAAGACCTAAGCCAGCTGTATTTTTGGAAAATTGAAAAGTTCATGTTGAATTGGAAGTGATGTTCGTGGTTTTCCAAAGTCAGTCTCTGACCAAGCACCTACCTGGCAGCCCCCCAGTCTGTGTAATGTCATAATCTGGTCAAAATCCTACTTACTGGTCTTCTATAATGTCCTTGTTTTATTAATGATCCCTGATGTCTAATGGGTCCAAAGGCTCCTCAGCCACACCAGACATCAGTATTATGACACATGGCAGGTGGGGGCTTTCATCCTAGCATATGTATATTAGTAAGACGTAGAAATCCAGTGGGATAGGATCAGACTACACTGGGTTTGTTTGTAGTCTGTTACCATGGAAACACTCTTTTCAACTTTTTATTAAAATTCCCTTTCGACAACAATCTAAACTGGATTATGCTAACATAGAAAAGTTTTAAGACCTACTCCCCTGGAAAATTTGACAGCGTGAACTTTTTTTTTTTTTTTTCAGAATTTTCCATTTCATCAAATAACATAAATACCTAATGAAACTATAAAAAGGATGGAAATTATTTCAATATTTTCTGGACTCAAACTAAAATTCAGTTTTGTGTTTAATGACCTCTGGAATATAATATAGCCGTCAAAGTTAATTCTACCATCTCTGTTGGCTACTCATAAAAAGTCTAAGAAAATGGCTTCTCCTCCCTCCAATTTATGTAAATAATATATATTCTTCATGCTAGAGGCCTTGTTATGAAACAGGAGGCAGTCATAATACATAAGATGTAACGGTCATTAGAACGATGCCCTTGCCGCCTCCTTGTAGAACTTTGCTTATGCAGGGAAGACATTGTTCTGTTCCAAAACCCCCTTAGGCCACATATTACAGTATACTGAAATTTTGATCAAGCTATCTGTACACAATGTTTTGCTGAGGTCAGATGTATTTACTAGCACCACAGCCTAAGAATAAAGAGTCTTTGTAAAAGGTTATTAAAATCCAAAATACACCCATAGTCTAACACATCAAGGTAAAAGATTACGCGAGATAAAAATGTAACCCCATAGGCAAGGAGGAAATGTTTAGGACACTGGGTAAGTTCTTCAGCAAAATAATGCATGTCTACATTGTCTTCCAATGTTACAAATATTTTTTTAACATATTTTTGTGCTGGGTAATGAGAACTCCTTTGAGTTTTACCTGGCCAAATAAAGTAAATATGGCCATACACATTAGATTAATGTCAGCCGAATTTGCCAATTTTGGTAAGACTGGCCAACCCGCTAATCTATATAAAGATGTCTCTCGTGGAAAGACGGTTTTCAACATGCCCAATCCTTTTATTCATGGGATAGATAAGCCACCCCCAAAGGTGTCTGAAAGTGCTTTATTGCTCTCTTCACACTAAGAACACATGCACACTTGGCCTTTCCTGGGATATATATGGTAAATGTACAGCTCAGATGCAATGTCCACTGAATGTCAAAGTAAATATTGGGAGAGGTGTCGTAAATGGGTCAGATTTCTATGATGAAAGAATCCTCAGGGATCTGTAAATAGGTGTTTGGGCAGTAAAATATCATCCCCCAACCTACCCCCAAAGAAATACTTTCCTATTTTACTCTATCAAATCTTCTTGCAAACTAGCAACTGTACAGGTTCCTAAGCTTTGTGGTAGCAGGCTGCAGGAGTGACCTACAAGAAGATCATGGTGGATCTTTGGATTGGTACAAAGTAGGTGGGAAGAGATGGACACCTTCACTCTAGGCCAAAGCTGAATTTCAGCTTTTTGCCTAGTATTTCAATTTAAATGGGCTTTACACTATAAAAAAGGTTTTCCTGGCCAAAAACATTTATCACTCGACCACTGGACAGATGAAAAATGTTAGGCTAGGTCTACACTGCAATTTTGGTCATGACTCTTGTTGCACAAGTATAGTTCGCCATGTTGCCCCAAACACCTTCACTAATGAAAGTAAAAGAAGTGGCATTGTGACCTCAAGGGTGCTGAGACTGTGGTAGTTACGGCCAAAGTCAACCTGTAGCCCTAGCCTTAGAGAGGGTCTTTAATGTGGTGGCGTGTCTAGGGGAGAAAACTGGAGTCCCCATTCTAGTGATTCTGGGATGATAAGGTTGCACCCCTACCAATCTGATATCTAACCCTAGATACTAAAACAAAAAGTCTGAACAAATAAAAAGAATCAATGCCATGTTCTATCACTGATCTATTTGTATCACGTGGTGTTTATGTGCAGGACCGCAGAATATCCTTACTGTAAATGTGAGCATCGCCTGTGGTACTGTCGGAACAAGCAGTGCCGTATAATACCATAAAAATTACAAGGTGTCTATAAAACAGCAAGGTGGCATGGAGACATCAGGGGTTTGTATACGATAACTAGTACTTATATAGTTAGTATGGTTGAAAAAGACACATGTCCATTATCTCCAGCCAGCGAGAGAGAAGAGGCGAGGAAAATGTTCAGAGGAAAAATAAAAACACAAAAAGAGTGGAAAGTAACTCAGATTATTCCTGAGCAAGGCAAGAGAGTACATGGTCTACTTCCTTCATGACTACTTAATAGCCCCCTGGGCCACATTCAGCTGGAATGATGTCATTTATCATGTCACAGTACAGAGCGCCTTATACAGACACATAAGTAAATTACAGAATTTTATTTTACTTAAAAATAGTTCAATGGACATTATAAAGGTTGTCCCATATCCAACACCTTATAGGATAGGTAAGTGGAAAAAATAAGAGAACTGTGCCATACAGGAAGAAACAAAATAACATCTGCTGACCTGGTGGTGAGCAAAACCACGTCTTTAGGGCAGATTAAGCTGCTGCTCTACCGTAGACCTATTGAAGACCCAATAGGTCTACGGTATCTTGTAATGAAGACCAAAGGAGAACAAATGGGATGGTAGAGTGCTGCTAGGTGAGACGTCGTATAAAAAGGCGGTGATAGTGGGATCAAATATTTATGAAAACGGCAACGCATCTCAACCCCGAACTAACGTCTTCTTCAGGCCAACAAAGACTAAAAGATTCCAGACAAAGAACCCTGGGTTCTTTCTCCAGTTCTTCACCTGGAATCTTTTATTCTTTTCTGGCCTGAAAAAGACGCTGGCTCGGCACTGAAACGCATTGCCATTTTCATCAATATTTGATCCTACCATCACCACCTTTTTATATGATGTCTCTCTTAGCAGCACTCTACTATCCCATTTGTGCACCTTCAGTCTTCATCACACGATAGGTGATAAACATTGGAGTGTTGGAGGTTCTATCACTGGGACTTCCACTATTCTTAAGAAAAGTGGTCCTATGTCCGCTCTTTCTTTGAAGTGATGGTCATGCATATGTATTGGCATTCCATTCAAAGTCTACGGCACTGAAGAACGTAGCCAAGTGTTGTACTTGGAACTTTCTGTGCGTCAATAACTTTCATCAGGAGTGGCAGTGTACACGTGGAACCACTATTCTATTCAAAGGGGGACAATGATATATTGGAATCGGTGGTGGACCCAATGGTCAGATTCCCCCCTTCCCCACTGATCAGACACATAGCCTATCCCACTTTTAGTGGTAAGTGATGACTTTGGGACAACCTCTTTAAAGTTAATAAAGACATAGTATATTTGATAGAGTTCTCAGTATTGAGTGGGCCCATTTTGTGCTTTGGGGCCCCATGATTTTTGTGTATGCTCCTGATCACTGTGATATCTTGATGTGCTTCTGGTCTGAATGTAAAGCTTCAGTAAGCATAATAGTTTACTGACAAATTTAACTCTCTACTATCTCTGTACCCCCTTCTGGTCCTATGGTTCCTTCCCTTTCTTAGCTTCTTCCAGCCCCTTATCTACATACATTTCCCCATGTTGATATGGCTGTTCTATACATGACAAAAAGTAAATTGGCATTTAATGCAAATGTCATTCTGGAGCCTGGAGAACGATGAGCAGATGATTAGATATGCAGAACGAATTAAGAGCGGAGCGGTCATTTATACCCCTGATTGATATTCTACACGGCCCGCCTTATCTTTCCTCGAAGAGAGATTCTTGGGTTTTTCTTAACTGTGTCATACCTTGTTAGCACCTGAATACTAACAAGGAATAACCACACGCCATGAGCAGAATTCTGCACATAATTAATTCCATGTTTGCTGTTATTGTCCCCTGAATTGCTCTATAAATTCTTAAAGATATCATTAGGATTTTTTTTTCTAATAGATTTTTAGATGTTTGTTATGAGCTTACAGGAGAAGAAAGCAAGTTAAGGCAATCCTCGGATAAAGGTGCGGTGGCTTAGTGGTTAGCGCTTTTGCTTTGCAGCAGACTATATGGCCCAACATCTTAAGGCAGTCCATCCACAGAAAAAAATAGAAAATTGAATGCAGCCTCGTACAAATATGAGGCTGCATCCATAACCATGATGTCTTTTTGTGATATCATCTCCTCACTATACGTGTCTGTGACATCATCATTCATTTATGCCTATGTTGTGATGTCACAGTGACCATGGCCTTTCTGGTATTCCTGTGTTTGCTGTTATGCCGTGTATAGTCCTGTACTGTGACATTACTGTGTACATTATTCCTGCACTGTGAAATGACTTTGTACATTGTTCTTGTACTATAACATCACTGTATTATCTCTGTACTGTGACATCACTGTGTGTATTATCGCTATACTGTGACATCACTGTGTGTATTATCCCTGTACTGTGACATCACTGTGTGTATTATCTCTGTATTGTGACATCACTGTGTATTATCTCTGTACTGTGACATCACTGTGTGTATTATCGCTATACTGTGACATCACTGTGTGTATTATCCCTGTACTGTGACATCACTGTGTGTATTATCTCTGTACTGTGACATCACTGTGTGTATTATCTCTGTACTGTGACATCACTGTATTATCTCTGTACTGTGACATCACTGTGTGCACTATCCCTGTACTGTGACATCACTGTGTGTATTATCTCTGTACTGTGAAATCACTGCGTGTATTATCTCTGAACTGTGACATCACTGCGTGTATTATCCCTATACTGTGACATCACTGTGTACATTATACTTGTTCTTCAACATCACTGTCTAGATTATCCCTGTACTGTGACATCACTGTGTGTATTATCCTGTACTGTGACATCACTATGTGTATTATTCCTGTACTGTGACATCACTGTGTGTATTATCTCTGTATTGTGACATCACTGTGTATTATCTCTGTACTGTGACATCACTGTGTGTATTATTCCTGTACTGTGACATCACTGTGTGTATTATCCCTGTACTGTGACATCACTGTGTGTATTATTCCTGTACTGTGACATCACTGTGTGTATTATCCCTGTACTGTGACATCACTGTGTGTATTATTCCTGTACTGTGACATCACTGTGTGTACTATACATCCACTGTAATCTTACTTTCCCATGACTGTGACACCACTGTGTGTATTATCCCTGTACTGTGACATCACTGTGTTTTTGTGTGTATTATTCCTGTACTGTGACATCACTGTGTGTATTATCCCTGTACTGTGACATCACTGTGTGTATTATTCCTGTACTGTGACATCACTGTGTGTATTATCTCTGTATTGTGACATCACTGTGTATTATCTCTGTACTGTGACATCACTGTGTGTATTATTCCTGTACTGTGACATCACTGTGTGTATTATCCCTGTACTGTTACATCACTGTGTGTATTATCCCTGTACTGTGACATCACTGTGTGTATTATTCCTGTACTGTGACATCACTGTGTGTACTATACATCCACTGTAATCTTACTTTCCCATGACTGTGACACCACTGTGTGTATTATCCCTGTACTGTGACATCACTGTGTTTTTGTGTGTATTATTCCTGTACTGTGACATCACTGTGTGTATTATCCCTGTACTGTGACATCACTGTGTGTACTATACATCCACTGTAATCTTACTTTCCCATGACTGTGACACCACTGTGTGTATTATCCCTGTACTGTGACATCACTGTGTTTTTGTGTGTATTATTCCTGTACTGTGACATCACTGTGTGTATTATCCCTGTACTGTGACATCACTGTGTGTACTATACATCCACTGTAATCTTACTTTCCCATGACTATGACAACACTGTGAATGTTATCCCTGTGTACATTACCTATGTATATCTATTATACTGCACATTAATGTAATAAGGGGCGAGTATACATATATTTTTTGTGTTCTATACTTGCTGCTGAAGCTGGTCATGGTAGAGGGAGATGCACTTCAGGCTTTGTTATGAAGCCCATGAATATTTATTAAGCACCTGCAGCTAAGGACATCTGCACAGAGTTAGCATGTTCTACCTATGTATCCTTAGCTACAAATGACCTCTCTAATGGGTTAAAATGCTACCATTTTCTTAAATAAGCTCCTAATGGCTGTGAAATTAAAAATAAGACTGCATGACCTTGACTTGGAAACCCTGACAGTAGTGATGTCGACCAGATCTTAGGCTGGAGCAATGTAATTGCTATGTGGAGAGTCATAATAAGGGTGATCAATCCAGGAAATTTGTCCATAGTTTATCCCTTCTGTATGGCCTCACCCTTCACATTTAAACTGCATTGAGATTCATGGATTAAATGCATCAAACAGTGAAATTAAGGGGATTATCTGGGGAATAATAAAGCTCACCAGTGCATTGGTTAAGCTTTATTACTAATATACACCTCGGTCCCCTGTTTATTACCTATGTGGAGGGCAGTGGGGGAGGCCAGAGCTATTGTCCCTCTGTCTTCCCTGCAGCCGCCCCAACTTTCACTGACGTCACCACCTCCCTCTACATGGGCTGCAGACCCAATGAGTAGAGTGGAGTCAGTCATAGGACCAAGATTCAGAGCATAATCTGGGAAGACAGAAGAATGAGATTTTTGGCTTCCCCAGCTGCCCTCCACAAACGAGTCTCCAAGTAACCAAGGTGTATATTTCCAGTGTGGGAAGCTTACTAATGAGCTTTATTACTTTATAACCCCCACAACACCCATCTTCTAGACTGCACTAAAAAAGATATGAGCCTTAAAGGGGTTGTCCAGGACCTGAACATCAGATTGGTAGGGTCCAACACCCGAACTGACCGGCTGATGTGGCTGCAAAAAGCTGTAAACTAAGTATATGGCCGGAGGCAACCCTATATCAGTTCCAGGTGACACCACTACAGTGTATGGAGCTTCCGGTCTATATAGTGTAGTGGTGGTGCCTGGAACTGCAGCCTCGATCCCATCCACTTGAATAGGAGCAATGCTGCTTCCGACCGTATCGGTGGATAGGTCATCAGTATCAAAAATGTTCAGATCCTGGACAACCCCTTTAAAATACCCATATATAAGAGCAAAGTCAATTTCCACGGACAGTCTGATTTCCCCCTAACAGATAATGTCAGTGGAAAGGACAAGTCTGACAGAGTGTACATGTGTATGGGGTGTCAGGAGGAATAGCTGTCAGTTAAACAAGTGTTTGACAGCTATTGAAGGTATAGAGCCATCTTTATTCCTCTGTAAATCCCTATAAATTATGACAAGGTATAATCACAGTGTTCTTATCACAATGGATGACTAATATGATTGGATTAGTATAATTTGGTCCCTTAAAGGCGTGAGAATTGAGAATGTAATGGGCCCACAATATGCATGTATTATTATCATCGGTGTTATTATCAGCCTTTCCCCTGTTATTGAGCGGGGCTATGATCTCTACAGGCCTGAGTACAATGACTACACAACAAGCTCCTCCGGAGCACAGTAAGGAGGCCTGTCGGGAGAAAGAGAGAACACATTGTCATGTAAAGCTATTAATATTTCATGTTACCCAGCTATGGTTTATGCCAGGGAATATCCATGGTGTCACATAAAGAGCCGAGTATAAATAAGCCGAAGCGGCTGCCACTGAATGGAGCATTTATATATTCACACTGCAGATCATTTACATGGATACAATATGGATACAATTCTCTTATATCCTCTATATTATCATTACACACATTATAATTCTGGCTAGAATGAAGCAGGTCTATTCCTGCGTGCTTGGTACAGAGAGGTCGTAGATGTCCGCAAAGACCTTGACATAGCCTGTGAGCAGAGGTAGACACAGGATGGTCATTGATGAATTAAAGGGATTGTCCATGATTCTTTTGTATGGCCAGTCCTTAGGACAGGATGTAAATATGTGATTGGTAGGGGGCTAACAGGCGGCCCCCCATGGATCAGCTGCTCAGAGGTCTGTGTACTAAACAGTGCACAGGGATGGAAGTAGTTGGCGCCATCCCCTGTATGATAGTACTGCGGACAAGTCACCTCCTATTGACTTGAGTGGGAACTGAGCTGCAGTACTATTGTCCGACCACTATACACAACACAGAGACTGCTAAGGATAGTCCATAAATTAAAGAAAACCATGGGCAACCCCTTTAAGGCAGCATCTAGATAGTAGCTGTCGCCTGATGGCCAACACTGATCCCTCCTGACTTAGTTCGGCCAAGTATGCTCTTCATGGGGAGAAAAAAATATCCATATACAGATGTAGCAGAGTTAACCCAAAGTTCTGCAGTTGGTTAAACTACTACAGTGTGATATCGTATAACAGAAAAGAAGAAAAAAAACACCAAAAAGTCATTAGAAAAACAATGAACTTTCATGGGTTTTTGTTGCCTTCTGTGATAAGATATCACACTGTAGTAGTTTAACCAAATGCAGAAGTTCGGGTTATCTCTGCTGCATCTGTATATTAAAGCTGAAAAAAATGGAAAATTTCATCCATAGCAACCAATATGGGCTTAAATGTGTATATCTGCGGCTTATCTCCTAGAAAACTAATTTGATCCTTCCTTTGCGCAACATTATCTGGTGGGGAAGAGTCAAGAGCCCAGTTGACCAGTCGGCAGGTTCAGCCAAATTCTCTCTTGTGTATTGAGGCCTTTAGGACCCATGGCAAAAAGGGGTTCCCGGCCTCTTAGTTATAAAACGTTATAAAGACTATCTAAACTTCCAGGTGAATTCTCAGTATAAACTGTGTCTGTACATGGGAGTAATAGCATTTCTGGCCATTATTTGACTTGTATTCTATATTTTTTCCCCCTATGCAGGCTCTTTCTTTAAAGGAGTTGTCGACCTTTCTAATGCTGACAACCTTTCCTTAGGATAAGCCATCAGTATTAGAGGTGTGGGGGTCTTGGTTGGTGACTGTTGTGGCACAACATGGCTCGCAGTATAGTTTACATGCTAGGAATCACACTGCTCCCACGCTGTACGATTTAGGTCCTGCCGCAGTGTCCCATTGAAGTCTATAAGACAGCACTGTAGTACCTAAACTCATCAGTACACATCGTAGCAAGGCTCCTGGCATGTAAACATAACTAACAGATGTCCAGAAACAGCTAATCTGAAGAGTTCCTGGCTGTCAGACCCTCTAATCTATCAATATGAGAAAGATGAATAACACCTTTAATTGATAGGCCATCAATATAGCAAAACCCCTTTAACTGATAGACTATCAATATTTGAAGGATGGGTAACCATTTTAATTGATGGGCCATCAATATTGAAAAACCCCTTTAACTGATAGGACATCAATATGTGAAGGATGAATAACACCTTTAATTGATAGGCCATCAATACTGCAAAACCCCTTTAACTGATGGACTATCAATATTTGAAGGATTGATAACCCTTTTAATTGATAGGCCATCAATATTGTAAAACCTCTTAACTGATAGGGTATCAATATTTGAAGGATGGATAATCCCTTTAATACATGGGCCATGAAAGGTTAGAAAGATGGATAACCTTTATAATTCTCAGTGGTCCCTCAGTGGATGGTGAGTAGCTGCAGTGATGTCTCCCATAGACAGAATACGGAAAAAATGGGAGATCCTGCTCCCTAACTCTCACTCACTTAGGACATATCACATAGGACATTATAGAGATGTACTAGCCTGTATTAATGTAAAGAAAGCACCTGGGGGTGAGATAGAAACTTACTATCATCTCCAGTCATTCACCTCTTTTTCACTTCTCTGCTTTCTCTGCAGCTCAGATGTAAAAAGATTACATGTCTATAGAAGTCTATGGAGAGGGAAGGAGTGAGCAGGAGCAGAGGGGGATGGAAGGAGTGACACAGGCATAAATGTTTTTTTGGGACAAAATCCTAGGTCATTAATATCACTCCGAACCTCCGCCAATCCTCTAATGTAGAGGACATGGTACTAATGAATGCTGCAGCCTCTTCCCTATACCGATTATTTCACATGGATCAGTCACATGGTATAGCAGCAGCGCAGTCCTAGTCATATGAATAGGACTGAACTGCAATACCAAGTACAGCCCCTGCGCATTGTACAGCGCTGTGCTTGGTATTAAGTGAAGAGGCTACAGCACTCACCACTTCTGGGACAACTTCTGAGACAATTCTCACCTCTTCAATCATCTGATTAGTGGGGTCCTGGGTGTCAGATCTCCACCAGTCACATATTGATGATTTATCCTAAGGATAGGTTATATAAGCACTGAAAACCCCTTTAAGGCCCTTTCAGATGACTGAAGATTTTGATGGCTCTCAATCCCTTGAAATCAATGGAGCCATATTTACTTCAAAGCAAGAATATGGGGGTGGCACCGAGCTGCCCACACTGAGATATAGTCCAATATGGTCTGGAGGTGTATAGATGTAAACCTCCTCACTTTCCTAGGCTGTGCAGTGGTTGGCAACAGCCTATATCCGTACAGTACCTTCTCAACCAGATCGGAGAGGGTAGAAGCAGCTAGAGTCACAACTGCACGTCACTTAGGCGACATCCGAGATGAGATAGAGGGATACCAGTAGCGAATCTGTATCTGAATCCACACCAAGGGACAAGGAACAGGAAGGCTTGTAGAAAGACACAGCGCTTCACCACGGATGATACGTCAAAATCACACTTTAATCCAGACACGAATAAAAAACATACGGCGCCGGGATTGGCGTTTCGGGGCAATACCCCTTTTTCAAGTGTATGACAGTGTCAGTAGACAGAGAGACATGCTCTAGGGTTCGCTACTGGTATTCCTCCATATTTACTTCAGTCTTTTTATGTGGACTGCAACAGTAACTAGAAAGTTATTATCTCAGTCCAGATGCTTTTTTCCCATCAGTACAAGTCAGTACTTCTTTATATATGTCCTTTAGAGTCCCGGGGCTGTTTCTGCATGAGATAAATGCAGTTAAAGAGCACATTGTCCTCTGCTTACTGTATATAGCATATGACAGGTAAACTCCACCCACCTGCTCAGAGAGAAATGCAAACTACAGATAGGGCCTGCCAAGGGAAAAACTGCAAAAAATGCAAAAGTTATAGAATTACTCCTCATTCACACACATGCCAACTTATCCGGAAGACTCACCTAAATGGACAGGTACGCATTAAGCATGACAGAGCTGTGTACATGAGTAGGCTGCCTTCTTGGTAAGATTATGGTTCTGTACTACGCAGAGGTGTTATAGAGCCACAGAATGATGTGTGCATGACTCCTTGCTACATACTTCCAAAGCTGATAAAAGGTGCATTAACCCATTAAAGGGGATGTGGCGCTATAGACACTTATCCCCTGTTCATAATGGCACAACCCCTTTAAGACTAGTAAGTATATTGTATTCAAGTCTAACACTATGGATTATAGTTGGGCACGTCCATTGCTATGGACTATAAACTGGGTAAGTCTATACCTAGTGTACAAAGAGAACCGCTGCCAATTTTCTGTCATACTACTTTACCTTCCTACGGCGCGATACATTAGGTTGGCACATTGGACGTAACTGACAATAATAGTAAGGAGCTATGTCTTCATGTTCTATATTGCGCTGTCAGGCCCGGGTGCCAGGTAAAATCTCTTCATTCTAGTGATTTTGTTTTTCATCGAAATGAAGCGGTCCCCTTGAAAATCCGCCTAGTTTCCCTATAGATGGCTTCCTTGGTGTACAATATTTATCAGGCCTTCAGAAGCGGAGAAACCTTATACATTATTACTGATAGTAGAGGGTGCATTTTCCCTAACATGTTTTGTTCAAGGCATGAATCCAGACGGCAGACGCTTCAGGTTTCCACTGAATATTATTATTTGAAATTATTTGGTGCAGATTTGTTATAATAAGCATTTACGCTAAATATGTAACAAAAGGACTATGGAAAGAAGTGTCTAAGCTCGGTTGGAAAAGCTGAAGTTTTCCATGCTGGGTGAACATGAAGCTTCTGGGCCTCAATGCTAAATCCGCACCAGATCCCATAACTATGATGTATCATTTATAGTCCTGGTCTCTTCATGTTTGGAGGGGGCAACTTATGGGCCGGGCCAGGGTGCAGCAATACCCCTCTGTATCTCCCTAACCCTGAGGCCAGCTGCCCTGACAATTACTTGTAGTTTCTATAAAATAACATTTCTGGAACATTAGAAGTTTAGGTTACAGTTAGGGGGCGTTCACACTACTGTTGGTAATGTCCGTTGCTGCCTTCCATCATAGGATGACAGCAACGGACATTAAACTGTCACAGAGAATGGTCACAGACTGATTCTGTGTCCATTCCCATTGACACTAATGTGAAGAACATGACAGACACGTGGGCATGGGTATGGGGCTAGATATATTTTTATGTATTATGTTGTCAGATGGGCCACTGACGGAACATTTTAATGTGTGTTGGGCCACTGGGGGGCATTATATTGTATGGGGCTACTGCAGGGACATTTCTCTGTGTGATGGACCATTGGAGGGGTATTTTACTGTCTGATGGAACACTGAGGGGGTATTATATTGTATGGGGCCACTAAGAAGGTATTATACTGTGTGAGTGTCCTTATACTGTGTGGGGGCCACTGAGGGGGCATTATACTTTGTACAGGTCACTTGGGGGACAGTATACAGTGGGGTGGAGGCAATATCACTGTATGCTATAAATTGAAGGGCACCATTACTGTGCTAGGGCAAAAAGGGACATGATAGGAATGGATGGGGTCAAAGAGGATATGGGCAAGGTAAGGGACAAATAGAAAAAGTTTGCTGTGGCGTGCTGTGTACGGGTGACACACTTATCGGTCTTTATGTCCTTTGAAAGTTGGAAGATATATCTAAGTGGTGATGATAGGAGCCACATATGAAACCTTTACTCTGGGGACGCCAATATGTTAAAACGGCCCTGCTGGTACTCCATGCAAAGTCTATGGGGCTGACAGTGCTGTACTCGGCTATCTCCATCAATCCCATAGAGCTTACACGGAGCGGCAGAGCGCTGCATGACCATCGGTTTCTTCTTCTGATCAGTGGGGGATCAAGCAGTAGCCCCAATCCTGCGGAAGGGTAAAAAGTGTTTTTCCTGAGACACCCCCTTTAATATGCGACATGGAAATCTGGTCTTCCATAATTCTCAGTCCATAAAGACCAGACCAGGAAAAGGAACTTTTCAGCTCCATAGAAGAAAATCAAGAGAAAACAAGAAATAGAAAGAGAATCCATGGAAGAAGTGACTTACGCTGAGACCCTTAGAGGAGCTGTCCACCCACATATCCCTGTCTCTACATCTATTTATAGTCCGCCGGTCAAGTCTATCTTTACTTAGCGGTTACAAAGACTTAGAAGAGACAGAGAATGTGACAACTCCCATCATCCCAGCGGATGACTAATTTCCTCTCTTTTTATCTCTAGCCCTGTTAAAAGGGAACTTACAGAAAAATGTAGAAAGAAGGAGCTGAAAACGTGTCTGTTTTTCGCCTTTTTTTAAAATAATAAAAGGACTAGTCAATTTTTTTTTTTTATAGTTTTTCCTCTTTATTATGGAGATTTTACTACAGGTGACTCATAGTTTTGTGTCACCGGGGGCGGGTTACAGCTTGTGGTGTGGGAGTGGTAATAATGACTCTTTTTTTATTTTTCACCTTATTTTTTTATTTTTATTTTTAGATTTTTTTTTTTACACATTGTGCTACGGGGGCCATTTTAACATTATTTTTTTTTTTTTTTATGATTTCCGCTGATATATTAGCCCCAGTTACAGAAGGAAAACAACCTCCTTGTATACCATGTAGAACTGATCTAGGTGCTATAGGAACCTGCAGCTCCCAGTAAATGGTGGATCACGTGATCACTGGGTTGGGCAGAAGCCGCGTGCTCATAGTCTATAGCGATTAGGATGTCCAGCTGCCACCAACAGCCAACATCTGGAAGGCTCTCGGAAAAAGAGGAGATCTTCTAGACTTGGACAATCTATTGGGCTCAGGAGATGCCTCCTAGAACCTGTCGGAGAGCAGCGCTCCATTAAAACCTTCTGTGTATGACGCCAGGATAATAAATGAGAGGTCTGAACAGGGAACCCCCTTCTATATATTTACTAGAAGAGATGGGAAACTGAATTTTCTGAACCAACGACATTAAGGAACTTGAGGAGACGTAAAGGCAGAAGATCTCATAAGGGATTTGGTGGGTTTCATTACTTAGAAAAAACACACAAGCCCTGTTTACTCTGTAAATGCTGAACCTTAGATGTGACCTAATTGCTACGTACACTGCAAACATATCCAAGGTCAATATAAAGAGATCTTTAATGGGGTTTTATATTCAGGCTAGTGCAAATAACATGAGATGATCAAGTGCGTCTGGAGTACTCTTATGTACTGCTATGGATGCTTCACTAGAAGGACAGTCAGAGATTGCTGCGGGAAATTCTTCACAATGGACACGTCCCTTAGCGGTCGACTATCATTCTAGATTAAGGAATTATATGGTTGGATTTCTAGGTTCATCTTTTTGATGTCACATTGGGAAAGTGCATGATAAAAATTATTATTGTCGTCTGTGACCTTTTGGAGGACATACCATATAAAAAAATTAGAACAATATTCAATTATTGGCAAAAAAAACAACCTAAAAGTAAATCTAAAAAGAAAAAAAAATAATGTTACATGTAATGTGTCAAAAAGACTGAAATAAAATCAAAAAGCCATTGTAACACTTTTTTGGTGAGAATTGATTAAATTAAGAATTTAAAAAATTGACTTTTGGCAGATTTTACCCCTAAAAACCAAAAAGTATACCAGTATAAAATTATATAAATACAAAAAAATATCTATATGTCACAAAAATGTGAGCGGGAGGAATACGAAAAATAGTTGGAACATGAAATCTCCTAAAAGGGACCACTAAAGACCAAAATATATTGGTTATTAAGTGGGTCACTTGACCCCTTTCCCTCTGGCCAATGGTTAAGATGACTGATAGAAGAGAAAGGCCTACCCACTTCCTTGTTGGTCCTTAAAGGGATGGTTCACTTTAGAAACCTATGTTTATATGACCTATTAGACAATTCTATATTAGAAGAGGGGCCCTCTATTTAGGATCTTTGGACAAAGGATAAAGCAGGTACAAAGAGCATCTCCAGCTCTGGAGGACCTGACCTGTCCTGCACTGCACAGTCAGCCCACTGATTTAAATGGTCATTTTGTAATTCTTCATTTCCTCTGTGGTGGCGCTGCAGGGAAATTGAAGATGGACTGACCAGATTTCCATACAGAATATACCTGACTGCTTGAACCTGTCTGGATACCTGTAGGGAAATAATTATTATTTTCATGTGACTTTTCTAGGTCTAAGTACGGATTGTCCAAAGTGAAGAACCCCTTTAATTGAGCAGCCATTGACTGGTCTCCATTGTACTCTCTAGACCCAACAACAGGACTATAGATGGTACTGACATTGCATTTGTACCTAATCGCCTGGGGTCTGATAGGACCCAAGAAATGCCTCTGCCTCATATGAGCAGATTAAGACCAGGGTTATAATACGTGAGATAGTTAGGGGGCGCTATTACAGAATTTGCATTAAGTCCCAGGATCTTCAAGTTACCTTATCATATGTAAGATGCCAAGCTGAGGCCAGTCCCTATATAAACACAGCTTTTGAAGACCTATCATAACCTCGAAGCCATCCATTACCGATAACCGCGCCATGGCTAGGAGCCGATCTGTGAATAAGCTCTCGCACTACGACCAAGTACCAGACGCCATTACGGCGCCGACTCCTGCAAGGCCAGGGTGGAATTCATATATATGTATTTGTCGATAGATATATATCTAACTGGAAGCGTTTATGGAGAGGCATCACCATCTATCGCAAAAAATCCCTGCTCCTGCCTGGAGCCCGGAGTGACGGATGTCCCTTCACGGCATTATAAATGTGAAGCCCATATTCCAAGTACCCATTGCACGGCAACAAGACTAAATTCCCTCTTAATGTTGTTGTACGGACTGAATAAATTTATAGCAAGAGCAATAGATGGAAAGTGTAATGTGTATACATTTATGTATGTGGAGAAGTATGGATGGGATTGACTAAGCGCTATGCCTGCCAGTGTCTGCAGCCTGTGTATATAGCTGACTAGGGTGTAGCTATACAAGCTATATATTTTATATTTATAGCATGCAAGACAGAGAGAGATGTTAGTGTGACTGCAGGCTGCGGTTACTGAGGGGGTGGAAGGTGCTACTATGACTTAAGAATAGGAGGAGTGGGTAAGTGTGTGAGGGTGCCCATGGCGAGGGTGTAGGGAGGGGGCTGCCGTATTACTCACCAGCACCCAATCACAGAAGGGGATATCTTTATTCAGGTGACTGTCTTCTCTGTATTCCAGAAGCTCAGGCTTGATGTAAAGGTTTTGGGTCCTAATGCAAACTCTGCAAACAGTACCCGCCACATATCACGCGTTCTATATAGTACTGGTCTCCTAATATGGACGCCTTATGGGTACAGGGTGTAACTGTAACCTCTGCACTTAGTTATACCCGATATTATGTGCCTTACATGGAGGGTGATCTTATAGACTCCTCTATATTCCCATTTACCACTTCTTTGCATTCTTAATAGTTTCCTCTGGGTTCTCCGGTTTCCTCCCACACTCCAAAGACCTACTGATAGAGAATGTAGATTGTGAACCCTATATGGGACAGTGGGTGACAATGCCTGTAAAGCGTTGCGGAATATGATGAAAAAAATGGTTGGGGCAACCTATTGTTTAAGGGGTTGTCCCACAAAGTAAACTCAGCAGGACCTTTCTCTTGCTCTACTTTCAACCTCAGCGCAGCCAGGCTGAATGTGGACAGGACTGGCGGTGGTCAGCACTCCCATTCACTTCAACAGGAGTGCCGGAGATATCCAATGTACAGCATATGCACAAAGTACAGCACATGCACAAAGTACAGCATATGCACAAAGTACAGCACATGCACAAAGTACAGCATATGCACAAAGTACAGCATATGCACAAAGTACAAAGTACAGCATATGCACAAAGTACAGCATATGCACAAAGTACAGCACATGCACAAAGTACAGCACATGCACAAAGTACAAAGTACAGCACATGCACAAAGTACAAAGTACAGCATATGCACAAAGTACAGCACATGCACAAAGTACAGCACATGCACAAAGTACAAAGTACAGCATATGCACAAAGTACAGCATATGCACAAAGTACAGCACATGCACAAAGTACAGCATATGCACAAAGTACAGCATGGTACCACCAGTCCTGTCCACCCTTTACATCTTGGGACAACCCCTTTAAAAGGAGTCTGTCACCAAAACCCAGCATATCAACTCAGCCCGGCAGATAGATAGGTTAGGGTCCCCTGAATCAAACGGTGTTTTCCCCTTGTGAATGGCTGTTTATGTGAATATGCAAATGAGCTTTTGCAGCAACAACAGCGTTGTAGCTGATCTCTTTGAAGGAACGGCAATGCCCTCGTTGCTCCAAAGAGCTCCTTTGCATATTGACATAAACAGCCACATCTTGGCAACGGAGGCACCGATTTACAAGGGGAAAACACCGTTTGATTCAGGTGACCCTAACCTATCTATCTGCTGGGCTGAGATTTGGTTGCGAGACTCCCTTTAAGTGAAAGAGGCTAAGCTGCAATATCATACATAGCCATTATAAAATGCATGCTTGGTAAGTAGTGAAGAGCCCTCAGAGGTCATCTGAATGCAGGGTTAGTCAGACCCCCATCAATCTGACATCAATGACCTATCCTAAGCATCATATTTGCTCTAATGGGAGATAAACTGCTGCCAAAGGTATATGTGACTGCAGCTTCCCTCTCTCTATTGAGAACATATGCATGCTGAGTGTGCATGTCTATGGGGTAGCCGGAAGGGTTCAGATGAAGCAAACTTTAACTTGAATCGCTTGCTTCAGTGTAATATCTTATCACAAAAAAACATACAAAGCCAATCAAAAAAATAGTCAAGAAAAAGCTTCTTGCAACTGTTAATTTAACTTGTCAAGTAACTGGGCATATGGCCATCAGGCTCATCTATAGAAAACATATGGCCACGTTTAGATATAAGGATGGTATCTGGTAAGAGCTATCACATATCACTTGCTTTCCATAGGAGTCAATTACAATTGCCAAATAACAGTAGCAGATGATTAACAACTTCTATGGTGGGAAAAGGTAGCTGGGAAAAGGTGTGAAGAACTATTTTTGGAATTGTAGGATTTTGTATACTTTATACAATGAGGTGCGGAAGGGCAAATATATGTGTATGGACTTATCTGAGCATCAAATATCAGGATCTGTACCAAGCCAGACGCACATCTCATAACGATCAGATTTTGTAGAAAATGAGAAGGAGTTGCCCAGAACAGTCAAACCCCTTCCCCGATCCACAGAAACATACATTTTTATCACAATGGGGAAATAATACTCTTTGGATTTATTATTTCCATTAAAGTGGTTGTCTACTATGGACAAGATAAGGTGATCCCAGAGTCTCCTGCAACTGGAATCTCTAACGATCGAGTGTGATCTGCAGGGAAAGGGTGGGTTCACACCTGCGCTTCAGTCCGTCCGTTGCCAATCTGAGTGAAAATCTCGGCGAACGGGATCGGCATCGGATACAGACAGGTCAGCGACGCATTGGTTAAAAACCCATTCATTTGAATGGGTTTTTAAAGCAATGCGAGGGTGTCCGATTGCACCCTCTGCGCTGCGAATCCTTTTTATTCGTCGGAAACAAAGTCGGACATGCAGGACTTCGTGTCCGACGAAAAAAACGGCTTCGCAGAGCAGAGGGTGCAATCGGACACCCTCGCATTGCTTTAAAAACCCATTCAAATGAATGGGTTTTTAACCAATGCGTCACTAACCTGTCGGTATCTGATGCCAATCCCGTCGCCGAGATTTTCACTCAGATTGGCAACGGACGGACTGAAGCGCAGGTGGGAACCCACCCAAACCTGATAGTAAGTATTCCACTTCCCTGCAGTGCCACCACAGGGGTAAAAGAGTATTACAATTAAATAAACAGGATGTTCATATAATGCACTGAAATGCTGGGTCCTCCAGACCAAGAGATGTATATAAAGCAGGAGGGTCCTACATGAGAGATTCCCCTCTATTAAAAGGAATGTATTGTCAATTCTTTATTTTTTACAACTAGATAGTGAAATCTATCACTTTTTTCTAATATTTTTTTATTTCCTGTTTCTAGGTCTTTTATTCTATTTTTTGCACATAATTATAGGGGCGGCCATCTTTCTTGAGCTTCTCCTTTGCTCTGTTAACAGCATTTACTGATCTGCTTTACAGCATAGTCATGGCCATAGGCAACAAAAGACTGGAGTCGACTCATTGAGGTCTATGGGAGGGTTTTCTAGACATGCTCTGTACAGGGAGGAGGAATAGATAAACTGGGACATCATCTATCGTCAGTAATGAATGCAATGATGGGTCATTGGTGTTATCTACAGAGGTACTATCTTCTATTGTAATCCTGTCTGTCTATGATATAATTGAGGTGATTGCTACAATGAAAACCCAACAGAATTGTTGAGTGTCAGTCTATTATTAGGCTTAGTGGTCAAAGTGAAAATTGCAGGTTATAGTAAAATAAAAATATAGATAGTGACTTGTAAATGTTTAAAAAATGTATATAAAAAAACTCTTGAAACATAAAAACTTGGTTTAAAAATAGGCCTAATAATGACTACTGGTATCTGGTTGGTAACCAAATTGTTATAAATTGCTGTAAAGACCTCCCGAGCGTATGTAATGTATATTAATACAAGGAAAAAAAAATAATGCATTAAATAATGAAAGATTTTATCCACAAAGCTTTGTCTATGTATAATCTGATGCTGTAACCTGATGGCAACCCAAAGGAGAGCTTTCCCCACCATAGTGCCCCTTTAATAAAGCAGAGACCAATTAGCGCATGCACCGCCTGAATAAAATATACATTAACTCTAAAAGGATATCCAACACACCGGAAAGTACTGCGAGCATCAGGCACCACAGAAAGTGTTTGTGTCAGCAGCCACAAGTTCACTCAAAGGCGACCTCACCCAGGAAAATCAGAAGGCCATATGTACACAGTACTATTATATCGCTATGTAACCAATGAGTTGTACAGAGCCATAATATTTTCCCCACAGCAGTCTATGAGACCCTACGGTACCTCCATATGCTTGCAATTTCAGACGGAAACATACAAAGATGTGCTCCAATTGTGGCATGCTCCAATGATAGGAATGCTTCTAGGGAAGAATATCTCTGTAATACATGGTGCCTATGGCCCTGGAGGGACCTGGCTGTGATGGGAGAGGAGCGGAAGGGCGGCTGTTACAGGCCAATAAGGGTTAAAGCAATCGGAGGAGAGCCCGGGTATACACAACATTACTAGCTGCAGTCTTGCCCATATGTGCTTTCCAGAAGGACTCCAGTTTGGGGAGCGTTGTACTGTTTTAACCATTTATGTTACAGATGCTTTTAGTTCTTTGCATTCTTCAATAGGCGCCACTCCACTGTTGCCAGCACAGTTGGACTTTTTTCTCTAGCCCCCACCATTCCTGAGCAATCATTTTTGTTAGTTTCAGCACAATTATGCTCTCTACTGTCGGGTGGGTGGTTCCAGTCTATCTGCTCCAGCCAAGGGCGGCCCACTTGGCAGTAGAGTGCATAATTAGCATATTGGGTGACAAAAGTAACTGCACTGATTACTCAGGAAAGGGAGGGGCTGGAGAAACAATCTCTGCAACAGAGGTATGATTCACAAGGGGAAAACACCCCCTATCTGCTGATATACTTGGTTTTGGTAACACACTGACAGATTCGACTCAAACTTACCTGTATTGTGTAATGGGAGTTTAAAATAGTCTGAAATCCGTCTCCTATCTATTTAGAGGCTCAGGCAGCTACAGTGCTCCTCTCCTATGATTTACACTGCAGCTCTGCTTCATCAGATTGGCTGCTGCATATAGGCATAAGCCCAGCAATAAGTGCATAGAAACAACATGGGCTCTGTTCACATCCTCTCTATGGCTTCCAGCGCTGATATGAGCCATGGTGCTGCACTGTATCCATCCTGTGATAGATGCAGACTACGTCTTGTGGACCCCCCCTGTGGACCCCCTTATAATGAGTCCATCAGGGTCCTATCAGAGTAGGTTTTCTTTAGATGACAGGAGCAGTATAACATGCTGGGCTACGCTTGCCATCAAAAGTGAAGAAACCTCAGTGGAACCCCTCCCAGAAGCTTGTAGGGCAAATGTGAACAAAGCCTTATAAACTAAAAACTAAACCACCAGTAAGTAGACTTTCATGTAACAGCCGTCCATATACTCGGCTACGTCAGCCTCACGAGGTCTTGGCACTCAGATTTGATATACAATACAGGGCAGCGATTTACAAGCCTTATATATCTGACAAGCAGAGGAAGAATAATATATTTTGCTATAAACAGTTCTTAAATGGGTTAAGAAAAAAAAAAATCACCTCTTTTTTGCTGCACAATCTGTTGGGCTCGGTCCTCTCTGTTGGGCTCCAGCTTTGGCTCTCCAGTGATGACATCAATGGCCACCATGTGGCCACCCTATGGTGGTCGGATATCACGGCAGCGCAAAAACCTCTATAGCAATAATGTACTGGACAACCACATGTGACCACTAAGGTCAGTGATTGGCCACTGTACCCATTCATGGTGGCCATTAGCATCATCACTGGGGCACCAACCTGGAAACTGAGGCAAAGGACCATGGTCCATAAATTGGAACAGTTAGTAAAGAAATTGGGATTATCATATTTTTTTAATTTTTATTTTTAACCCCTTTCCCGGCCAACTCCTTTAATTCTGATATCCTTGGGCGCTTGGCACATCTGTACAGTACAAGGACACCATATTGACTTCAATGTATAATAAACTACTGCATGCATTTCTACACTTTTAACAATCAGTCCTTGTTAAAATTGTCACATGACACTAAGTACATCACAAAGTGTCCCCTTTCTGAGACCCCATCACTTAGTATCTGTAGGAAAACCTGGAAGTAAGTGTTCAGTTTCCCTGCAGTGCCCCCACAGGAGATATAAAGAATTACATAGTGCCTATTCAAATTAGTAAGGGAGATCTCAGTCTTCATAACCCCAACACCAGCAGAGGGTGCACCTCATAAATCTAACTAGTGTGAAATCTACTGCAGCTCATGGCTGGCGTAGATTTCCAATATCACTCACACCAGTTTTCTGGTGTAAATTATAATAAATTGGCCCCACCTCATGCATGTCCGTGGTGCAGAGAGGTGCAAAAAAAAAAAAATCTGCAATTTTTGTTTTGCAAAAAAACATTTGCCCCATAAATTGGTGACTTTTTATGTCCTGTACGCTACAAAAGTGGCATAATAAGTCTGCCCAATGTGTTGTCTGTGTCAGGCAGGACAGGATAGGTCCTCCAGAGTGAGAGACACTCTTTGTAACCAGAGAAAAGGATCCAGAAGAGGGGACCTTCTCTGTTACCCCAGAATTCACTATGTGACCATAAGATGGTCGAGGATAGTTATTATCCCTCCCCTGCACCCCCATACCAGAAAGCTACAGCGAGGCCTGAGGCAATGTAAGAGCCTACCAAAGTGTTACAGTATATAGTACATATATACCTGCACTGCTCTGTTATTACTTCAATTCTGCCCGAGCATGAGACAATATTTATCTGAGATTATTATCTGTTCTTAAAGGGGTTATGCTACGAAAAATATTTATCTTCAATCCATAGGATAAATACCTGATAGTTAGGGGTCTGATCGCTGAGACCCCCACCATTCCTGAGATCGGGTGATGTTTTCCCCCTTTGTACATTCAGCTTGTCCATAGCCATTCTGTATGTCGGTGTGTCACTGCAACGGGAGCGCCGGAGATAGCCCACTGCTTTACTTCTGCTATCACCGGGGCTCCCACTAAACTGAATGTGAGCGCCATCCACCAAGTGACACCCCTACATTCAGACTGCCTTGAATGCACAGCAGGTTGAAAACACCCCCTGTTTTTGGGTTAGGGGGAGTCTCAGGGGTCAGACCCCCGACTGTCAGGTATTTATCTATCCAGACAATAAATACTTTTCATGGCCTAACCCCTTTAAAGGCAATGTGTCGCCAACGATGGCCAATTTTTTAACCAACATTTTATGATTTTTTTAATTCATGATTTTATTTTTAATTTTCCAAGTCACTACCTATCTGTTAACAAGTACTATATCCTGTAATTTCAACTGTAGTCACTAAGCCTAATAATAGATTGACACAAGTGTTTTCATTGCAGCAGTCATTTCATTTACATCACAGACAAGACAAGCATTATTACAACAGAAGATAACACCTGTGTAGATAACACCACTGACCCATCATTACATCCACTACTGGCAATTGATGATGTCATAGCCTATCTCCTCCCCCCTCCCTGCCCTCAATGAGGTGACCCCAGTCTATTGCTACCTTTGGCTATGACTATGCTGTAAAGCATATCACTAAATGCTATTAACAGAGGAGAAGAGAAGATGGAAGCCCCCATAATCATGAACAGAAACTAGAATAAAATTAAATCTAAAATAAAATAAAACAAAAAAAAATTAGAAAAAGTGGTAAATTTCACTATTTGGTTTTAATAAATAAAAAATGGCAATACTTTCGTTTCAAGGGGTGGTCTGTTTTGGACAGTCTCTTTTTTTTTTTTTTTTTTTACAAAGGTCCATCCTGATATACAAATCACAAGGTATCTCACTGCTAGGATCCCATTCCCTATCGATCAGCTGTGAACTGTGGTAGAATCCAGCAGCAGGTGTTCAATTTCCCTGCAGTGCCCCTGCAGGAGAAATGAGGTATTACACAATTCTTATTAAAATCAATTGGCTGGGTCTGACATGGTAAACCTCCTTCTAGTAACTCATAAAATCCCTAATAGGGTTTCCTCAAGCAGACAACTCCTTAACTGGAAATTTCCTCTGCAAATACCTAACCTCCCCTTATCTACAACTATGTCTGATTCTTCTTCACCATAAAGTCTAACTCTACCCATACAGGTTAGAGGCTATTGGGATGCTGATCCAGTAATAAACACAGGGGGAATACTATGAACGCTAGGTAACAGGTAATACACACCAGTAAACATGGAGTCCTAGTCCTGTCATAGATATAGCAGTTAATAGTATATAGAGACCTGTCTATCCCCATCCTTCATATTACATCCTACTAAGGAAACTGAATACAATATGACATGTCCTGTTATTCTGGGTTCATGCACAGTTGAAAGTTTATGCACCGAAGATTTCGTCTGGAAAGACGGTACCGTCCTGTGAAGACTAATACCCATAGGAGCCCTTCCTAAATGTCAACTGCCCAGTGCAACTCAATGTGAAATAGGGGTAGGACACGACCCCCTAATACCAACTAATGACCCCCAAATGTGACAGCCTCAAACCAACTATCTATGATCATCTAATCCTCTATAATAACACGTCACCCCCTGAAATTTCACCTGTCCCACAATGATGTGACCCCCTCTAACCTCACTATCGCATGCCATTCTATGGGATCTCTTAATTCCATCCACAATAATAGGATATTAGAATTGATGTATATAATATTCCCAAATTCCTTAGCACCATGGCCAAATCTATAACAGCCTCCTTTACGTGGTCTGCCCTGAGACCCCCCTGTGATGATAAAGCCCAGATCAGACACTATGGGATCAATAGATGGATGTGTAATTGGACCCAATCACTGTCATATCCTGCTGTGTGCTCGGCAGGGTGCTCAGCTCAGTATATTATATCATATATATGCACAATGGATATGTGTCCAATATGTGCATGTATTACATATAGGTGGAGTACCGATCCAGGGCAATGTATAGTATTTGATATACCATGTCTCATATATTACTGTACTGTAATTTCTAGCAGCTCTGGATAAGACTCTGGAAAGTGCATGGAATCAGCGAGATACATATACAGTCGCTGATCTGATGTACAATATACCTGTATACCCCATTAATCTGCAGCCTGCCCCCCGTGACTGAGCCTCTCATGAATCTCGTGAATCACAACATGTATTAATCAGGAATCTCCTCGAGTGGGAACACAATCTGCTGCTCAGCCGGAAAATATCGCTTTTAGGTGGAAACGTTAATTCGCCCATACAAAGCGGCTCTTTCCATTTGTACGTGGGCAACTGGGCAACTCTGACAGTCTCTTTGTCATGTCTCTTATCCCGGCATGCTGTCTCTTCTCTATCGCATGACATAGATTCCCCATGGACTACAATGGAAATATTGCAAGAGAAACAGAGAGACCTTTTGCAATGGGATCCAGGATTTGTTTGCAGAGTATTTGCTTTACCTAATATTTCGGAGTTGGGTGAGGAAGGGGGGAGGGGCGGCGGGGTGTCGTAATTGCAGTTTGCAGAGTCTTAAAGCTATCACGACATAATATAATAAAAGGGATTGCTGGAATAAAGTGGGTTATGGATCAGGGATTGGTAAGGATGCCCTAGTGCTTAGACCTCTTTCTAGGTAACAGAATGGACCCTTATAAGGCTCGCCTGGGGTCTCAGAATCCCAAAAAAGCTGATATTTGGGGGCACAAGCAGCTTTACCATCTACTTCAGCCTCTTTAGAACTTTAGATCCTCTCCATACATTACAGCTCGGATGGGGGGATGCTCCCTGTATCCACTACAGTGCCCCTTAAGGTTTGTCATTCAGTGCGTGACCTCTGTCTCCTATATACAGCCATATATCACAAGTAGAGAAAACATTTACCTGGCTCCCTTATCTGGATCTCTAGCTTCTGCTCCAAGAAGGGGGTCCCAATAAATCCGGAGTTTGTGTAATAATTCAGACAATTCTGCAATTCCCCCCTCCGGTTATTCCAGAGATGTCCATTCCAGGGTCCTTAAACCTGTAGTGACCCCCAAGCCCCAGAGCGGAGCAGGATGACGACCTCTCCAGAAATCCAAGTGCAGGGAATAAAGGGGTTTAATGTTTTAGGAACCCACCTGGGAAATAACATTCCAATGCAAAACCAATGTGGGGGTTCTCCTGTGTCCCCCCACCAGTAGTGCTTATAATCCAAGGTGAGGCTGGCACAGGGGGGTGGTGCCACAGTGTGCCAGCTTGCAGGCAGTCCTGTGCCTAGAGGATGGTTATTGTGGAGGCTGAGGAGTGTGTCTCTGCTCAGTCTGTCTCTCAGTAGTCTGTGTCTGTCTCTCCCTACATACTGCAGCTCCCTCCCAGCCCCAGCTCTGTGCAGCCAGCGATCCCTTCCTTGCTCAGCAACACACGGACACGCCCCTCGCGTGACGTCACCTGTCAGTCAGGCAGTGCTGGAGCTGTCCCTGGTGCTGCTTCTGGCTGCACACATGTACTATTTCAATAGTCTTATTACACTACTGGTATGTACTATTACAATAGTCTTATTACACTACTGGTATGTACTATTTCAATAGTCTTATTACACTATTGGTATGTACTATTACCATAGTCTTATTACACTACCGGTATGTACTATTATAATAGTCTTATTACACTACCAGTATGTACTATTACAATAGTCTTATGACACTACCGGTATCTACTATTACAATAGTCTTATAACACTACCGTATGTACTATTACCATAGTCTTATTACACTATCGGTATGTACTATTACCATAGTCTTATTACACTACCGGTATGTACTATTACAATAGTCTTATTACACTACCGGTATGTACTATTATTATAATAGTCTTATTACACTACCGGTATGTACTATTATTATAATAGTCTTATTACACTACCAGTATGTACTATTACAATAGTCTTATGACACTACCGGTATCTACTATTACAATAGTCTTATAACACTACCGGTATGTACTATTACAATAGTCTTATTACACTACCGGTATGTACTATTATTATAATAGTCTTATTACACTACCAGTATGTACTATTACAATAGTCTTATGACACTACCGGTATCTACTATTACAATAGTCTTATAACACTACCGGTATGTACTATTACAATAGTCTTATTACACTACCGGTATGTACTATTATTATAATAGTCTTATTACACTACCGGTATGTACTATTACAATAGTTTTATTACACTACTGGTATGTACTATTATAATAGTCTTATTACACTACTGGTATGTACTATTATAATAGTCTTATTACACTACTGGTATGTACTATTACCATAGTCTTATTACACTACTGGTATGTACTATTACAATAGTCTTATTACACTACTGGTATGTACTATTATAATAATCTTATTACACTACTAGTATGTACTATTACAATAGTCTTATTACGTTACTGGAATTGCTGGTGCTGCTGCTGACTGCATACATGTACTATTATTATAGTCTTATTACTATTAGTAGTAGTAGTCTATTATTACAATAGTCTTATTACAGTACAGGCAGTGTTGCTCACACATCATGTTCTTTCTATTATGCACTCTAACTGCACACAGCAGAGACACAGCCCACAGTCAGAGGTGGCCATGAAATGGTTAACTATGTGTGTCCCAGCCTCTTAAAGAACACCGCCTTGTATAAGACAAGTATATACAGTGAATGTTGCTATCTCCTAACTCTCACAGGGTTTGCTAATTGACACCCAGCTTTCTATAATTGCCAAATTTAGAGTCCAAAACTAGACAGATTGTCATTTCATGGTATGGGAGAGTTGTGTGACATCCCCTGTGCTAACTAGAATAGAGGTCAGCGGAGTAACAAGGATAATTCACACAGTGAAACATCACAGGAGTAACAAACACAGTGATGTCACAGTACAGAGATAATATACACAGTGATGTCACAGTACAGGGATAATACACACAGTGATGTCACAGTACAGAGATAATACACACAGTGATGTCACAGTACAGAGATAATATACACAGTGATGTCACAGTACAGGCATAATATACACAGTGATGTCACAGTACAGAGATAATACACACAGTGATGTCACAGTACAGGGATAATATACACAGTGATGTCACAGTACAGGGATAATACACACAGTGATGTCACAGTACAGAGATAATACACACAGTGATGTCACAGTACAGAGATAATATACACAGTGATGTCACAGTACAGGCATAATATACACAGTGATGTCACAGTACAGAGATAATACACACAGTGATGTCACAGTACAGGGATAATATACACAGTGATGTCACAGTACAGGGATAATACACACAGTGATGTCACAGTACAGGATAATACACACAGTGATGTCACAGTACAGAGATAATACACAGTGATGTCACAGTACAGATATAATATACACAGTGATGTCACAGTACAGAGATAATATACACAGTGATGTCACAGTACAGAGATAATACACACAGTGATGTCATAGTACAGAGATAATATACACAGTGATGTCACAGTACAGGGATAATACACACAGTGATTTCACAGTACAGAGATAATACACACAGTGATGTCACAATGAATGGATGATACACACAGTGATGTCACAGTACAGGGATAATACACACAGTGATGTCACAGTACAGAGATAATACACACAGTGATGTCACAATGAGTGGATGATACACACAGTGATGTCACAGTACAGGGATAATACACACAGTAATATCACAGTACAGAGATAATATACAGAGTGATGTCACAGTACAGAATAATACACACAGTGATGTCACAGTACAGAATAATACACACAGTGATGTCACAGTACAGGGATAATACACACAGTGATGTCACAGTACAGGATAATACACACAGTGATGTCACAGTACAGGGATAATATACACAGTGATGTCACAGTACAGGGATAATACACACAGTGATGTCACAGTACAGAGATAATACACACAGTGATGTCACAGTACAGAGATAATACACACAGTGATGTCACAGTACAGAGATAATACACACATTGATGTCACAGTACAGAGATAATACACACAGTGATGTCACAGTACAGAGATAATACACACATTGATGTCACAATACAGAGATAATACACACAGTGATGTCACAGTGCAGGGATAATACACACAGTGATGTCACAATGAATGGATGATACACCCAGTGATGTCACAATGAATGGATGATACACAGAGTGATTGTATATTTAGGTGATATATGAGGAGGACTTAGGTGATAATATATATTTGGGTGACATATTATTAGGAATGGGCTTTGAGGTGATTTGGGGTTGCCAGTCTGTATTTTGTATGACTCTAACCTATTTGATTGACAGATACAGTTATGATATAACAGCTCTTATAGGGACACAGGACATCTTAATAATTCATAGGAATTCCTCGCTGGTTTTATCCATCTGGCTTATTTTATTTATATGATAATTTTTCAATAAAGATTTACATATTTATACATTTTTGTTCTGTGTTTCTGACTCGAGGACATGTTTGTGGTTTTTCGACATTATGTAACCTTAAAGGAAATGTGTTTTCTAAGAATTTTTGATGATTTTTGAAAATTGTTCCATGCCACTATCTAAATTTAAGGAAAAAGTACTACATCATGCAACTTTCACTCTGGCCGCTAAGCCTAATAATAGCCTGACACTTGCCAATTCTGTATTAATTTGCAACATTCACTTAATTTGCAGCAAAGGCAGGATTACAGTAAAGGGTAACACCTCTATAGATAACACCCCTAGTGACCCATGATGACATCCATTACTGACAATAGATGATGTCACAGCTTATCTACTCTTGAACAGAGCATGTCTAGAAAGCTCTTTCATAGACCTCAATGCTACAGAATAAAGCTGCCCATGGGCATGACCTTGCTGTAAAGCAGATTAATTGTAGTTAGGATGCAACAAGAAAAAAAAAAAAACACTGATTTTGGGTGATTTTTGCCATCTGTAGAAATTTACATTGTGCACGCCTTAGGGTGACGTTATATACAGCAGACTGTTCTAAATATCTGGAGCAATCCTATCCATCCTAATGTGCTTGCTGCAATAACAATCCCATTGAGATGAATGGAACTGATATTCAGCGCAGAAATTTCTGCAACAAATCCTGCACATGTGAATTCATTCTTAGGGCATCATGGAAGGCATCCTCTAGTCAGACCGTCACCCTATCATGCAGATGAGAGAGCAGCTGGAAAGAGCATTGCTGTGGGGTAGGTGTACAGGTACAGGCGGCTTCCCCCGACTGTAACAGCTGATCAGCATGGTGCTACAGCTGAAGAGGAACACTAGATGTGACATGTATGTTCTAGTTTATAAGTTATTGCTCCCTGTTGTCAGCCACTACGGATGAGTTGACTATAATGCTGAGCAGCATAGATAACTATAAAGCTAGGAATTCCTCCCCCCAACATGATGTTTGGGCTGGTAAATCCGGCCAACAAATGGACCAAGTTTCACGGCTGAAACTCTGTCGTGTGAATGTGAGGTTAAGATAAGACCACACGTGGCTAATCAGCTAAAAATACAGTGGAAAAAACACAGCAAAAATGCACGCTTTTTCACTGATTTTCATTTTTGCATTTACTCATGTAAGTCTATTGGGAAAATACAACATGTATGAGGATGAGAGTAAATAAAACTTTATTAACTTTTCTGGGACTATAAAATGCATTATTTTTTTTCTGCTGCATTTCCACAAAGGTCAAAAAACACTTTCTTCACCTTTTGCCTGACAAGTGGGTGGGGCTTAAGTAAAAAAAAAAAAAAAAAGGATGGGTCTTAAGATGTAACAATGTGTAAACTTATATTATATTATATTATATTATATTATATTATATTATATTATATTATATTATATATATTATAGACTAGACAGTGTAAAGAGACGGCAGATTTATCATCCAGCATCAGGCACTGTGATAAATCTGGTGCAGTATGAGACTGTCTAGTCTAAATTTACACTGTCTAAAAATTACCCAGGATTGATAAATAACACCAATAACATCTCTCCCGCCATAATCTCTGCTTTATGTCACATCTTCGGCTCAAATCCTCCACAACCATTGACATACATCTGTCTGTATGATATGTTAGGCCACCGACTTCAGGTTTAACCCTTTGTTTGTAGCAGGGTTACTTGTTTAATCCTTACCTACAGTCACCCATGGCAGAATTGCCAAATATAATGAAAAGATTGTTCTGATTTCTGATTTTTTTTCCTACAATTTTCTAATATATTTGGTGTATCAATTCTTATGGTTTGCAAGATCTCTGCTTGCTGTCACTAAATGGGAACTTTTATGGCAAAATATGATAGGTCTGTAAATGGGAGAAGTTACGTTCAAAATCTTTGCTGCAGAAATAATTGTGACTGTCCCTTCTATCTGAATACATTTCTGCAACCAATCTGCTACGTGTAACTATAGCCTTACCCTATATTCACACGATGTTGGTCGTTTTTTTTTAACAGCCATCACATGGGTCATATTCACATGATCAATATTTTGACGGTCTGTTGACATGGACCATCAAACTATAGGTCATGCTCTATTTTCATCTGTTTTTACGGATCCTTTCATACGCTGTTTTGCACCACTGTAGTGTGCATATAGGGTAAGCCCATATTCACATGTAAGTGTTGTGGTCACTGTTTTCCATCAATGAGCCCAAACCAGGAGCAAAAACACTGAATAACTGGAAATATTAATGAGGGTGAGCTGCAGTACCAAGCACAACCACTATATAGTGCACAGCACTGTGCTTGGTAAGCAGTGAACAGGCCGCAGTACTTGTCCGAAAGTCGCAGTCTCTTCAAATAGCTGAATGGTGGGAGTGCCGGGTGTCCGACCACCTCCGATGTGATGTTAAAGCCCCATACTAGAGCTACGTCATTAATATACAAGGCCAGGACCCTTAGATTTAAAATGTTTAAGGATTGTCTTTTCTGGGTATATTATATGTTTTTAGGGGGTCCTGATTAGTAAGACTTTTCTTGATCATTGTGAAGTTCAGGTAGATCTCATCTGAGGTGTGATGATTTTCCGATATTCATCATGTTTTCCCCAGTAGGGGGCACTGCAGGGATACCCAGGATAGGCAGCATCTCCCTGGACCCCCAGCCTCACCTTTCTCCACTATGAGAGGTGTAATCCATAATCCCACCACCTGTAGGATAACAGGCATTCTACCGAATACTTTTACTATAATTTTCAATAACTCATTTCTGAAAGGTACAGCAGACACGTGCATGTTCACACTTGCAGTATAAGGAACTCGACATCACTTTGTTTACAAACAATTTAAAAATATTATGGCAACAATAATATTAATACACACTAGAAAGCGTCGTAAAGTCAGTGCACCCTTATGAATGTTTCTGCCAATTTAAATTTAACCAATTTGGTCTGCCACTTGGGATCTCATGAATCAGGTGCCCAAAGTGACAGTGACGCGCAGGTGAGCACCATTCCTGCTTTACAGATCAGCCATGTCATGTTCTTTCATCACACAGCCAGTTTTCTGCTCAATCCCATCCAAGTGAATGGGGCTGAGCTGCAATACCAAGCACAGCCACTATACAATGTTCGGCACTGTGCTTTGCATGAAGAGCGCTCACCTGAACACTGTGGTCTCTTCCAACTGCTAATCGTGGGGGTCCCAGATGTCAGACCCCGCAATCTGCATTGATGACCTATCCTAAGGACAGGTCATCAATATGCAACTCCTAAAAATACCCTTTAACTGATCTATTGTATTACAAATGTGTCTAATATGGAGTTTGCCAGTATTGTACATGAGATGCTATTCACATGAGTCTTTACATTAGTTTCTTCCTTTACCTCCTGATTATTTACCACCCTTGGATGTTTATATGACCTATATTAAAATTCCTTGTGTGTATAACCACACATTATACCACAGCAAACCATCTTATCCTTGTATCTGAAAGTATTCCTCAACCCTAAATATCATTATTTGTATAACGGCCCCAGTCATAGTAGTACATAGTAATAGTAGACTTTGGTATCAGCTATAATGCCATACCATAGAAAATTAATGGGGTCCAAGACTTAGATATTGAAGGCCTGTCCTTAGGGTAGGTCCTCAATATCAGACTAGTGGTGGCCGACACCCAACACCACCACCGATTGGCTGCATCAGGCGGTAGCTCCACACAATGTACACAGCCAGACAGAGAAGACATCAGTGAGTCTTGGGCGCCCATGTTGCTGGTTCACTAGATTTTTTTTGTTAAAAGGACTGTACCAAATTTAGGAGTCATTCCTGGATAGGGTAGGGGATGACATTGTTTATCAGTGTGGGACTGACCACTCAGACCCCCACCAACCCTGAGAACGGATATCTAGTTCTCCCATCCTGATGGAGCAGCAGGCACCCTATCGCCCCATTCATTTTGTTTGGCAGCCCCGGAGATAGCCAAGTACAGTACTTGACTATCTCCAGCACTCCCATAGAGAATGAATAGAGTGGCAGGTCACATGCTTGGCCTGAACTAGAGCCCTGTTCTCAGCATCCTGGTGATCTGAGTGGTCAGACCCCCAATAGTTGATACAACCTCTTTAAGGACTAACTGTTGAATATGGTGGGGACACACTACAAGGTCTGCCATTCTGGAGATGCTCTTACCCAGTTCTCCAACCATCACAGTTTAATCTTTGGCAAGCCAAGGCTAGGTTCACACTAGTGTTCGGTTTCCGTCCTTCGGGTTCACATAGGGACCCAAAGGATGGAAACCTTGTCCGCCTTAAAAGCGGTTTCCTGCAGAACCTGTGGACGCCCAAGCCCATTGTTTTCAGGACTTTTCTCACCACCAATTTAAGCAGAATCTTGGGCGTATTCGCCTGCACACTAGTGTGAACCTAGTGTTATTCAGATTCTTATTCTTGCTGACCTTCCTTGCTTCGAACACAACAACTTCCATGACTGTCCATTTGCTGCCAAGTCAACAGTGGTCAGTGGTTTTATTGTTATGGCTGACTTATGTACATTCCATATCTGTGCAGTTATACTCTTTTTCCAACAAGGTTTTTCAGAACTTATGTGGTCCCTCCCACTACCTCAAACTCCCACCCCTGCTTTGTGCTAGGACATGCCCACTCCATAAAATACTTATGATAATAGAAGCTTGTTAGGTTTCCCCGGGAGCCGCAGCAAAGTAAATCTCCAGCATTGTATTGGCAAACTATCAGTCCATTGTAAGAGGCCCAGAAAGCAGGTCATTGTGTCCAGAAAATATATTTATTTTACTGATTTGTTTTGCAAAAAGAAGTCCCAGCATGTTACAGACTAAAAGATAATTGAAAATGCAAATAGGAAAGATGATTTAGTGGCGGTGTTTATGCAGAATGTTTTCACAGGGCTCCAGAAATGAATTATAGTTTTTAAAACCTTTTAAAATGCAGTAAAAAAAAAACGTCACTGACATTACATTTAATTCCTCCCTGCTTTATGTAAAACTGTCATTGCCGGCTGATTTAAAAACACGATGACATTTTGTTATCATGATTGAATATATTCTAACCTTCCAATATGGCAGAAAGATGAGAACTAGAGTGAATATCCCTGTTATATTAACCCTCTGAATGGATTTCTGTCACTGGATTACTATGGGAACAGATGTTTTTTAACCCCTTGTAAATATCATGAGATCACATAATTCTTACAAAGACTCTTTAGATATAGTAGTTTAAGGTCTTGCATTGATACAGTAGTTGACCCTGAATGTCCTATCATTAATTACTATAGGATATATAAGGGTGCAGACATACAATCTGGGAACTATATGTGGTTAAAGCCTCGTCTACCCACAATGGGCAAATTATTTTGCAGGTGCCATAGTGCCACATTTTCATCTGTAAAATTGTGTGGCCATTTGCCATTACAGGTGGGCATGGACTTGCCAATGTGGTTACAAGAATTTGTGCCTATACCCTTACAGTGCTTAGAGATAACTGACCCTAACTGATCTATCATCAACTACTACGGTGTAGATAACTAACCCTATCAACTTAACATCAACTAGTATAGTAAAGCTAACCTACCCAGCACCCTATGATTAACTAATATAATATAGCTAACTAACCCTATCAACTCATCAGAAACTATTACAGTATAGAGAACTAACCATATCAGCCTATCATCAACTACTATGGTATAGCTAACTAAGCATATAAACCTATCATCAGCTACTATGGTATAGCTAACTAAGCATATAAACCTATCATCAACTACTGTAGTACAGATAACTAAACCTATCAACGTAACATCAACTGCTGTAGTATAATTAACCCTATCAACTTAATATCAACTAGTATGGTAAAGCTAATTACCCTATCAACTTATGATTAACTACTATAATATAGCTAACTAGCCCTATCATCAACTTCTATAGTATAGATAACTAACCTCACCATCTTCTACTATTGTATGCATCCTAAAAAGAAAGAAACACCAACAAATCCACGTTCCAGTGCTAGGTCTCCAGCCCTGCCAATGGAAGGGCTAGTCTTATTAATCATAATGTGCCGCCATCCCTTCTCTTCTACATTACAGTGAGTAACATAACTGGACCTCCTTCGGAGAGGCGAGATGTGGTGATTGACATGTATTGCTAAACAGCTTTTTTGGGACATAAATATTGATGGTGAGGACCAGCTTTAGCCACCCCCACCGATCAGCTGAGCGTAGGGACAGTGACGATCAGTCAAGCACTGTCTCTTCTGCATTGTTAACCACTTACTAGTGGATTGTCCCATCAGTGTTAAAGACCTGCTTGTAGGACTTTTCTCTCCACATTTTTTAAGCGGGGTTAGAAACCCCGGATGTAGATCAGACGCAGGTGTGAACCTAGCCTTAGGTGAACATTTTAGTCAATGCTTTAGAGGTGAGCTTGAGGAACTATACAGTTCTTAGGGAGTTAAATTTAAACAATGGTTGTCCATATGAAGAACAATCTTGAGCTGGCCTAGCTTTACTCTCTTAAGTGATCACTTCTGGGTGCTATTCTTGATATTAGTCAGAGCAGAGGGCCACATTTAGGACTCCTCTATTTTGTCTAAGAATGCCACAAATGAGAATTCGATAGTCACTTGACCGTCTTTTTAGTTGGTCTTTTTTTTTTTGGTAGTGGGATGTCCCTTAATCTCTAAGCAGCCATCTCTTTATGTGAATGCCGCTAATAATAAGCCTCATGGCCTAAACCTTTATTCATCTCTAAACTTTTATGATCCCCTATTATGCACAATTCTTAGAATTTTTGCCTTGAGCCCTCGTAAATTACACTTGTTAAAAGTTTCCTTCAACAGTATACACAATTCTTTGGTTTTGTTTAGCGATGTCACATCCACTGCTCTCATCATACTGTTTCATCTCACAAGTGTGACAAGTAATCTGTTTCACGAAAAGGATTGTCCCTTCTTCTAACATCACAGAGTAATGGAATAACCTTACCTGTAACAGTACAACATGTAGAAAATTAAAGATTCCAAATGCCTAGTGCTCCATGCCCAACGAATCAGAGAATTAGATAAAAAGTATTTTATTCTAATTATTATTTACTGCCCACTTAGTTAGTAGACCCTAATTTACATAAACACTAAAAAGGCCTTATATCTTTGGAATGGCTGAACAGATTTGGATAAACAAAACGCCAAAATGCTCAGGGTGACAGCGCCTATCAGATGATGGATGTCATTGGGCTTTTTAGACCTGGTAACAGGTCCTTTTTAGTGGATAAATAATGGTTATTTTTTATTCTATAGCATTCCCTGTCTATATGCAAATTTTAGAAAATTCCAGACATACTGTTTAAAGCCTGTGGTTCCCCCTTAAGTGGCTTATACAACTTTGGAAGTTATCCCCTATCAATAGGGTATTAAATAACTTTATGGTCAGTGGAGGTCCGACCACTAAGACCCCTACTTATCTCAGGAACCCTTCACCCAAAAATCCCAAGTATATGCCCTGTTATTCCATTCATTTTCTAAAGGAGTGCCAGAGACAGAAAATGAATAAAGTGGTTGGGCACATGTTCGGTCTGCTGCTCCATGAGAATGGGGGAACCAGACCCTCATTCTTGGAATCGGTTGGGATCTGAGTGGTCGAACCTTTACCCATCAACTTATGAAGTTATTTCCTATTGATAGGGAATGACTTTGGCTTAGTTACAAGGGAAACAGTGATGCAAAAATATATGTTAATATTTTCCCAAAGGTCTCTGTGGACCTTAGGATAAAGAAATTCAATGAAAAAGGTATAAAAATATATAATACTCAAACAGAAAACTTAAACTAGTAAGACTACAGCACTAACCCCATCGCAACATATGGAAATTCTACATGACACATATGTCACTGACCATACCGAAAAAAGAAGTCCACTTTAACGCCTTGTTTTATTGAATTTTAAGCTGTAAAAATAACACATACAATAAAAATTATTTGGATAACCATAAAAAAGCTTAATCTTACTTTTACTAAAAAATTATTGGCTGGGTCTGGTCAGTGGGGAAAACAGCCTGGGACTGAAGAGGTTAATAATGTGTGGCTAGCTGTGTAGTCAGGTTTCCATAGTCCATTCAGAAAGAGGATTGCGCCAATTTGAGCTGGGGTTCCCTACACAAGGCCACAGGGGCTCCCTCTGTGATACATACATGTTGGATTATACAACAAGGATATTCTCCGCACATGTATCCTCATGTTTGACTTGGACTTCCATTACGCGGACCACAAATACCATTTAAGCCGCTGTAATATCATTAATTATTAAGCTGGTCCCTGATCTCTACTTAATGAAGTGTTCAGTCATTACTTTGACACGTATGAAGCAACAACCAGAGAGGGGAAACGCTGAAGGATGGAGGATGCATTATTACTGTACATGACATGGCTAAAGTCCAGAAGAACTTTCCATTAAAGATAACATCTATATAAGTTATAGAGATGACACTGTCAGAAATGTCCACAAGGAGACTTGTCACCTGAAGACAAACACAGCTCATCTTAATTGTCTGCCGAGGTAGCTCATTAACTGGATTTTACAAGAAGCATTAAATGGTCTGTGTACCTTGTGCTGTAATATCTGCTTCTTTCTTTATCTTTGTAGCATCAAATGATGATATATAGCGCAATATACAAGGCTTTGTATGGTGCCCTAGGCTCAACAGTAGATATCGAAGCCTCTCCAAAATATCACCTCTTTGAGAAGACCATCTTTGCCATCTTCTTTGAGAACAGTGTCCCCTTAGAAGACCACATTAACATGTAATTTTCCATGGTTGTCTTAAATAGTTCCCACTGTATATTACTCACCTTGCTCAGCTCTATTGCCGATTCATGCATACTGAACAGCGACATCATATTGCCACAGCTCCTTTAACCTCTTAAGGACACTATTACATCATATCGCTGAGGAAGCTGAGCCCTCTCCATACACAGCGTGTGTTCACTGTACTATACAGCAGGCAACTGCTGCTAACAGCGCCTGCACCTATTGTGTCTGTTAACCTTTTAGATGCCTTGGACAATTGAGACTGAAGAGTCTAAACAGTGGCGGAGCAAGGGCCCCACCATATTTGTCCCTATCACTGCCCCCACTATCTGCAGAATAGTCCATCAATTTTAGATATGTGGAGGTCTGATAACCAGGACAGCTCAGCTCATAGTAATTACAGATGGGCAAACCACTCAGGATTCATTTTGTCTTGGGTTCGGGTCAAGAGTCATCAAACAAGTTTGGAACGAACTAATCTGTAAACCATAGTGTAAAAAATGCTCAGGGCTCCTAGGAACCTGTCTATAAAACATAGTGTAGAATACTCTTAGGGCTCCTAGGAACCTATCTATAAAACATAGTGTAGAACACTGTCAGGACTCCTAGGAACATATCTATAAAACATAGTGTAGAATACTGTCAGGGCTCCTAGGAACCTATCTATAAAACATAATGTAGAACACTGTCAGGGCTCCTAGGAACATATCTATAAAACATAGCGTAGAATACTGTCAGGGCTCCTAGGAACATATCTATAAAACATAGTGTAGAACACTGTCAGGACTCCTAGGAACCTATCTATAAAACATAGTGTAGAATACTGTCAGGACTCCTAGGAACCTATCTATAAAACATAGTGTAGAATACTCTTAGGGCTCCTAGGAACCTATCTATAAAACATAGTGTAGAACACTGTCAGGACTCCTAGGAACATATCTATAAAACATAGTGTAGAATACTGTCAGGGCTCCTAGGAACCTATCTATAAAACATAGTGTAGAACACTGTCAGGACTCCTAGGAACCTATCTATAAAACATAGTGTAGAACACTGTCAGGACTCCTAGGAACCTATCTATAAAACATAGTGTAGAATACTCTTAGGGCTACTACCGGTAGAAATGTATCTATTCTATTTCTAATTCACTAAGGCAAACATAGCCCAGGGAAGGTGTAAAAACAATCACCTTACCTTACTTTTTTTGAGCCTCCTCGAAACATCCGGAACTCTTTCTCTGCCTTCTTGGTGACATCATTTATCTGGGATCACTGCTGAGGCTTGTGATTGGGCCTCGGAGGCGAAATGGGCACACTGAGTGTCATGACGTCATGATGCTGGGCATGCCCATGTGAGACTCCAGACTACAATGCAGCAGGCATTTCAGTTCCCACAAGACTAATCTTCATTTGTTCAGTTTCATAAAAAAAACAAAACAAACAACAACAACAATTTGGAATATAGTCGCTTCACTCATCTCTAATAGTAATGTTTACATGCATGCACTGCTCACTCGCCGTGCAATGTATAGTGGTGATTTTAGGCAGCAGCAATCTCCCATTGAAGTCTATGAGACAGCACTGCAGTACCTAAACCTGCCGCCATACATTGTACAGCGAGTGAACACCACAGCCCCTGACATGTAAACATTATGGGGAGCCTCAATGTCCTGGAACTGCTGATCTGTGGAGCTCTCGGCTGTCGGACCCTGTAGATGTAAAAGTGATGCCTATCCTAAAGATAGACCAGCAATATTAGAATGGCAGATCACCCCTTTAATATATACAGTATATTGGCTTTAAGATGGAACGTCACTTTCAATGGTGAATAGACTAAGGATAAAGCAGTGGTAGGTCCAGATGAATTTGTGGAGCGGAATGTGGCGTATTTTTGTAGACGGTAGCCCGGCAGGGCACATATGTTCTGTCTATATTCTGACACCACTACTTGGCTCTCAGTCTGTGTGATTTTGCCTCCAGCATTGAATCAGTTACTATATTCTACAATATCTTTTTTCTGTTTCTTGAAAGGTGTGAGTCTCAGAGTCTTCTCACTTCATCCCTTGAAAATGAAACAAGTTTAGTCATGTGAATAATGATCATATTGCATAGTATACCTAGTGAGCATGCAGTCGGCGCTGCCCTCCCGTTGCACTGCGTGGATATCCAGCCACATGGTACCATTCCTGTCTCATCTCTTGCTGTGTTTGTAGCTAAGAACCATGAGACGAGGTAATTTCCATGCCATTTTCAGAAAAGGTAGATTGTGATTCATAGGATATGCTTTCCTACCACTCACCATGAGCTGCCAGAAATACATACCCTGAATTTATTTCTGACTACAAAGCCATGATTGATGTCCTACAGCACAAAGCATGGGAATATTACCTTCGAATTGACTACATGATCTGATTTATTCACTTGAATGTGAGCTGCAATACCAGACACAGCCCATGGACCAGAGTGGCACTTTTTTGGAAAAAAACAAAAAACACATTTTTCTATCCCTTTGGTTAACTGGTACTCATTCACACCACACAGTACTCACAATCCTAGCCATTGTTTGGCTGCCACCATGACAAAGCATAGCCTCAGCACATCAACATAATCCTAAAAATCTGTTCCAACCCTGCACTGGACATAAAACATTGGCTTGCTTGCCAACTTACCAAATTTTCCAGGATTCTCCTGAATTTTCAGAAATGATCCTGGGAAATTGGGCATATCCTAGTAAACTCTGCCTTAAAAAGTTTGTGGGTTTAGGTAAACTGTGTCCAAAAGTGGTCATTTATGCCAGTTTAAGGCAGTCGTTGGGCAAGACTTGAAGGGAATGTGCTACTAGAGACAGGATAGGGGATAAGTTTTGGATCACTTGGGGTCCAGAGTTTAGGAGACCAAAGGCCATGTGGTTCCTTTGAGGGCTCCATGTAAATAAAGAGCTGATGCTCCTGCATGGCCAGTACGCCACTCTCTTCGTTGGAGCTGTCCCTGCAGCCCCATAGAAATGAGTGGAGTGCTGACTATGCATATACATCAGAGCTCCATTCACATGGTGCATTCAGTGGAAGTTTCAGGGCCCAATTCTTCTGTTAACTGGAGGACTAAGACATCAGACCCCCAGCAATATCTCCTAGTTGCAGGAGGCAACACAATAAGACAGTAATTTTTTTGTCTATTCTTTTTCACCTTCATTCCCCACTTGGACCTGTGCTTCAGGATCTGTGGAGGGGGTGAAGCCCTCCATACAGCTGGGAAAACCCCCCAGTGCGTTTGTTCCCTCTCCTCTCTGGTAAGATGTCACAATGTTTGACACTGCTGAGGAAGCCTTGTGAGCAGACAGTGAAAGGTCCCAGCTATCAGGGTAGGTGCTGAGGGGGAAAGGATATTGTTGGTCTGGAGGGGAAATCATAGTCGGGTCTGAAAAGTGATGGAGGGGAAGGTGACTGGGGTTGTGAGAAGACAGACAATGAAGATTGCATGTTGGGCAGATCCTCTCAGCATGGCATTTCACTTTAGCATTGCCTAACATAACGGTGGACCACAATAAAAGTGGTTACATAATGAGTCCGATGGACCCCATTGCCCCATTGACTATAATGGGTTCTGTCTGGTGTCCGTAATTCTAAAACTGAAACCGGCAGAGGAAAAAGTTCTCAGTAGAGGACTTTTTCCTCCACCGATTTTCATATGGACACTGTGATGGAGATGTGAATATAGCCTTAGCTACAGGCAGGTGTGATTTCTGCAGAGTTCTTGCTGGTTATCCTCCATTAATCAGCTCTGCAGAGGCATGCAAGGGTTAACCTTGCCTCCTCTTACTTCCTGGATGCTGTAGGCTCCCTTCCCTCTATTGCCTTTACTTTTAAGAACAAGGGAACTTCTGCTGGCTTTTGTAACTTGATTTATCCAGCAGATGTATCAGCCAGTAGTCCAGACAGAAGGAGAGGGGGAGGGGAGTTTGCAGACAGTATGGGGAGAAGAGGAGTGTGTGTGTCCTGTAAATATATGAATAAGTATCAGCTCCAGTCTATGCCTAAGGTTCTGCTGAGTCTGGACACTGTAAGGACATTGTGGGTGGGTGGAACATACCAGGGTGGTCGGAGCTATCCCTGCGTATTCTAACTTAAAGAAGTCCTCACTGAGACAGAAAACATGGTTACAAAGCAGCCTAAAGTAATTTTCACATTGGCGATGTTTAGTCTATTGTTATGATCCACCCTAGGATCAGAGCAACGCACTGAGAAATTGACAGGACGCAGATGGAGTATCTTCCATCCATTGGCTTCCTTCATCATTGAGACCCCATTCACAAGACAGAGAAAAGCGGACTCGCAATGGATGTTTTCTTAAGGCCCGTTACGCATCCATTTTAAGAACAATGTGAGTCGATGGGGACATAAATATGTCTGCTATTTTTAATGGACCATTTTAACAGAGCATTGAAAAGTAGGAAAGATCCTATTTTCATGGACATACAGGCTGATACAAGACAATGGGTCCATTTTTAATGTCCGTCAAAGCACACTTGTATCCGTCATTAATAACGGATGAGTGGGTTGGGTCAAAAAAAAATAGACCAATGAAATTCCATCATTTTTTTAAACTAACAGTTAAAAATGGATGAGAATCTGATGCAAAATGGACATTAAAAATGGACACGCTGAAGAAAAACGGAGATTAAAAATTGACAGTATCTGTTGTGTGCTTGTAACCTGTCTCTAGTGTGAAGAAAAGACAGAAGCAATTTCATTTTGTTAGTTTATTTTATAAAAGAAAGATTAAAGGTAATGTTGGCATGACACAGGACTCATGGTAGTGCTTACTTTTTCTTCTCTGGACAGTCATTCTTCCAGATGTCCCATAAAGTCTGAAGAGGGCTTCATCAGAGAAGATAACTATACCCGAGCCCTCTGCAGCTCTCTTTACTTCTTGTAGAATGTTAGTTTGTCTTTGATGTTTTCTTGGAGAGAAGTGGCTTCTGGAAGAAGGTTGTTAGGAGAAGAGAAGGTGAGCACTACCATGAGTCCCGTGCCATGCCAGCAGTAAAGCATCCTAAGCCAATTCATGTGTAGGGTTGCTTTTTCTCCACGGGAGTGGGCTCACTCAAAATGTTGCCTAAGAACACTGCTATGAATAAAGAGGAATAAAGAAGGGTATCGAAACTTCTTCCAAGAGAAACTTCTCCCAACCATCCAGGAGCAATTTGGTGATGAACAACAGCATGATGGATCACCAAGTGACAAAGCAAAGGTGATAACTAAGTGGCTCAGTGAACAAAACATTGCAATTTTGGATCCAGGAAACTCCCCAGATCTCAATGGTCAATCCTCAAAAAGCGGGTGGACAAGCAAAAACCCAGAAACTGTGATAAACTCCAAGCATTGGTTAGACAAGAATGGGTTGTCATCAGTCAGGATGTGGCCCAGAAACTGATATCCATCATGCCGGGGCAAATCACAGAAGTCTTGAAAAATAAGGATCAACACTCTAAATATTTTTTGAGACTTTACATAAACTTGATGTATCTATCAATAAAAGTATAAAAACATATGAGATGCTTAGAAATGCACGTCAGTAACCATAGAAATATCAGACTAAAAGATCTAAAAAGACTGAAACAGCAAACTTTGTGAAAACCAAAATTTGTTTTTAGTCTCAAAATGTTTGGCCATGACTATATATTTACACATTGCAACTTTTTAGAAATCACAGCAAAACTGTAGCATGAATGTGTTATTTTGGAAACGTGGCAAAAGCTTTGTGTGAATAAACTCTTATGCCTATGACCTGGATTGCGTGGGCTGATACTAGATGTTTGGAGCAAAGTAAATGTTACACAAATGGCATTTTTTTAAAGCCCTTTCATTTCTAGGTGGTGTCATATAATGGTTTGTCTTTAGATAGATTGTCCTCCGGAGAGTGATGTTGTGAATAATGAATGTTTGCGGAGTCGCTGGGTGTTTCTTAAATTATTAAAGTGGCAGCTATTAGCACTTAAATCCATTATTCTGACTTGTACTATTTAGCCTGATAACTAATTGTACAATTCTTTTTTCTTTTTCAGGATATAATATTTGTTCGGGAAGTTGGAACTTCTTAACTTATCACCTCGAAGAGATCATCAGCCATTCCACTAACATGGGGAAGTTTTGGTTAGTTCTGACCACAGTTGGTGGAGAATCCATCCATAATGATGGACAGAGAAATACTGTTTGCAACAGCCTAGATATAAGAATGCGTACTACGATGTGTTTGCTCCATTATCATATGTTCATTTCTAAATCTTCCAGATCATTCTCATCACCATGAAGTAGTTGGGTCTTACCAGGCATAACATTTCACATTGCCCAGAAGAGTACCAAAAGCAGTGAGAGAAGTCACAAGACAACTGTACGAAAAAGCACCCCAGTGGGGACCAGCATGACCATGAAGAAACAGAAGATGACCATGAAGAAGATCCGATGATTTGTGAAGTCCTGGAGCCTGACAAAGATGCTTAAGACGGAGACAAAAGGAAATGTGATAGCCATTGACAATTAAATGGCCTAGTAAAAGTGTATGTTCTACAGCTGCTCATACTGTATGCTCTGCCCTAGAAGTAGCTTTTCTCCTGAGGCGGCATGCATTGTAATGTACTGCAGCGATCTCATGTTATAAATAAGGAAGAGGTGTGTTCAGAGTCCTTGTTCACACAAAATAAGGTGTTTTGTGTCTCGTTCCACAACAAAGATGATATTACTGCTTATAATGTATGCCACAAGGCATTATGGGAAAGGAGCTGGGGAGCTCATGCGCCCTCTATTGGATGTAACAGATCCTCAATTTGCTTTTGACTCACCGAGCCTTGAGACAGCAAAAGGGATCTTAGCCAAGCCAATTTCACTTATAATGTATGCCATCAGTGCTCTGCGCCTTCTACTCAGCTGGTGTCAGCTGTCCCATTTGGATACTGGTGGATTTTGGGTATTGGTTAAGCTTTACTATTGATGTACACCTCGTTCCCCCAAGGCTCATTATTACCTGTATAGAGGACAGCTGGGGTGGACAGAGATCTAGTTCCTCTGTGTCCCCTGCTATCACTCCAACTCTCAATGGTGTCGCCGACTCCCCTCTACTTAGGCTGCTGGCCATTGAGTAGAGTGGAATTGTTCATGTCTGCCAGAGTCAGCGCATCAGCAGGGGAGACAGAGGAACAAAAGTTCAGGCCTCCCCAGCTATCCTCTGTACAGGTAATAAATGGGGCTATGATGGTGTACATTAGGAATAAAGCTTAACTAGTGCCGGGAATACTCTGGTATGCTTTATTACTCCCTGGACAACCTCTTTAGGTAAGTGAACCACTGTTTGATTCTGGGTTTTTTTTTGTTGTTACTGGCCGCATGGTTTTGCTGGTTTCCATGTGACTAGTAGCATGAAATAGACCATAACTAACTGGAGTTCCACATATTTAAAGGGTTTGTCCAGTTTCAGACCAATATTAAGAGACAAATGTTATTGTTTGTATAACAAAAAGTAATACGATTTTCCTATATACTTTCTGCATCAATGACCATGGACTGTATATAACATGACCATGGACTGTATATAACATGACCATGGACTGATTTTTATCCTCTGGTAGAAAGCAGATTGACAGCAAGCAGAGATCTAGAAAACCCTGAAGAATACAGAAAGTATATTGGAAAATTGTACAACTTTTTATTATACAACCAATGACATTTGAATCTCAATATTGGTCTGAAAGTGGACAACCCCTTTAAGGGAAAGCAACAGTGGCCCAGGCCTGGAGTGCAGCTACATTAGCACAGTAGAATGCAAAAATCAGGACAATTATAGGGAACAAGCGTTCCTAGTAATGTCTGTTACTGAGAATTGGCCATATAAATGTGTATCCAATCACCAGACAGATAGACATCATTGATCCCATCATTTAAGGTAATAAAATATTACATTATAGGCAGCAGATCTTGTGTAAACAGATGTAGCGAAGATCAGGAATAAGGTATCCTGAGGAATGTCTGATCCAGATCATTGATGCCTTGATGGCCTGTGTAAATTGGCCTTTAGTTGGGGACAATTATTAATCTAAATGCACAAGAATTCTGGCTTAAATTACTCATGAAAATGGCCTACATGTACATTTAGACACTTTTTGCACCTCAATCTACACGATGGCATGACTTATTGGCAAATAGTCATGACTTAGAAGTAAAGGTCATGGTTTAAGTTGCCCAAACAAACTAAATTGCAGTTAAAAATTTTGGCACAAAAGTGAAGCCAACTAATAGATAGTGTCAAGATGGACAAAAGTGTCCAAAGATTTATCAGCCTGCATAATGAACATCAATAAATTTGGTGGATCTTCAGACTTTCTGGTCTACACTAGCTACAGTGGGGAAAAAAAGTATTTAGTCTGCCACCAATTGTGCAAGTTCTCCCACTTAAAAAGATGAGAAAGGCCTGTAATTGTCATCATAGGTAGACCTCAACTATGAGAAACAAAATGAGAAAACATATCTAGAAAATCACATTGATTTTTTAAGAATTTATTTGCAAATTATGGTGGAAAATAAGTATTTGGTCACCTACAAACAAGCAAGATTTCTGGCTCTCACAGACCTGTAACTTCTTCTTTAAGAGGCTCCTCTGTCCTCCACTCATTACCTGTAGTAATGGCTCCTGTTTGACATTGTTATCAGTATAAAAGACACCTGTCCACAACCTCAAACAGTCACACTCCAAACTCCACTATGGTGAAGACCAAAGAGCTGTGGAAGGGCACCAGAAACAAAATTGTAGACCTGCACCAGGCTGGGAAGACTGAATCTGCAATAGGCAAGCAGCTTGGTGTGAAGAAATCAACTGTGGGAGCAATAATTAGAAAATGGAAGACATACAAGACCACTGATAATCTCCCTCGATCAGGGGCTCCACGCAAGATCTCACCCCGTGGGGTCAAAATGATCACAAGAACGGTGAGCAAAAATCCCAGAACCACACGGGGGGACCTAGGGAATGACCTGCAGAAAGCTGGGACTAACGTAACAAAGGCTACCATCAGTAACACACTACGCCACCAGGGACTCAGATCCTGCAGTGCCAGACGTGTCCCATTGCTTAAGCCAGTACATATCTGGGCCCATCTGAAGTTTGCTAGAGGGCATTTGGATGTTCCAGAAGAGTATTGGGAGAATGTCATATGGTCAGATGAAACCAAAGTAGAACTGTTTGGTAGAAACACAACTCGTCGTGTTTGGAGGAGAGTGAATGCTGAGTTTCATCCAAAGAACACCATACCTACTGTGAAGCATGGGGGTGGCAACATCATGCTTTGGGGCTGTTTCTCTGCAAAGGGTCAGGATGACTGATCCGTGTACATGAAAGAATGAATGGGGCCATGTATGGTGAGATTTTGAGTGCAAACCTCCTTACATCATCAAGGGCCCTGAAGATGAAACATGGCTGGGTCTTTCAGCATGACAATGATCCCAAGCACACCACCAGGGCAATGAAGCAGTGGCTTCGTAAGAAGCATTTCAAGGTCTTGGAGTGGCCTAGCTAGCTAGTTTCCAGATCTCAACCCCATAGAAAACCTTTGGAGGGAGTTGAAAGTCCGTGTTGCCCAGCGACAGCCCCAAAACATCACTGCTCTAGAGGAGATCTGCATGGAGGATTGGGCCAACATACCAGCAACAGTGTGTGCCAACCTTGTGAAGACTTACAGAAAACGTTTGACCTCTGTCATTGCCAACAAAGGATATATAACAAAGTATTGAGATGAACTTTTGTTATTGACCAAATACTTATTTTCCACCATAATTTGCAAATAAATTCTTTAAAAATCAAACAATGTGATTTTCTGGGTTTGTTTTCTCATCTTGTCTCTCATAGTTGAGGTCTACCTATGATGTCAATTACAGGCCGGCCTCATCTTTTTAAGTGGGAGAACTTGCACAATTGGTGGCTGACTAAATACTTTTTTTCCCCACTGTATATATTGAACAGGGTAAGGCTACATTGACAAGTCCATCATTTTTTCTATTCTTTAATTTTGTCCATGATTATTGACTGACTTTGAGAAGAGGGCTCAGAACATGGCCCAATGTGCACTTTTTTTGGACAGACTTTTGGACCAGCCTAAATGGTGTATAATCGGGAACATGCATACATAGGCTTACTTGTTCTAGATGATTGACCCATGGAATTGTGCCGATGATCAGCCGATAAATTAGCAAAAGGTCTTGAGTAAAGATTGCCTAGAAATCTTACTCAAAGCATTTCACAATACTCTTATACCATACTGTAGAGGTAAGCAGGTAGGACAATGGACAAATTTGTCTACAGTGGTTTTTAAAAGTTTGTGAATTTTCTAAATTTCTGCATAAATTTGACCTAAAACTATATTGAATTTTCATACAAGTCATAAAAGAAGATAAAGAGAACCAAATCAAACAAATGAGCCAAAAATATTAGACTTGGTCATTTATTTATAGAACAATACATGTTTGTGGAAGAGTATCTTGGCATAAACAAAGGAGATTTCTGAGGACTTCAAAAGAAGAGTTGTTGATGCTCATCTGGCTGGAAAGGTTTACAAAACCATCTCTAAAGAGTTTGTACTTACAATCCACAGTCACCCCTACCCTGGCCCTCTGCCCACATTCGTAGGTATTCAATGTGGTGAATGAGGCTTGTTGCACAAGTTTGATGCAAGAAAGGCCCTAAAACCAAATGTGCACCACAATATCATCCCTCTACACCAGAAAACTGCCATAAAGGGATTGAAAAATATTACCCATCGTGTGCAAATAGAGGAAATCAAAGACCATTATTACCCTTCCTAGGAATGCTCAACCACAGGTTGTGTGGGGTATTACAACTTAATTCACGTCAATGGAGCTCAGCTGCAATACCAGACACATCCCATGGACAGGTGTGGCGCTGTTTTTAGAAAACCATGCTTTCCTAATCTTACACCACACCTTTTATACTTTGCATTAATAATATATATATATATATATATATATATATATATATATATTGATTTTCTCCAGAAATATTAGTGGGATAGACAAAAAGAAGGACAAGGAATATCCACATACAATATATAGGAGTAAGAAACAGCTACAAGGCTGCAGCCAGCAATAAAGATCCAGTAACTGTTATTACCATTTGGGGAATGGTGGAGAATCTGTCTCTTTCTCACATACGGTATGTCCAGTTACATTTTTACTGGAAATGAGTAAAATGTCACACGTCATGCCATTATGTATTATTCTCCATGGATTTAATACATTCCCCAGTTTTGCAGCTTTATGCCTCATGAACTTGGGAAAAGGACATTTTATAGCTGCGGATAATTTATCAACAGTGTATGGCAGCCGGGGTCCATCTGGTAAGTGTCTGTTCTATCAGATTTTACGGCAGCCTTTGAATCAGCGCTGCCGACAAGAGGTCCCCACATATTCATATCTACAATATTAATGCACATTATGGTCAACACATTTCACCAGCCTGTACGCCAGGGACGCTGGACACATGTACAATTAATTTAATGGAGCAAACAAAATTCCACTTAAATAAAATCATGTACACTGTGTACGTTCATCAATAATACAGATGTATAGCGTTACAATGTATGCAAATGTGCAAATTTTATTGTGCACCATCAAGAAAGCCATTGTAGGCTGTAACCATGGAAGTGTAGATTATAATCAGGGCTGGATGAAGATTGGTGAGGGCCACTGCTTAGCCGACAGCTATTCGCCCCATACACAGGCATACTCTTCATGGATTAGCTTGCATGTGTTTTCATAAGGGAAGGGTGCATGCATGCAATCAGGATTATGTGTGGATTTTTCTTGTGGATTTCCATCTGCATGCACATGTATGAAAATACACACCAAAATCTGCACTAGATGATGTGGATTTTCCACTACGAATTTCCATGTGTATACAGTATGTGGATTTCAGTGCAGATTTTCTTGCAGATTTCTTGCATGGATTTCAATGCGGAAAATTCACACCATTAGCATTAAAGTCAATGCCTCATACACCTTTTTTTCTACATGGAAATTGACCTATTGCAGAATTTATTTATTTTTCTGGTGCGATTATTTAAATGGATCAGACATGTTGAAATCTAGGTGCCCAATTTTTATCTGCCCAATATCTGCCGTTGTCCCCCAAGGAAAGTCAGGATGCCCCATACATATTAACTGGTCAGCCAGTCCTGGGTTACATTGACAATAATCTAATATGTATGGTCAACTTTAGGTGTTGATGTCTCCAATTATGTTAGGGTTCCCCTTCTGACTAACCTATTGAGCCTAGCCTGAAAGAGTTCCTAATGGATACCTACAATGGGGATTGGAAATTAGTGTACCAATCTGCAACTCTCCAGCTTCTGCAAACCAACCACTGGTTTAAAAGGTACCTGTACTCTAGTAATCTGGTAGCAGACTTACTATGACCAGCTATCGGGTCAGCATACCCAATGATAGGAATGTCCTGTGTAGTGAGCAGTACCCAGCAGGCTGTAGAGCGGTGGTGCACTGTATAGAAGAAATGTAGAGTTGAAGGTTAATAGACCATATTGCAGGCTTACAGTATAAGAAAATGAAATCAGAGCATCAGTCACATATTTTACAGGCAGCATGAAGTGCTGCCGGGCCCATTATAAATCACCCGGGCTAGTAACTTCATTCATATAAAGCATATAATCATTCCCAGAACCCCCAGGATTTATGGAAGATGGAATTATCACATTCGGGGAAAAAAGTATAATCTTGTCATGATATAATGTATTCTCTGCATGTTATATACTACACCCCTCTGCAGAGTTTCTGCTGTGGTCTTAAGTATTGACAGGAATCACATACATTTATCTATGTGATGCATATTCTTCTCCTATTTTGTGTTGTCTACATGTTTATGCATTATCCCTGTACTGTGACATCACTGTGTGTATTATACCTGTACTGTGACATCACTGTGTGTATTATCCCTGTACTGTGACATCACTGTGTATAATATCCCTGTACTGTGACATCACTGTGTGTATTATCCCTGTACTGTGACATCACTGTGTGTATTATCTCTGTACTGTGACATCACTGTGTATTATCCCTGTACTGTGACATCACTGTGTGTATTATCCCTGTACTGTGACATCACTGTGTGTATTATCTCTGTACTGTGACATCACTGTGTGTGTTATCTCTGTACTGTGACATCACTGTGTGTATTATCTTTGTACTGCGACATCACTGTGTGTATTATCCCTGTACTGTGACATCACTGTGTGTATTATCTTTGTACTGCGACATTACTGTGTGTATTATCCCTGTACTGTGACATCACTGTGTGTATTATCCCTGTACTGTGACATCACTGTGTGTATTATCTTTGTACTGTGACATCACTGTGTGCATTATCCCTGTACTGTGATATCACTGTGTGTATTATCCCTGTACTGTGATATCACTGTGTGTATTACCCTTGTACTGTGACATCACTGTGTGTATTATCTCTGTACTGTGACATCACTGTATGTATTATCTTTGTACTGTGACATCACTGTGTGTATTATCTGTATACTGTTACAATAATGTGTGCATTATTCATATCCTGTGACATCACTGAGTGTATTATCTCTATACTGTTACATCACTGTGTTCATCACCCATATACTGTGACATCACAATGTGTATTACCCTTGTACTGTGACATCACTGTGTGTATTATCTGTATACTGTTACAATAATGTGTGCATTATTCATATCCTGTAACATCGCTGTGTGTATTATCTCTATACTGTTACATCACTGTGTTCATCACCCATATACTGTGACATCACTGTGTGTATTACCCTTGTACTGTGACATCACTGTGTGTATTATCTCTATACTGTTACATCACTGTGTTCATCACCCATATACTGTGACATCATTGTGTTTTATCTATATACTGTGACATCACTTTGTGTATTATCCATGTGCTCTGACATCACTGTATAATTCGTGCAATGTAACTAGTATTATCTCTCTGCTATAACATCATTGGGTGAATTATTCCTCTACAGTGACATCACTGTATGCATTATTTCTAGCTAAGAAACTTGTAGTCACAGGCCTCTTATGTGCAGTTACTTTCTGCAGCATGTGGGTGAGATATAAACTCCTCTCCTTGGCTGCTGCTGTAAATGCTGTGGATTTTCCCCCTGCAGCAACGTGGCAGTATTTATAGCCCATGTAGACGTACTTATATTACTCCAGTCCTACAGTTACAGTATGCACAGTACATCATATCAGTGAAAACCTATTGGTTATCCTCCTACTGTTTATGGGCAATTCTCAATTTCAATCTTGATTTTCTTATTTTTGCCTAAAGAAAGTAAAAAAAGTTCAATGAGCTGGCAAAAGGAGAAGTTATCAGAAATATCTGCACAGGCTTTCTCATTCTACCACTCAACTACTGACTGCAGTGAAGAAATTGTTAAGCATAGCTTGCAGCAGGAGGAGAAAGCCGACATGGAATATATCAGACTCGTGACCTCAGCTAACATCAATTTCACGATTTTGATGAAAATTAGAATCGTGTTTATTTGAAATGGAAAATTAATCGATTTAACTCAAATAATAGCTCAGCCCTGCTTCTATGCACACCCTACTTAGTACTGACACCTGGCTAGCACTAGACAAGTATGACCACGCGATGGGATAACTGACAGGACATTCAGGAAAACTCCTGTGCCTATGATCCCACCTACCTCCAATTTTGAGACCCTTACGAGACATTTACATATATACAAAGGTGCACGTTCCACAGAGTCAGCCTAAGCTGCTGCTATGGGTTCCTGGAAAGCAGGGATTTCACTAGAGATGAGCAAACTGGTTTGGAACAAAGTAGGTTTGATACAAACTTATTTGCATATTCCTTACCCAGAATTCTTAGCAGGGCATGTATTGTCTATTAAGTTACTTTACGTCTTCCCCTAATAAGACAGAGTAGCCCTTCTGATGACATATTGAGTATAAAAAGACTATGCAGGTGGAGAAGGTGGTCATTTTGTGGGGAGAGATTAGAGAGATAGGGTCTTGGACTGAGTCAGACCGAAATAGATAGGAGACTACCCAAATAATACCCGGTGTGGGGGTTCATGGGAAGAACACTTTGAAGTAAATGATAGAGAGAGAAAGGAGTTACTCTGCCTGTCCGTCTGTCTGTTACATAGTGTATCAGTAAAGTGATGTGCTAGTGTTTCTGTGCTGCGGCAGGTATATTAATCTCAATCACAATTCTCAAAAAATGTTAATTTAATCTGTGCTATGTTGCAATAACACCATGAACAAACAATGTAGATATATCACACAGCACTCTTTTTGTACATATCTTGCATTGAGGCTGTTTGATACCACTGGCTACCATCTGTTTACCTAGAGCATATCTGTTGCTGTCACTTTGACATTATTAAGCCTGTATTTGCAATAGAGAGCCAGAAAGGTGTTATATAGAGTCTCAGTTTTTTTGCAACTGGCGCTTTAGTCCAAACCAAAACTCACCGGTTTCGACCAAACCCGAGCTTTTGGTCTGAACTAGAGATGGGCGAAATTTATTTTGTGAATATTAGCAAGGTTCACCTATGAGTTCAGTTTCAAACTAGAAGTGCTATTATTATACTCTGGGTCTCTTCAAACCCAAGAATATAATAAGCAGAGGCCCAAGGGAGGGTCGGAAACATAATAAACACTGATACTCACCTTCCCTCACCTCTAATGGGCTCCCTTGTGGCACCCAGAGCTCCATTGGGGTTCTCTTCCATTGTCTTCTGATCTCTTCTAGTCTCCAGGGTGATGTTGCAGGCCTTGGGGACTGCTGAAGTCTGTGAATGAACTTCATCGGTAATGTGGAGTGTGCCAATATCATGGTGCTTGTGTCAAAGCGTTATGATGTCATCGCTCCCCACATGACTGATGAGGTACAATGCCAGAAGGCACGAAGAGGTCAGAATATGGAGCTCAGTGAAGCCCAAGATAGGGAAGGTGAATATCAGTGTTATTATGCACCTTGCCTGGGACTCTGCTTATTATACTCTGGTGTCTGAAAAGACCCCAGGGTATAATGATGATTCATAGATGGTGAAACCCCAAAATTTTGGGCTTGAAAAAATTTGTAACATAACCAACTTGTTACAAACTGGTTTGCTCATCTTCCGAAGAACCTGAACCGAACCAAAGCTTAAAAGGTTCCCCTTCTCTCACAGTGATGCGGTCTCTACAAGCCATGAGAATGGGATGGCTCTTGGATTATGTGGAGTCAATGTGGACCATATTTTTATTGCTGCTTCCCCGGTCCTTTTTATATGCCAATGTACATAGATAACTGAAAAGCAGATATGGAAATCAGGAGAATGGAACCAAAATCAGCTCTGGGATAATACGTTGCTTTCATCATACGATAATCAGACTCTTCTTGGAACAAGGACATTTTGTGCCTCAAATTAAATGCTTATTAAATCAGGCAGTGCAAAATATGTATTTGGGTTAGGGCTGCTTTATTAGAACCAGAGAAGTAAGAGGCTGCTAAAATCAATTCACTGCTAGCCCGAAAGCTTAGCAACGGAGACCAAACCCCTCTTCTATCCGCAGCCCCGCCATCACCTCCTTGTCTTCCTCCCAGATCCGGCTCTTGTATGTTGATCTTTGTTCAGCTCTGGAGTCTAGTAAATCAATCTTGTTATCGTACAAGTTTAGTTTTCATGGAAACTACCGGAGCCCAAGGAAGGGAAAGCAGCCAGCATGATAGCACAGACATGGTGCAAGTCTGATAATCATAGATAGAGGCTGAAGTGGGTCAGATAGACCGACAGGAATACACCTGGCTGTACAGGGAATTATTAGGAGCAAATGAACAGATACTGACATGATATATACTGGCTCTATAAACTGAGATACGCGCAGAGTAGAGCGCAGAACAGCAGCTTTTATCCCCTGGTATTTTGTGATATTAAGCTCATTATACAAATAATAATTATCTTAATGAACGCGGGTAATTGCAACCTTTACACTGTGGCAAAACCGATATCACAGCTGCAAGTACAATACATGCTGTACTAAGGAATGACAAATAGAATTAACCTTCCAGGTTACATTATGCCACGGATTTACTTCAGTCTTCCTGCCTGGATGGTACAATATATAGTAATGTCACCGCCCGGTACATGTAAATATTCATGTAGATGAAGTACAGATTAAGGCCGGGGCCCACCATAGCGTAAACGCCACAGCAAAAACCGCAGTGTTTTACATCAACTGCAAAGTGGATGGGATTCTGGTTAATCCCATCCACACATTGCAGAAAATAATAGCACAAATTCTGCAATTTAAAAATTGCTTGCATTTTTTCAAACCACATGTCAATTGTACCTATGGAAACGCCGGCGGTTTCTGTATAGGCATAATGGAAGCAGAAAGTCCGCAGAGGAAAACTCTGCAGACTTTCTGTGAAAAGCACAATGCGTTTCTGCTATGGTTTTTCCCGCAGCGCTTTTTGACTCTGGCTCACTATGTTGGGCCTTAGCCTGAAAGGGTTTCTCCAGGATTTGTCATCAATATGTGATTGGTGGGGTCCGACACCTACAACCCCCACAGATCAGCTGGTTGAGCTTGGCAGATTTTTCATTGAATACCAAGTACAGCGCTGTACATATTGTAGGGGCTGTAGTTGGTATTTCAATTGAATGGGACTGGGCAGCTGATGTACCATGTGACTGATGAACGGATGTCTTTGGCACAGAAGCTGCAATGCTTAGCAGTGCCACAGCCATTTTAAACAGTTGCTTGGTTGAACATGAATTTTCAAAAAATTTTGGGTTCAACCTAAAACTTTTGAGGTTCGCCACTCAAAAATCACTATTCACCCAGAAGAGGCTGAAATATAATAGAAGAGGGCCCCAAGACAATGTAGGATTGGGAGCCAAGATGAGGTGAGGGAGGGTGAGTAATAGGTGCTTATTATATCTGTTTTGTTTCAACGAATATTCATTAGGTGCGACCTTCTGTTTTATTCCGGGCTGAACCTCACGTGTCAACATCATGATGCTGGTGCACCCCACATGACCACTAAGGCCCAATCACAGGCCTCTGTGGTGACCTCAGGGTGTGTGATGTCAACCAGAAGGCAGAAGAGGATGCTAGGGACCTGTCAGATATCCACTGATGTCATCTCTGAGATAGTGGTAAGAATGGAGTAAAATCTACTGTAGATCAGCGGTCTCCTCCATGCAGATATACTATGAGAACATGGTAACTCTTTCCCAGCCTTCTTTTACAGCCTTTCTTCATTGACTATCTACAGTCTATGTCTACTTTTGGCATTAACAGGTTAAGGATTGGACAAGGACACAGAGTGCCCAAATATCAAAGGAAATTATAATGTTGTCTGGAGGGCATGCGGGCCCACTGGCTTAGAGGCCTGGTCACAACTACGACAGTGCAACCTCTACAACCTCTATAGCTACGTCATTGACATGAGGCCATATTAGGTATTAGAAAAGCAAAGGCTAAGAAGTAGTATGCCCACCGTCAGACCAATGATGAACAGGTCACCCTTCCAAGCTGCTCCTCATATCTCCATATAGAAATATTTAAAGATCACTAACGTAATTCACTTAGAATCCAAATGGTTCATTACAAAGATGAAGACTATGTGAAGATGAAATATCACAATATGGTAAACATCATAAAACATGAAATAATAAGTCAATCAACTGAGGTTCATTAAATGATGTATCATGTAAAGTCTTAAAATGGGAGAGGTGGGGCAACTTGTCTCAAGAACTGGTAGTAAAGAGGTCTACAGAAACTAGGAGGAAGCATGAACAGACTTCCTCACAGGGAAAGGGTGGGAGCATGTAGTGATTGGCTACAGCAAGAGGTGAACCACCGGCCAAGGAACTGCTGATTTTGAGGTGGTTTCCTCTTCAAATTCCAGCCAGAATTTTGCTCTCAATGGGAGGTAATGACAGAAGCTCGATTTTACCAAGGATTCCATGGCTGATTTAGATGCATATCCTGCGGCGTGCGGCTTAGGCTTTTAGCCCCATTGTATTTGAAGCTACTCAGCAAGCAAAGCCAAATCTGTGCTTCGATTTTCCATCGTGGACTCCACAGGGTCAGAATTTGGAGAGGAAAGGGGCACCAAAAAAGTCAACATTAGTTACGTAAGAGTTCCATGCACCCAGTCTGCTCCCTTCTTATCTGGTTGGGCACACTCCACATCAGGTGGTTGGAAATCAGGTAAATCACTCATACCAAGAACGACTCTCATGTTATTACTGGCTGAATATGTAAAATATAGTCGGGTATACTTACAAGTTTATGGAAACGTTTCGCAAAAAATTGAAAGATAAAATTGAAATGAACAGTGTTATTTCTCACAATGCCAGGCGTCTATGAGCATTTTATTCTTGAAGTGCAGGGGAATGCTGCGAGACCTGTAATATGTGTTTTTAGCGGTTATGTCACCATTATACCATGGCTGACAACTGTTTGACTATGTAGTAATGCAGTACATGGGGGTGTTCTAACTCTAGCAATCATAAAGACTATAATTTACCTCACTATGGACTTTTTGTACTTGCAGAGTAATATCAGACAATATGTGACATGAGTTGGAAGCATTTGTTGGCACTTATCATACACTGACCTTTCTCTGTACATGCTGCATATTGTGACTATAATTTCTTATTATTATACTGGCCACTACAGGGGAAATGTAGTATGACGTGGTGACCATTACATTTCAAGTAGACCCATTACCGTCCCTACATGTCTGTTTTAGTAAATATTTGTATTCTAAAATAAAAATTCTTTCCCTAGAACTCTGAGTCTGTAACCCCCCCATCCACCTAACCATTTGACTTTGGCCCACTCTCAAGCATGTTATCTCAATAGTCTTCCCAGTATCCAGCATTTAAGCACAGGGATCTGGACTTTGCTGCAGGGAGACTACCAGGTCCTACCTGGTCCCAGTGTAGGTGGCAGCTTGCCAAAGGCCAGAGAGACACTGGTGAGTAGAACCAGGGGCCAGGCTAGAGAGTGAGATCTGAGATCTTGGGAAAATTGAAACCGATCAGAGTTGTAGACAGTCTGAAGTTCAGGACACACAGCATGGGTTCTGTAGTCATGGGCAAGCCGAGGTCAGTAACAGGAATCAACCAGATCAGGATGAGTAGACAAATGTAGAATCAGCAAAGAGGCCAATGATAGATATACAGGAAAACCATCAGTACACGCTATAAACAAGCCAAGCTATGAACCTATATTGCTCAGGCATCAGGATCAACCAACTTTAAATAGGTTTTAGGTGACAGGTATTGACTAGGGAAGAATAACAGGTGTGCGCAGTGGCCCTATCTTTGCCCTATGGGTAGGTCCACCAGAAGCACTAGCAGCAGGAAGTGCATGAGCAGCATGGAAGAGCACGGACAGCAAGGCAAGAAACAAAGGCAGTCAGGTGATGGTGACTGCTGGGAGCAGTAATAGGATGGCAGGTGCAGACCACCATCATTACAGTATCCTACTTTACCTTTCCTTATGGCTGGACATGTGTGTAGACAGCTATGTGAATTACAAGATGACCAGCTTTTCAGTACAACATGATTTAGTGATATTCTGCTATAGCTGTATCTATGTATGGCCACCCAGTGGTTGTCTTGTGAATTTCATCGTGTTGAGGGTTTTACTAGAATGGCATTGTATTATACACTACATGTAATGGATAAGGTTGAATAAAGACAAAGGTCCATCCAGTCCAAACTTTAACCATACCATGTTGATCTAGAGGAAGGCAGAAAATCTCCATGAGGTGGATGCCAGTTGTCCAATATTAGGGCAAAAAGCCCTTCCTGACTACAAATGTGATTACCAGAATAAATCCTTGGTATTGTACTGAACTGAATTGGAGTTCTTAGCCATATTTGAAATAAGCTAATGGTGGACACATCTGTATTTTGTGTCCACCAAAAAGGATATAAAAAGTCTGAAAAATATGCTTTATAAGATTTGAAAACAGTTTTACTTGCAGCTTAGAAACAGAGAATTCCAGAGTTGCCTTATACAGTATTAACACACAATTTTCATGAAAGTGAATTTTTAGTACTGCGGGGCTCCACCGACAAGTCGTACGCACGTGAGTACCGTGTAATTATTACAGCGGGAGAACAATTAGAGACTTTGGAGAAGTAGTTTTGGGCATGTTGTTTTGGAGACGCAGGAAACAAACTCCAGTTTCCCGCCATAATTCTACCACTTAACAATGTTGATATAAAATCCCCTGTTTTATTGTTAGTGAAATCCGCTTATCTTGAAGCATTCAATTTCTGGGCCAAGGAGCCATGTGTTTTTTTTTTCCATGTACATGGAGAAAATTTTTGTTTTCATGGCATAATGCTATATGAATGAATGAATGAAGTGGGTAAGACTTAAACATGACTTATCACACAGGAAGAGACAAGGAGGTATTACTATCTGTGCCTTCTGTAAGTATGTGAGCCAGAGGGCGCTGTTGAGCGACCCAGGCCAGGCCAGAAAAGGCTCTCAGCCACGCCTTTGGGTGGTGGCACGTAACTCCAGAGGGGCTGGAGCATCCTGCAGGAAGCAGGAAATGGTAGTGGACCAGCTAGGACAGAGAGAGAGGCCCTATCCCAAAAGGGCTGGCGTCCACAGGGGTGGACCAGCTAGGACAGAGAGATAGGCTCTGTCCCAGAGGGCTGGCGTCCACAGGGGACTGTTGCTAGAGCTGAGCAACAGTCAGGACAGTTAGGGGCTCAAGGAGTGAGTTAGGCCCTAACTGTGGCATAGGTTTTTTTGTTGTTTTGTTATGTTGCAGTTAAGCTGAATAAAGCCACTTTTATTTTACGCTTGGACCGTCTGAAAGCTATCTTTCCGGCGCCCAGTACCATGAACCACCGCTGTCCGGACCAGGAGTCAGCCGCCATTTTGAGTTTAATTCCCCTAAGCTGTCACACTTGCTAACCTAAAGGGAGAAACAAGGAGGCTGTACTATCTACACCATCATCACCATCACTATGATCGAGAGAAAAGGAGGCTGGACTATTTCTGTCTACAGTACATCATCTACAAGGAGACAGTACTATCTGTGCCTACATCATTTACCGGGAGAAACAAGGAGGAACTACTATCTGTAATAAAATAGCTAACTAGGGGAGAAACATGGAGAAGTAGTTTTGGGTATGTTGTATCTGAGGGTTTTGAAGACATAGGAAACAAACTCCAATTTGATATGAAATTCCCTGTTCTTATTATTAGTGAAATTCACTTATCTTTGAATCATTCAAGTTCTGGGCCAAGCAGCCATGTTTTTCTGTCATAAACATGGAGAAAATTCTTGTTTTCAGTGCATAGTGCTTTATGAATGAATAAATGGGCTAAGAATGAGACATGACTTATCACATGGAGAGAGAGAAGGTGGTATTACTATCTGTGCCTTCCTAACCTACAGGGAGAAACAAGGAGCCTGTTCTATCTATGTCTATACCATCATCATCACTATGATTGAAAGATAAGGAGGATGGACTACAGGTGACTAGAGTACATCATCTACAGGGAGACATAAAGAGGCAATAGTATATGTACATCATCTGCAGGGAGACATAAGGATGCAATAGTATCTGTGCCTACATAATTTACAGGGAGAATCAACGAGGCACTACTATCTGTAATAAAATAGCTAGCTGGGAGAGACACAAGGAGAAGGACTTTTGGGCACATTGCATCTGAGGCTTTTGTAGATGTAGGAAACAAACTCCAGTTTGATCTAAAATTCCATGTGCCTTCCCAAACTACAGGGAGAAACTAGGAGGTAGTACTATCTGTGTCTACACCATCATCATCAATAAAGTTGATAGATAAGCAGGAAGGACTATTTGTGCCTACAGTACATCATCTACAGTTAGACACAAGGAGGCAGTAGTATCTGTGCCTACATTATTTAAATAGAGAAACAAGGAGGCCAGTACTATCTGCAATACAATAAATAACTGGGAGAGATACATATAGGCAACATTATGGGATATCTTCTCTTCTCTATAAGTGCTTGATAGGTTGAATCCAACCACTGAGACCCCTCTGTGATCATGAGAACAGGAGCCCCTTCTGTGAATGGAGTATTGTAAAACATGGTTGGCCACTATTCCATATGGGATTGAGGGAGCACTGCATTCAGCAATTTATGGCAATCCTATAGAAGCAAATGGAGTAGTGGTGAAGTATGTGCACTACTGCTCCTTTCATACAGGAGACTGCTGTTTGTGATCTGTAGGGCTCTCAGACGTTGGACCCCATCAATTTTAACCAATTCGGGTAGATAACACTCAACACTAAGTCATTGCCTTATCAGATTCTGGATTACATGGCGTCTAATCCCTCATCGTCATGGCTAATTTTCCAATTTATTAATCAATACACTAAACAAAACAGAAAAAAAAAAAAAACAGCATAAGTATTATCGATTACAGGATAATACAGGACAAATGGATACCTCACAGCATACACCGGCATATAATTCACCAGATCATCAGGTAAGTTATTGTACTTAGAAGCCTCCTCCATTATCCAAGATGGAATCTTATAAGTGGCCAAAAACACTCTCTCTGACTCTGATTTACTCTCAAAATCTTCACTCTTGACATTAATTTTCTAATTTTTTTCTCTATGAGGTTTCAAGAAAGAGATCACCAATGGTTGGCTCAAGTATATATATTAAGTATGGAACTGCTTGACTCCATCTTTCTTCTCCTTCTCTCTTGCTCTAGGCTCCCCTGTAACACCATTTGTTTCTTCTTTAGTTCCTTCACAACTGATCATGTCCATAGGTGATAAGTTTCATTCATAAGAAGTAGAGGTAAGACAGCAGTACTATGTGTATCAGCATCATTTACAAGGAGAGACGGGGAGGCAGTATTATCTGTGCCAACATCACTGCACAGAAATATTTTGAGGCAGTTATACTACACTATAATCATTTCATGTATCATTTATAATATTGGTGTCTAACTGGTTGTATTATTTACATGGAGTGATAGCGAAGCAGTTCTATATACACCTACATCATCGGTAAAGACAATGCAGCAGTATTATCTGAGCTTACATAATTATTAATTCATAAAAAAGTTTAGCAACCTGCAGCCACCACTAGAGGGAGCCTCGGAGCCTGCTGCAGACTGTTTATGCATTGATACTTAACCCCCTCCTGCCCCATTCTTTTATATTGTGTTGAGTATAAAGTTAATGGTCAGAACCATAAAAGTACAGGAGCTGTGTCTGTTATATCGCCTTTGGGTTCTGCATTCAACACACAGTGCTAGATGTCTGTCTCCTGCAGGTCATCCCCCTGATCTGGGTCGTTAGATGGGAGGGGGAGATACAACACAACATGTTTCATCACCTTGTTACTTCCGAAGTGAGATCATGGGGTTACGAGGAGTTGCCATGGTAGTCAGTCTCCTAGCTGCTGTGAACAGATGTGTAATAGGTCTTGACCTAATACACATTGATAATACTGTACAATATACTGCAATACAGTATTGCAGTATATTGTACATGGATTCAAGAAATTCCAGGTTCAAGTCCCCTTCTGGGACAATAAAAAAAATTAAAAAAGTGTAAAAAGTTTATAAAACTGTATAAAACAAAAATAAATAATAAAAAAAGTTTCAAAAATAAATAATGAAAACAAAAAATAAATAAACATATTAGATGTTTCTGTGTATGTATAAATTTGAATTACCCAAAAATAAAAATACAACTTATTGAACAAAGAATAAGCCCTGATATACCGTATATACACAAGTGGACAAAATTGTTGGTCCCCCTCCCTCGTTTAATGAAAGAAAAACCCACAATGGTCAAAGAAATAACTTGAATCTGACAAAAGTAATAATATATAAAAATTCTATGAAAATGAACAAATGAAAGTCAGACATTGCTTTTCAACCATGCTTCAACAGAATTTTTTTTAAAAAAAAAGAAAACTCATGAAACAGGCCTGGACAGAAATGATGGTTCCCTTAACTTAATATTTTGTTGCACAACCTTTTGAGGCAATCACTGCAATCAAACGATTCCTGTAACTGTCAATGAGACTTCTGCACCTCTCAACAGGTATTTTGGCCACTCCTCATGAGCAAACTGTTCCAGTTGTCTCGTGTTTGAAGGGTGTCTTTTCCAGACGGCATGTTTCAGCTCCTTCCAAAGATGTGCAATAGGATTTAGGTCAGGGCTCATAGGAGACCACTTCAGAATAGTCCAATGTTTTCCTCTTAGCCATTCTTGGGTGTTTTTAGCTGTGTGTTTTGGGTCATTATCCTGTTGCAAGACCCATGACCTGTGACTGAGACCAAGCTTTCTGACACTGGGCAGCACATTTCTCTCTAGAATCCCTTGATAGTCTTGAGATTTCATTGTACCCTGCACAGATTCAAGACACCCTGTGCTAGATGCAGCAAAGCAACCCCAGAACATAACCGAGCCTCCTCCATGTTTCACAGTAGGGACAGTGTTCTTTTCAAGATATGCTTCATTTTTCCGTCTGTGAACATAGAGCTGATGTGCCTTGCAAAAATTTCGATTTTTGACTCATCTGTCCATAAGACATTCTCCCAGAAGCTTTGTGGCTTGTCAACATGTAGTTTGGCAAATTACTTTTGTCAGATTCAAGTTATTTCTGTGACCATTGTGGGTTTTTCTTTCATTAAACGAGGGGTACCAACAATTTTGACCACGTCTGTATATCGACAATTAATAGAAAAAGTTAAGAATTTTGGAAGATGGAGATGAAGATATGAAAGAAATTGCCTTAACACCCAAACTACTTCGCATCCTTAAAGCTCTATACAGTATGTAGTATGCTTTTTAGCTCCCTCTAGTGGTACCCTCTTGAAGCCAGAATTATATAATTTAACTCTCTCTCTCTCTATCCAGAAGATTTAGAGCTCTATTTCAGACCAAAAATATGATATAACATGATATAAAAATATCCTGTAAAAAAAATCGATCTAAAGGTATTGTAGAGTGGACATTGCCTTTAAATGAATAGTTTTGTGTGATGTATGGGGATTTCTTTCTTAGTAACATACAGGAGATGGATTGTGTAGCATCACACATGTCCAGAAAACCTTTGATCCGGCCTTGATCTTCAACCGGGGAGAAATAATGATGCTGTACAGTATTGGCTAAATGAATGGCAACTCCTCACGTCCACAGAATTTTCCTTTCTCTGCCATTTGTTCTCTTCGTCTGTGCCAGCCGGCAGTCGTCTTTCATGTACAGTATGCTTTTATATTACCTATAATATAGATTGGGTCACGGCTATTCCGTGCTCTGTATAACACATATCTAAAGGTTCAGTTAACCCCCAGGTAGCGGGAAATGGCTCAACCGCAGTGTAACTGCTTGGAAAGTGGGATCCCTGTGGATCCTTTCACCATCCACAATGGCGAGAATGTATCGACTGAAGCCCCTTATTTGTGGCACCACCTTCCCCCACCATCTTACTGGTCTCCTACCCGCGGTAGTGCCTGCAGCGCCGTGTGCAATGCCACCCCTGCCTCCAGGGCAGGATATTCATCTGCAAATTAAGCTGTTCAACTTCTGGCTGGAAGGATGTGACAATGGATAGTGAGCAGCGTCTCCTCTGGAGATGAGTGCAGAGCGTTTTGTCTTTATCGGATTTTCCCTGCATTATCTCTGTGTCAGTCCAACCTCTCCGCTGAGATGGAAGACTGACTCTGGGTAGCCATCGCGCATTACTAGAGGCAGAAATGGTTTTATCTCTCGGCTTGGCGGGGGGGAATTATATTCTTCATCTTCCAAAATTAAAACCTAAAGGGATGCAGGATTTCTTATTGAGCTGAACTGAACCTACACAGACAGAATCTTCTCTCTTCCCTTACTCTGCTCTGAGACTTTACAAAGCAGCCTCTAATGAGAGTGAGGAAATAATAATTATAGGAACAAAAGCAATTACAACAATAATAATAAAGAATAAGGAGAAAATCACATTTATTTATAGTGCCCTAGAATATCCCGCAGCAAGAAAATGATACAAATGTAGCTGGGCTGAGCATGTCACGTAACACCCAGACTGCACACCCATAAGAGAATCCAGACAATGGTGGGCTTAGAATTATAATCTGACAATTACATAGTGATAATAGTAATAGAATGAGCCATCATGTTGTGCTACGGTCACATTTGTGCTGTCTTATCTATTCTTCTGGTCTTGCGCTGGAAAAATAGATCAGGGAAATGATGGACATGAATGGATCCCAATTGAACATAATGGTGTCCATTTTTTTTACTGAAAATTTTTTTGACTTGTCTATTTTTGAAGGGCACTAGGGCAGAGAGTCCACAATGATGTGAACGTAGCCTTACACAAATACTTCATGTGATATTCTATGATGACATGGAAGGTGGTCCCAGGTACAGCTCCTACACACGTGTCCCAAAGCTTGTCTACATCATGTCACTTGTAAGTCAGCTCAGTCTCATTGAAGACAGAACCATATCAGAGTAGGGTAACTTGTTAGCCATGCATGCCCCCATAGGAAACCTGGGAAAAGGAGTAATCCTTGAGGACAATTATTGTATGCCTCCAGCATTGTAAGGGACAGCTGGTCGTGGACTCACTATGCCACCTAACCAGTTTGACCTTGGGCCATTCCCAAGGGCAATATCTAAGTAGCCTCCCCAGTAGTCACCCTTTAACCACCATCCAGGACATGGACTTTGTTGCCAGAGGACTACCTAGTTGCTACCTTTTTGGAGTGGTCATGATAGAGATGGCAGCTGCCTGAAGTCCAGAGAGATGCGGGTGCATAACACCAAGGTCAGGCAAGAGGGTACATTTTTGAAATAGAACTGCACAAAAGTACGTGTCTTATTGTGCAAAACTAGTAAAAGAAAACATTTTTTAAAAATTATATATTTTTTTTAATTGCCATAATTATATTGACCCTAAAAAATAAAGTGAACATGTCATTTATACCAGGCGGAGAATGCTGGAAAATGAAACTCAGAAGACAAAAATATACCCAAACTTAAAGCTTTGCTGTTTTTTTTTTTTCTGTTCTATCCAAGAAACAATTAATTACATTTTTCCAATACACTGTAGGGAATTTAACAATCCCTCTACTCCAGTTTTCTGGCATAGATGGCAGAAAATTCAGGACCCCTCTTGCGCCAAAGATGCGACACATTCCCTGTTTGGTGCTCACTTTCCGCAAAAGTGGCCAGAGAGCAGGACTGGGCCAAGGACACCTTGGTCCAACACATTTATTATAACTCAAGGCAGTTTTCTAGCATGAGTTATACTGGGAATCCATAACAGATCTTTATTGGCGTAGATTTCCATTCTGGAAGCGGGGCCTCTTCATAAATCAGGGATACTTTGCACCTGTTGGGCCCTTTATTAAGACTGGGCTTGGAAATGCCAGTCTTAAAAAATCTTCCCCACTATGTCTATCATCACTTCCAAATGGTGATATTAAAATATGACTAGTTCTGCAAAAAACAAGCCCTCATATAACTACTGTATATCAAGAGAAACATTATGGACCTCAGAAGGTGGGATGAAAAGATTAAAACTAAAGTCACCTGGAGGCCAGGTAGGTGACATCCTTAAGGGGTTAAAGCAGTGACTACTGGCAAGTGAACAGTGTTGGCGCTGCAGCCGTGATCCCTGTTGGTAATGAAATCTTCTTTCTTTCACTACAATATAAAGGATTGTGTACAGTAAGTATTTAGAATAGTATAGCTATTGAGAACAGAAGAAGATAAAACAGAACATTGTGAATTATGAAGGTTGACCTAGATTTCAGCTCTTAAAATAGAGAGTGTGAATTTTTACAGGCAAACATAGTACAGGGAACCTAAGACGTTATTACTCGTTCTTTCCAGTGTTAGATAGGGACAAGAGGGGCCCAATATCAGGGGGGCTAGGGCCAGGCCTTTCAACCTCAATGGGGCAACTTTGGACAAGAGATAAATTGGGCTTTACTGCCGGAGCGACCTTCACCATTAATGTGATTACTAAGTTATTAGTTTTTGTGTGTCAAATACCTGCAGAGACCAATATTGTAGTTTGTTGAGCCTAGAGAAGTCATGGTGATATCCCTTAAAGGGATGTAAATATCAATTCTAAATCACTTATATATATGCTGTTGAAGGGACTATTGTATCAAAATGTGATAGCCAAGAACTTCACTCAACTTAATTCAAAAGCAAATCATCTGTTCTGTACTCTTGGGTTTGGCTGCATCGGCCAGGGCACCCATATTTGCTTGATGGGATGAGCCAACTGGTTTTTAACAAGCTGGGTCCACTGCAATTTACAGTTCGCCACCCACTAACCACTATTATACTCTGGGGTCTCTTCAGATTTCAGAATATAATAATCGGGGGCAAAAGGAAGTGTGGAAACCTAACAACCAGTCTTACTCACCTCTCCTGGTCTCCGTCATGGTGTCCGGTGCTAGTTTACTTACATAAATGAACCCTGAAATGTATGCCAGGTGCAAGCTGGTGTAAATTTCATTGCAGGCACATGGCCCAGCAGGGGGTGATCCCAATGTATGAGGAGATGTTCACCTGTTCATAAATGGCGAGGGTCCCTAAATTATGACCTGTAGGACTTATATATCAATCTCTTTGGCACCTTCTGCTCCAAACATGCTGAAGAATGAATTGCATGCATCTAGACAGAGTTCTAGATTAAGGGAAAAATACAGCCACTTCCTTACACTTTCATTGACCAAATAACTGCAAATTTCTAATAAGGCCAGGACTTAAAGAGAAACTGTCAAGAGGACTGAAAGCCCAATAACATCTAATAGGCGCTGTCACCCTAAGCATGTTTGTGTTTTGTTTATCCAGATCTGTTCAGCCATGCCAAAGATATAAGGCCTGTTAGTGTTGAAGCAAATTGTGGTCTACTAGTCAGCAGTGTTACCGCCCACTTGACTAGTAGACTCTAATTTCTATCAACATTAAAAGGGTTTATATCTTTGGAACGGCTAAATAGATTTGGATAAACAAAACACTGAAATGATCAGAGAGACAGCGCTGATCAGATGCCATTGGGCGTCTTAGACTTGCTGACAGGTCCTCTTCAAGTCTTGGCTTTACTTCAGATTAGTCAATGAAATCGTGAGGAAGTGGCTTCCTTTTTCCCATCATCCAGAACTCCGTCAGCAGAAAATTCTCAGCCACAAAAGTTTTTTATGATTTTAGGGTGTGCCATGGATTTTGAAATACTGTACATGCTCCATATCAGTGGTTCTCAAGGCACGGTATGTGTGCCACTGGAGGTGTGTCCAAAATTAAAGCCCCCCGCCACTAATAGTAGTTTATGGGGCATCACACACTAGCTACAATTATACTCTAGCGTTTCTTCAGACCCCAGAGTATAATAAGCAGAGGCACCGGGGAGGGGATCACACAACAAACAATGTTACTCACTTCTCCTGGGCTCCTCCACCCTCCACAGATGACATCAGGGCCTGTGATTGGGCCTCAACGGTCATGTAGGTCACGTAGCATAATGACACTATGATGTTAGGCTTCATTATGCTACGTGACCAATGAGGCTGACGTCATCTCTAGAGGAAGGAAGAGCCCCAAAACATGTGTCTACAGATGGGGTCAATCTTCTATCTGGCGGAGTCTCTGCTTTGGACATGGATCTGATACACAGTATAGCCCCATTGATATTAATGTCACAGGCAGGGACGGTCCCATCAATTCCTCTACAGATATTATACAGTTTATCCAAGTTCATTTTAAGGACTCTTGCAGGAAGTTGAGTAGCACTGAGTTCACAAAAACATCAGGGAACTGGTCAGTTAGTTTTATGATATTCAATGGGGCTGTACTGCCTGTCAGCGGTATTAATACCAATAAGACTGTACTTCCTGTCAGTAACATTAAAATCAATGGGGCTGTACTGCCTGTCAGTGGCATTAAAATCAATGGGGCTGTACTGCCTGTCAGTTTCATGTACGGTACAATTGGCCCCTGGGGACTAAGCCTTTGTGCTTTCTATTTTCTCTCTCCTATGATTCTCACCATGTTTAGCGCTCACCATTACAACCAGACAGTCTCACCTCTCTTTCAGCAGATACTCATAAATCCTCCCACCTGCCCTTTGTGCTTGGTGCATGGAATGGGCATAGTCACAACTAGTGATGGGAAAACCTTGCAAGATTTTGTTCAAAAATAATGAATAATGAAGTTCACCAACAAGTCTCCGTTTGGACAAGGTTCCAGCATCATGACGTTGGTGGGCTCAATGTGATTGGGCTTCACTGGTGACCCCGGGGGACGGGACATCAGAGAAGAGGCTAGAAGAGGCTGCGGTGAAGACTGGACAACAGGGAGATGTGAGGAAAGGTGTTTTTTAATTTGTCCAACTTATTATACTCTGGGGTCTGAAGAGACAGTGTTGTTGATAAATATGCTGTTTGTGATGCACAGGGGGCGCTATTGCATATCTTTGTTTTGAAAGTGGTATTTTGTCAGTAATTGACAGGAAGGTTTAACTGAGGTGTGTATTGTGAGCAGTCATATATCCTTTACTGTACATTACTATATATAAGGTATTATATGTCACCTTGCAGCCCTGTAACCTGTATAAAAGTTATCCCTGGCCCTCCTGCTTTTATCCAATCACAGGGCTCCGCACTGACGTCTCATGTTATATCTTACTTGTTCTATATTTCCTAACTCAGGACTATGAAAGAGAATGTAATATGATAAGGGTACACAGGGCCGGGACTAAGGATTATTAAAGGGGCTTTAAAGGGGTTTCCAGGGTTTAAAACACATAATATTGTCAGTGGCATATGCAAATTAGATTGACCTTTACTGTATATGCAAATGAGATTGACCTTTTGTATTGGAATTCCGAGACCATTATGACATCACTACAACATGATGACATCACAATGATGGCAAGTGCATAAATAGACCTGACACTACCTCAGTTGTTCAGAGGATGCTGAGGAAAGGACTACACCAGGTATGTACAGTGTAGATTTACCACATTACTATAGGGGGTGCCATGCTGGGGAGAATTTAGGATTCAGTGTAGAGGGATTTAACCTTCCTCCATGATCACATGACACAGCGCCCCCCAGTGTTCCCCCTTTGTTAAAAAACCAAACATCTTGGAATATTCAGCTGGAACCCAGCTCTGTAAGAGTCGATTCCCCCATCTCTAGTAAGGAAAAATCACATGCTTTAGAAATGTGGCAAGCAGGAATTTAAATTGGAAAAAAGTTGCTAATTTTTGCGCAAATGAGATGTGCGCCAAAGCTTTTAACTTTTTCCCATCACAATTCTGGTGCTTTATATATAAGAAAATATTAGGGACTGAGGGGTTTTTCTACCTAATCGGGCAACTTGAGACATGGCAGATTTATCACAGATTTCCAGTGTGGATTGTGAACTCATTTCTGGTATAACACATGAGAGTGGGGTTTAGTAAATATAAGATTCATGTCCAGTCCACCGAGAAATAGTTATAATAGATGGAGACAACAACCCACTGACATGTGATGTCACTTCCTGTGGGCGGTGTCATTGGGAAGTCATGCACCGCTAATGTGATGTCACTTCCTGTGGGCAGTCATGTGGCCTCACTTTCCATTGTTCTTCATGTGCTTGTATTGTGAATGGCTTGATATCTGTGTGATGGTGACGGCTTCATGTTTTATAATCACTCACTTTCTATATATCACTTTATTTCAGCCTCTCCATTAGCATATGGACGGAGCCGCCTCCTCCACAAACATTTAGAGGTAAGTACCAGAGCGTTATACCCGACACTTATCATTCCTACCATCTTCATTTAGAAATAGATTTTATATTATTTTTTATATCATATTATTATTTTATATTCTGGGTTTTAATAATTAGACAATGGGGTGTGGCCAAATTACCTACAATAAACAATGTTTTTCCATAGGATCTATAGGGGGATGTGAGCCCCAGGAGAATAGGGATGGGGGGATACATTATCAGGATCCTTTTCTATCAGTAATTGCAGATGTAATTCTCCAGTTTTCCTGCAGAGGCGCTGCAGGGGAAATATAACACATAGCCTTTGTTTTACTAAAATCATAGATTTTCAAAGGAGCATTTTCCAACTGGAAATTCCCGGGGTGTTAGCAGCCACACTCTCCAATCTGAAAGCAGTTTATTAAGTGTAAATGCAACTAGTAGAGCTGAGGTGTGACTAGGAAGTGCAAGGGTGGGACTGGGCAGCTTAGGGGTGGGGCTGGGTGGCTCAGGGGTGGGGCTAGGCAGCTCGGGGGTGGGGCTGGGTGGCTCAGGGGTGGGGCTAGGACAATCAGAAGATCAGAGGAAATGACTGATTTTGTTTTTCTCCTTTCTTTTGAATAAGCAGAAGTTCTTTACTCAAACTCTTCTCAAGAAGAAAATCATCTAATCACAAAAAGTCATCGCAACGTTCTCATCGTTCTCAAATTCTCATCGCAAAACAAAAAAATGTATTAGACTAGGGATTAGAGGGTTCCTTCTTTTAGATTGTAAGCTCCTCAGGGCAGGGACATTAACCTTTTAATGACCACTCCCACTATATTTCATACCATGAGCGCCTTCATAGTCTCCAATTGTTTTGTTTTTTTTCTCCTAAATTGCTCCAGACTGCCCCCTATGATTTATTTGGGTCAGTGTAGATGAAGCCGTAACCGCTCATGGCCTGCACGCAGCTGCAGGATTTTTGGTTTAACATGGCTGCCGGTTGAAACTCATAACGGTGGTCCTTAAAGGGTCAATGATGGTTTTCTTTACATTGTAAGCTCATAAGAGCAGGGCCAGTCTTATCATGGAAGGTCAGAAGGAACCCTCCTAAATAGATTGTAAGCCATGAAGTCAATCTCCGGTCAATAGACTTCTGGAGACTGACTTTATTGGCAGGAATCCTCTCTTTAGACTAGGGCTAATGATGACCAGGATGGTTCCTATCTCTGAGGTTGGGGCTACATGGTGGCCTTGGCTGCGGTGTATGTCATGTGGCTGGAGGTCGCAGTGTAGCGCTTTTTCCATTAGCTCTAATGGAAGTGAATGTGGTTGTGTTATGACGAGCAAGTAAGAGCGTCGAGTCTGCTAATAGGGATTAGTAGATTGGTGTTCTGGGAGTGGTTGCAACTGATGGTCGGGTCCAAAACTCAAAATGACCTGTATCGTTGGGCGATCGCGCCCTTGTGAGTCATCGAGACACAATTGCATTTGCGTTCCCTGGCAGAGATGCCAGCTGCACTACACATAGGTCTTTGGCTGTGTGATGTGTGTTGTGGCTGAAGTCGCCGTGTAGCTCCTGCTCTAGAGATAAGCGGCCATCATGGACATCATTTATTATGTATCACCATAGAGAGGATTCCTTACAATAGTCTGTAAGCTCTTCGGGGCAGGATAACCCCCATCATTACAGGGGATGAGATACACGATGTATCTACAACTATACACATTGTAAGCCTCCGGGCAATATTCTTAGTGTGTAAGCTCTCCGGAGCAGGATAACCCCCATCATTACAGGGGATGATATTATGTAATATTATTATATACACATCTATGTACATTGTGAGCCTTCGGGCAGTATTTCCTATTCTGTAAGCTCTTCGGAGCAGGTTTCTGGTATGGCAGTAGGCAAATGGATAGACATGATCCAGGGTTATATCGCCGATCGCCATATTTGGGGTCAGGGAGGAATTATTTTTTTTCCCCTGAGACTCAGATCTCTGGGGTTTTTCTTCGCCTTCCTCTGGATCATCGGGTTGGGGCTCTTATCTCAGGACCTTATTTATGGATGGTCAGATGGACCATCACAGACGCTCAGACTCCATGGACCTGAGATAGGAACCACAACCCCCATCATTTAGTAGGATATAACACAAGCCATTATTATTAATGGCTCCTCTGCTTATTGCTAATAAATGGTATTATAATATAAAATCAGCCGTTACCATGTCCGGTGTCATTTATTGTCTCCGATTATTTCATTACACAATTACCATAATTCACAGAGACACAAACAGAGCCGCATAGTTGTCCATGTACAGATGGAGCAGGCGGTCTATGAACCTCCACATAGTCATCCATGTACAGATGGAGCAGGCGGTCTATGATCCACCACATAGTCATCCATGTACAGATGGAGCAGGCAGTCTATGAACCTCCACATAGTCATCCATGTACAGATGGAGCAGGCGGTCTATGAGCAGGAGCAGGCGGTCTATGAACTATTTTGGCGCACTAAGAATGATCAGACTGTGCTTACACTACTGACATATCACATGTATTAGAGCGGCTGGTGGGATAGTGCGCCATGACACAGAACTAAGGTTCACTTCATCTACATGTAAAAGGAGCCCCATTATAACACATTTGTGAGACGCCGCAATGATGCTCAAGAGACGAGATAGGAGGTGAGTACAAGTGTGTGTTATTTTTTACACCGCTCCTGAGCCTCCACGGAGTGTGAAGAGATCCCAGAGCAGTAGTTACCATCCTGAGGTAACTCCAGGCTATCTCCAGGGGTACCGTTACCATGAGAGCCACTATGGGACATTATACTGTATGAAGGGGCCACTATGAGACATTATACTGTATGGAGGGGCCACTATGAGACATTATATTGTGTGGAAGGGCCACGATGGGACATTATACTTTGTGAAGTGGCCGCAATGGGATATTATACTGTGTGGAGGGGCCGCTATGGAACATTATACTGCATTTAGGGGTCGCTATGGGACATTATACTGCGTGGAGGGGCCGCTATGGGACATTATACTGCATTTAGGGGCCACTATGGGACATTATACTGCATTTGGGGCCACTATGGGACATTATACTGCATGGAGTGGTGCTATGGGACATTATTTTGTCACAGGAATCTTTGGCATGAATGGGGGAGAGTCCCATGGTATCCTTAATCTACCCCAGTAGTAAGTGATGAATGCAGAGTTTATGGGGACATAAACATCACTAAGCATGGGGGCCATTTTATCATATGTGGGGGTCATTATTTTAAATGTGGAGGCCATTATATTACATGTGGGGACTCTGTGGACCCCATTATATTATATGTGCGGCACTGAAGGGGCCATTCTACTGAGTGTGTGGACCTTTACAATACATGTGGGGGCACTGATGGGGCCCATTAAAATTCTTTTAACAAAGGCTCTAAATGACACCTCATTTTATTAACATTGATAAGTGATCACTACTTTGGGGGTCCTCGGTTGGGACATTTTCTCATTAGGGGGGACTTCACTTGAAAAGGTTGAGAACCGCTGATCTATATGACCTGGACACAGAAAGGATTGACAGTTCTATCTTGAGATACAGCTATTAATCTGACAATCCTTTCTGTGTCTGGGCCATATAAAGAATATATTTCAAAATTCACAGCAAGCCCTAAAATCTGCGCTGATTTTTTTACCCAGTGTGAATAGGGTTCGGTATAAACCTATTCAATATAATTTTATTGTATTCTGCTGTGGATTTTCAGGGTCTAAATTGCGACAAATACATCAACATATATGAAATGTAATGGAACATGGCTCAATTTTATTCTTCACTTATTCTATATAAATCCATAAGATGAAAAACCTGCCCTACTGTATGAAATCAGAGGCACATTATAAGCCCATGGATTTGTATGGGTACCGGATTATAGCGCTGCACATGTCCAATCCATAGGACTCCAATATCCATAGGGCTTTACGACTGAAAAGCTGCAGAAGTATGACCCTAAAATTAGAAATATTTCTGCACATGAATAGCCCCCTAAACCCCCCATATGCTCATAGACCATATTATCTGTACAGTCAGGCACTGTCTATAGTATATGTGTCAGTACCGCAGTATCCTGACCGTCACATTGTCTGTGTCCTGATATCGCTTCTCTTACATAATCCATTTATTCCGTCAGTAAATTTCGCTCTAAATTGCTTTTTATTAACGCTCCTTAATTTAGCGCCTACAAAATCCTCATTTAATATTTTCATGAAAGTTTCTAAACCTTGGATTAAACATCTATTAGACAGTACAGAAAAAAGCCACATTAAAATATTATTCTAGGTGTTGCATGCCAGTAGAAATTACCCTTAAATCAAAAATATGCCTTTGAGTGGGAGCGCGGTCATAAAACGGTGTAAGTAGGAGAATTTCTCTAGCGCAGCGGGAAATGTTGCCGGAATAAATAAATTTAATAATTAAACATGTCGTTGTTCATTTGCACTATTTAAGATCACTTGTGTATGTGTGCTAAATAATGCAGCAGGCAGATCTGCAAGTCAGCAGTTATAGCAGAGCGGTAGGAATAGCATCTTACACTCAGTACAAGTGCACTACAGCCCCACGTCCAGCTCTGCTGTCCAGATAATCCCTTCAGCAAATATTTCAAGTATACCTATTGACTTGCTTTGCAATGCAAAGAGTGAAATCCTCAAAAAATGTGTGGCAAATGTGCATCAAAATCCAAACGTAAGACATGCAGATATTGTTGTAGATGTATCCATGACATAATAGTCACATGTGATATGTGAATCTACCCTAAGAATCTACCCGAAACTGTATGACACTTGTCACAGAGATAGTCTACCCTATAAAAAATACTCCTCGGGGGGTGGGACACAGTGTAGGCGGAGCCAACGAGTCAGTGAGCGGTTGCAGTGCAATTTATAGACTTTAAATTTTAAAAATTCCAAGGAATGTAAAAGATGGAGGTAAGGGATTGAACCAAGACAGGAACTGAGGGTGTCAAGGAACCCCAAGTATAGATACAGTGGCCAGCTAGGCATGCTTTGTGAATTGCACATGGAATGGAGGGAAATGTTGTGTATTAATGCTAAAAAAAAAATGACAGAGGGAAAGAGGGGGTATTTAAATATATGATAGTTCATCTAACATCTATCATGACATATTTTAGGCATTGTGGCGCTAGAATGGGGGGCTTAAATTCTGAAACTTCTTCCATTTGACCCCGAGACAGACAGCTTGTCCTATCCTTGCTTGGAGGTAGTATAGAAAATTTTTTGAGATGATCACTCAGAATTGCATTGAAAATGGTCAGCTAGGGGATTGGCTTCTCAAAGAAGATGGCCAGTATGCATCATATATGGTGGAACTGAACATTTGTCCAGGAGATCTGGTGTAGATAAAGGGATGACCATCTATACTGGAGAGGTCTCACTGTCTATGTACAAGCAGGTAAATATCAAGGGGATTCAGAAATGTATCTAAATTTCTATGACTACTCACCTTCAATACGAATTATGGGGCTAGCATCTCCTCAGATATTATTGTGCCCTTCAGATCCTCCTATTGTCTCCCACAGTCTAAATCCATTACAATGAAACATCTCCAAAAGCCAACCTCTTGAAGATCTCTCCAGATGTAGACTGTGTTCTAAGTAAAGATGAGCGAACCGGTTCAAACCTAAACAGATTTAACAGGAATTTCCACATAAATAAGTGTCATGATGTTAGCACACCCCATATGACAGGGCCTTAATGGTCTCCCAGTGACCAGTGGTGTTGTCCAGGAGGCCAGAAGAGGCCACAAGACAGGTCTTAGTAGTCTTCTGTTGATCCATGATATCACCCAGATGAGGTTTCATCTGAGGACCCTGAAAGAGCCCAGAAGAAGTGAGGCAAGGGTTTATTATGTTTCCAGCCCTCCCCTGAGGCCCCACTTATTATACTCTTATTAGACCCCCGAGTATAATAATACCACCTCCGATTCAGGGCCAAACAAAGCAAGACAGGCAGACGAACCTACAAATCTTCAACGAAATGAATCTTGTGAGGTGTGCCATCTCTAGTTTTAAGTATTGAATTTTTCTAGATTTCCCTTCTTCTTTAAGAATATTACACCTCTTGACCATTTTCTATCACATCTCTAGGTGGTTTTCCTGGATTTACAATGTGTCAGACACAGATCAAACATGGCAGCTCCCTCCTTAGTGGTGAGACCTTCCTAGAGACATGATGTGTGGTGACTACACCTAGCCTTACCGCAGGCAATAAAGGACTCAGCAATGCAAACACTTCAATATGTGGTAGATCTGCTGGCAGGGAGAAGCTGTTATCACGACATGAAGGCAGAATCTAAAGGTGCAGAGACAAGTACAGAAACTGAGCACCATATAAATAGAAGGACTATTTCCAGTAGTCGAAGATCTGATAATAAGAATGAGAATATACATTGCATTGTATTACCGGATATGCGACTGAGCTGAGGCTTATGGGATTCATCATAACATATATACATACATAGAAATATACGCACAAATACAATAGAAGATTACACATATACTGTGATTGTCATGTCACAAAAAATGAAATAAACCACAACACTGGGGCAAAATGGAGAATTTCTGTAGGACGGCATTCTAATTTTAATTTGTGTGACAGCTGCCGTCTCCTGTGGTCCTGCAGCTGTCGCTCCATTATTAAAATTGGATGTTGGTGCAACAAGAAGTCTTCAGATATCCCTTACCTAATGTATATAGCCAAATTGTTCCATTGAAAGGGTTTTCCCACACACATAACCATATTTGGATCTGTAGACAATTAAAATTGAAACATTTTTGCAAATATAAATGATTAATAATTTGCAGAGTTTTAAAGATTTTCTCTAACCATCTTAGTGGTGACAGTCTCGTCATTGATCGGTTGTCAATGGATATAACCAGATGATCAGCTGTTAAAGCAATCTCTGGGTGCTGAAAGCTGCTAGAGGATGGGGAGGGGGGGACGTGCAACTGAAACCGCCATCCAGTGAACGGGGCTGCAGAGCCGATCCTATTACATAAATAGAAATGGTGCTGTACAGTCATGGCCAAAAGTTTTGAGAATGATACAAATATTAATTTTTACAAAGTCTACTGCTTCAGTTTTTCTAATGGCAATTTGCATATACTCCAGAATGTTATAAAGAGTGATCAGCTTAACAGCAATTACTTGCAAAGTCAATATTTGCCTAGAAAATGAACTTTATCCCCCAAAACACATTTCAACATCATTGCAGCCCTGCCTTAAAAGGACCACCTAACATCGTTTCAGTGATTGCTCCATTAACACAGGTGTGGGTGTTGATGAGGACAGGGCTGGAGATCAATCTGTCATGATTAAGTAAGAATGACACCACTGGACACTTTAAAAGGAGGCTGGTGCTTGCCATCATTGTTTCTCTTCTGTTAACCATGGTTATCTATAAAGAAACACGTGCAGTCATCATTGCACTGCACAAAAATGGCCTAACTGGGAAGAGTATTGCAGCTAGAAAGATTGCACCTCAGTCAACAATCTATCGCATCATCAAGAATTTCAAGGAGAGAGGTTCCATTGGTGCCAAAAAGGCTCCAGGGCGCCCAAGAAAGACCAGCAAGCGGCAGGACCGTCTCTTAAAAGTGTTTCAGCTGCGGGATCGGGCTACCAGCAGTGCAGAGCTTGCTGAGGAATGGCAGCAGGCAGGTGTGAGTGCATCTGCACGCACTGTGAGGCGGAGACTCTTGGAGCAAGGCCTGGTCTCAAGGAGGGCAGCAAAGAAGCCACTTCTCTCCAGCAAAAACATCAGGGACAGACTGATATTCTGTAAAAGGTACAGGGAGTGGACTTCTGAGGACTGGGGTAAAGTCATTTTCTCTGATGAATCCCCTTTTCGATTGTTTGGAACATCTGGAAAACAGCTTATTCGGAGAAGAAGAGGTGAGCGCTACCACCAGTCTTGTCTCATGCCAACTATAAAGCATCCTGAAACCATTCATGTGTGGGGTTGCTTCTCAGCCAAGGGAATCAGCTCTCTCACAGTCTTGCCTAAAAACACAGCCATGAATAAAGAATGGTACCAGAATGTCCTCCAAGAGCAACTTCTCCCAACCGTCCAAGAGCAGTTTGGCGCTCAACAATGCCTTTTCCAGCATGATGGAGCACCTTGCCATAAAGCAAATGTGATAACTAAATGGCTCAGGGAACAAAACATAGAGATTTTGGGTCCATGGCCTGGAAACTCCCCAGATCTTAATCCCATTGAGAACTTGTGGTCAATCATCAAGAGACGGGTGGACAAACAAAAACCAACAAATTCAGACAAAATTAAAGCATTGATTCTGCAAGAATGGACTGCTATCAGTCAGGATTTGGTCCAGAAGTTGATTGAGAGCATGCCAGGGAGAATTGCAGAGGTCCTGAAGAAGAAGGGTCAACACTGCAAATATTGACTTGCTGCATTAACTCATTCTAACTGTCAATATAAGCTTCTGTTACTCATAATATGAATGCAATTATATTTCTGTATGTGATAAAAACATCTGACAAACACACATAAAAACCAGAGGGCAGCAGATCATGTGAAAATATAATATTTGTGTCATTCTCAAAACTTTTGGCCATGACTGTACAAGCAGCAGTGTCCGGCACCTGGAGGCTACTGCAATGGCTGATCTGTGCAGGGTTGGGTTGTCAGATCCACATACTGATGGCCTGCCCTGTTGTTTTCTGTCTGACATCATCGCACAAAGAAGCCAGAACTTCTGATCTTTTTGTCCGCAATTTCAGATGGACTCTGTGGCAACACAGGTCTGAATGTAGCCTAAATGGAGACTGCATATACCAGCATAGCCCAGCCCAGCAGATAGATAGGTTAGGGTCACCTGAATTAAACAGTGTTTTCCCCTTGAGAATCGGTGTCTCTGTTGCTGAGATATCGCTGCAAGGATGTTGTCATTGCTCCAAAGAGGTACGCTTCAATGGCGCCGTTGCTCCAAAGGGCTCATTTGTATATTGACATAAAAACGGAGACACCGATTCACAAGGGAAAAACACCGTTTGACTCAGGCGACCCTAACCTATCTATCTGCCCAGCTAGGTTGATATTCTGAGTTCTGGGCAGAGACTTCCTTTAAGTGTGATGATTATTTACTTAACCAGATTATCTTGCAGAAACCTATTGGTATGAGAATCTGCTCCTCTGCGGGCAGTATATGAAGATCTCAGAAATAAGAGCAAGAATGTATTCTTTTTATATTAAAGGCTGTGCAACTGAGCATCGGCTTATGGGCGGCATCATAACATATACCGGTATATTCTAAGATTTCTCCATTTGCATTCCAAGCCTGATGCTCATATTTAAGAATGAATGGTGAGGACAGAATAAGCTTCAGAATATTTCATCACAATTCTAAGACAATCACGCGTCTGACTTGGAAATTCCAGTAGAATCAGATGCGGGGACAGTGAAGGGCTTTGATGAGCTGCTCGTGGACATTGTTCCTCCTGATAATGGCATTCATCGAGGTAGCTAGATGAGCTGACAGAGACGCATCCCTTTGTAGTTATTTCACACTGCTATATTCATTGTAGAGTTGTACAGGCCTAAATAGACTCATATAGAGCTGATCCTGGTGATCCGAGCCAAAGAGGGAGATAATATAGGAAGTAGACTTCTTTAATATTCCCAAATTCTGCATCAGGTCCCCTAAGACTATAATAAGGTTGCTTATTTTCCAAAATAGGTCCGCTTATCAGAAGCAGAGTGCAGGGGGAGATATGTAAAATGGAAATAATAGGTTTTAGCTCTCTATTTTTTTTATTTTATGTGACTTTTCACTATTTTTGTATTGTATTTGAAAAAAAAAACTTCCCAAATCAGAGGCAAACCCTTCCTGTAGTGCCTGTAATAGGAGTCAATTCACACAGAAGTTTCATAGGTTAGTAGAGTCTCCAGAAATGCACTCCACAAGTCCAGCTCACTCTCTTAGAGACCAGGCAGTCAGGGGCGGACATACCATTGGTGCAACCTGTACAGGGGTGTTCTGAGTTGTGATATTGGAAAAAAAAAGGCGTCCATAGCTGTTCTTGCACAGAGGCCATCAGCCAATTGAGTGCAAGGAGTGACCTAAACCACACAGTATCCATGTGTAATATGACTTAATAGAGTTGCCAGTAAATCCCCTGAAGCTCTGCTGACTCTGTCCCAGGCTACACAGCAAAGCAAGCACGTCAGCTGTAACAAGGAGGAAACATAAGCCTACTGTGGCAGATTTCATGACTATTTTGGTGTCTGTTGTAAAAACTGGATTGTTTTATTACTGATTTTCTGTGGATAGAACCCTGGCACATACATGGGCAGTGACCTATGCTTTAACCAGTTCCGGGCAGCCCATAGACTGTATACGTCCGGGCCGTCCCTCTCTTGTTCTGCAAGGATGTATCTATATGTCCTTGCAGTTTTAAGCAGCTGCACAAAATCGTGCAGCTCCAGAAGCAGGATGCCGGCTGTAACTACAGCCGGAGTTCCTCTAGAGAAGGCAGGGACAGTTTGTATACACAACTATGGTAGCCACCATGATGTGGCTCCACTCTGACCCGGCGGTCACGTGATCCGCCGGGGATCAGAGATTGTTACAGCTGCAGGGTCCTACAGGTATCAGCCCCAGTTACAGGGCAAATCAGCCTCCCCCCCCAAAAAAAAAATATTGTTCAGATGCCCCCAAAGGTCGATTATGACCTTATGGGGACACAATATTAAAAAATGAAAGCAAAACAAAAAAAAATAATACGCCGATACCACATTCACATCATAGGTTCTAGCCCCACCCCCGATGAACAATACAAAATAAGGAAGGAAAACTATTTAAAAAAGTTTTTTAGTAAAAAAAATAAACAACGTAAAACGTGTTTTTCTTTATATTTTCCAGATATAAAAAAAATAAAGAACATGCAAAAATAAAAATAATATAATAATAAAGCCCTAAGTGTCACCGAAAAAAGATGTAAAAATTAGTCGAATAATCCAAATGATAAAAATGTTATAGCCCTGCAAACCACAAATTAGCCCAGTACTGAAGGGGTTAAGCTGATTCTACAGCAAATACACCATACTTGCAAATAGAGCGAAAGGTTTCCACATTTCTATGTCCTAATCTCTGAATTGAGATGGAGCGAAGGATTGAGGAATGTATTTTTGTTACTTCTATACAGCACACCTACTTGTACGTATGTTAAGGCGGACGCAGACGCAACTTTTACATTTCATATTTATGTCATAGATTATAGGAAAGGAATAATGTGTGCCACTTACATGTTGTTAAGGAATAATCCAGTGAAGAGTTATGACATTTACTTACATAGTGTGGCGCCACCTGGTGTTCAGAGTGTATAGCAGTGTCCATGTCCCCTACTGAGCTGAGTGCTGGTGGAAAGGCATGCTCACTCACTTATCCCACAGCCTGTGCATAGTTACCTTCTTCACTGCAGAGAGGCCAATAGAAATAGCTTTCCAGCCTTCTTGCCAGGGAAGGAGCAAAAACTCTGCAGTAGACAACACGTGCAGTGGGAATTAAAGGGGTTGGCCAGGAATTTTTTATTTATGGCCTATCCTTAGGATGATCCCCGGGATACCAATAGCTGGCCCCTTGCATGCAACAGCTATTCGGGGCCTCGTAAGATTGTTTGTACTATACACAACACAGGGTCAGTAGCCATTGGCTCTATGCCCTGCCTAGTGGCCAGGTGCTGTAATTGCAGCTCGGCTCCCATTGACTTAAATGGGAGATAAGTTGCAGTATCGGCGCCCAGCTGCTATACAGGGCACAGAGACGACTGCTTCTGGCTCCATGCTGTGTACATGACCCCAAACAGCTTATCTGTGTAATAATCAGATATGAATGACCTAAGGATAGGCAATAAATAAAAAAAAATCCTGGCCAACCCCTTTAAGAAGGGCTGCCAGAGGGGAAAGAGACTGATTGTGTCCAGATCTGCACAGATAAGCAAAAAAATACAAAGGGGGAATAATGGATGAAAAAAAGATAAAAGGATATTTTTATGCTATAAATTACTTTAACATCTATTATCATCATTTCAGTTATGGTTTATGGGATCACCCCATTAACTTTACATATCACATCCCATCAGGGCACGGGCTAGGCCACTCTGCTATCTGTTTCATCTATACATTTTATCTATACAATTTGTAGGCATATGAAGGCTGCTGGTTGACATTTGACAATGTATACAGGAGAACGTCTATGGACTTGGATCTATAAACAATGCTAATGATCCTTAAGCTGATGACTATCAATAATAAATCTCCATACATATAGCAGCCTGCCAGGGCAAGGTGATACAGCAGTTTTACTTTCTGCCTGGCAGGGATTCCTTACTGGAAATAGCCAAACATAATACATCATAATACAAATGTATACAGCGCTGCGGACTGTACGCCACCATCTACACCATGAATGGCTAGGCTTGTAGTATATACTGTAAACTATGAATGCACCGCTCATAGGCTCCGTGTCCTTATTTTACCACTTGCCCTTATAGTGACACACACTACTTTGATGATCCTGGAAGGAACAAAAAAAGAAGCCGGACAGATTTGTTCCTGACCCTGTAATTGGTCTCCTGGGGTACAACTTGTTCTCGGTTCTACATCACATCACTGTGACAAATGCAAGGCAACATTCATTATCCCCCATGTGTCACTTCATGGTAGAAGTAGAAGATCAGTCACAGGCTTACCGGATGGAATGATTAGAGGATAGTGACGGCTAGAGATAGTCACTGACCTGATCCATCCCAGTCCATCTCGCTGGTTATATAAAACCATGCCTTATTCTGACATTCTACAAAGGGAAATGCAGAATTAAGAATTTTTCTTTTTCTTTTTGCATCCATAGACTGGATAAAACCCTGATCGATATATTGAATTTTATCCTTTCACGGAATGATGATGGAATCCAATAATGAATCCTGGGAAATAAATCTAAAACGATCAAGTATGGTTTATTTATGACAAGGTTACATAATGTGAATAAGAGGACAGAGATGGTATCATGTATAGGGGTGGCAAAGCAAAGCTCAGTATTCTCTGCTACGTGTTACTCTGTTATTTTCTGCTTTACAACACCTCCTGTTTCCTCAAAGGGGTTGTCCAGCAAGATAACTTTTTATCAGTCGAGAACTAGGAAGATAAGTCAGAGTGGTGAAGTCAAAGCTTGAGTCGGGCGAGTTTTGGGAGGGGTCGGAGTCAGAAAATATTACTGATTCCGACTCCGACTTCAAAAGGAAATCATTTAGATAATATTATACAATTATCAAATTATTAATTACTGTCTTAGGAATTCAGTTACAATTATTTTCTGAATTAGATCTCTTATGGCTTCTGTCTAACAGTAACTGTCAGCAATTTAAGATGGAGTCAGAGTTGGTATTTTGGCCTACTGATTCCATAGTCCTGGTTAAAGGCCATGTCTATACCCCTGGGAATGTTGGGAAAAGATTAATTCTCCTTGCTGGTAAAAGGATAACTCTTCCTTTAGCACATACTTACCAACTCTTACCAAATCTCCTGAAAAACAGGGGAGACCTCCTGGACTCCAGAAAGGGACTTTGATACGGGACTTGGGTACTTTTTGAGTCGGTCAGCTTGGGTGTAAGCAGCAATCCTGTGAAGTTCTCAGTGCCAAGCCTGACAAAACAGAATTACCAATCCTGGAAATTCAATGGTGCTAAGAGAAGGTACGTAGAAATACACACCGGAGCCCAGGCCTGATCCACCACCAGAGGAATGGACAGAAAGGATCAGAAAGCACAGAGTACCATCTCCCTCAGTATTGATGACAACCAGATTGTACATATATGCAAATGTAACACTGCATATATCTCAGCAATAAGCTATATCTAATGAGAAAACTGTCTCAGTCCAAGCTAAGCAAGGGCCAGAATATACAGGACTACATCAGAGACACCCTAGAAATAGTTGAGCGTCTGTGCGGCATCAGAGAAGAACTAAAGGATTTCCATGTTGCTGCCCTTTTACTCAGCGGTCTCCCAGAGAGCTATGACATGCCTGTGACTGCACTAGATGTAAGACCGGATGATGAGCTCATATTAGAGTATGTTATAGGCAAGCTTGTGGATGAGTACAAGAGAAAAACAGAGAGTGCAAGCAGCAGTGATGTGTCCACCGCAGAATCTGCATTAAGAACTCAGGACTATGCTACAAATAAGAGTCACTTAAAGGAAACACATGAATGCTTTGTGTGCAAGAAACCTGGCCACTTAAAGATTGCAGAGTCTGGAAAGCAAAAATGAATCAGTTGAAAAAGAAAAGGAATAATCAAAAGGCCAAAAGTCCTATAAAGGAAGAAAATGACACTTTGTGTGAATTTGCATTTAATACCAGTGCAGGCACATCAGCAAGACATGCATGGTGCCACAAGCCATATGACTAATGACAAAAGGCTCTTTTCTAACATTGACAAAAGCAAATCAGAAAAAGTAATCTTAGCCAGTGGTCAGTATATGACTTCAGAAGGAATATGAGATGGCTACCTCCACTGCCAAGTCTCTCCAACAGAAACCAGTAAGATCCCAGTAAAGGATGTGCTTGATGTTCCAAGTCTTGACAGCAACTTGCTGTCAGTGAAGAAACTCGCAAGACAGGGGAACATAATTACATTTAAGGATGACAATTGCTTCATCACAAGAGAGGGTCATACTCTTGCAGAAGGAAATATCAAAGATGAAATGTACCAGTAAAAATGCCAAGAAGCTGTTTATACTGTCAAACAAGAACAACATGAGAATTGTATACAGGTATGGCACTGATGTCTTGGGCATAGAGACCCAGAAGCAATAAGAAAGCTAGTTCAGGAAGTACTTGCTAATGGTATTACAATTGCAATGCAGTCAGAAGATGAAGTGTACCAGCTGCCTTAAAGGTAAAATGACAAGGAGATCATTTCCTAAACATAGCACCACTACATCAGCACAGCCACTGGACTTGATTCATATAGATGTGTGTGGCCCAATGAGTACTCAAACACCAGGAAAGAAGAGAGATTTTCCCACATATATCGATGATTATTCCAGATATTCAATTGTTTATTTGCTTCATAGCAGAGATGAAGTTCCAGAGAAGCTAGAAGAGAACCTAGCTGAAGTATCTAACTAATTTTGGAAAATGCTAAAGATACTACGTGCTGACAATGGAACTGAATTCACAAGTGGTAAGACTCAAGCCATTTTAAGAATGGAGTCCTGTTCCAGACTACCATACCACCCTGAACAGAATGGTGTTGCAGAGAGAAACAACCAAACTCTTGGTGAAAGTGGAAGAAGTATGCTGTTTGATTCAGATATGCCAACAACATTATTATTATTATTATTATTTTTTATTATTATTATTATTTACATAGCACCATTAATTCCATGGTGCTTTACATTATTATATTAATTCCATGGTGCTTTACATTATTATATTAATTCCATGGTGCTTTACATTTGAGGGTTTACATACGGTACACAAGATGTACAAAACAGATAATACTAACAGTGACCAACTGGCACAGCGGGATAGAGGGCCCTGCCCGCAAGGCTTACAATCTATGAGGGAAGAGGGATAGAGACAGAAGGTGGGAGTAGAGATTGTACAGGTGGTGGTGTGGTGACAGTAGTGTTATTGGGGGTTGTAGGTCTTCCTCAATAGGTGAGTCTTCAGGGCCTTCTTGAAGCTTGTGATTGTGGGGTCAGTCTTATGTGTCTTGGTAATGAGTTCCAGAGTATGTGGGGATGCACGGGAGAAGTCTTGGAGACGATTGTGTGAAGAGCGGATAAGAGCAGAGCGCAGTAGGAGGTCTTTGGAGGATCGGAGGTTACATGCGGGCAGGTAGTGGGAGATTAGGTTGGAGATATATGGGGGGGGGGACTGATTGTGGATGGCTTTGTATGTCAGCATTAGTAATTTGAACTCTATTTGATGGGCAACGGGTAGTCAGTGAAGGGATTGGCAGAGGGGAGTAGCCGATGAAGAACGAGGGGGGAGAGGTGTATTAAGCGAGCAGCACAGTTTAAGGTGGACTGGAGGGGGGTGAGAGTGTTTGCTGGGAGGCCATGGAGAAGAGTGTTATAGTAGTCTAGGCGGGAGATTATGACAGCGTGGACTAGCATCTTTATAGTTTCAGGGGTGAGGAAGGAGCGAATTCAATGGATGTTCTTGAGTTGGAGGCGGCAGGAGGTGTTGAGAGTTTGAATATGCGGCTTGAAGGATAGGTCAGAGTCTACAGTTATCCCAAGGCAGCGGGCCTGTGGGACTGGGGTGAGAGTGGTTCCATTAATTTTGATAGATGGTCAGGTAGGGGGTGAAGATTATGAACTCAGTTTTCTCCATGTTGAGTTTGAGAAAGCCGGAGGAGAGAAAGGAGGCTACGGCTGCTAGACATTCTGGGACTCTGGACAACAGAGAGGTAATGTCTGGTCCAGAGAGATATATTTGGGTGTCGTCAGCATAGCAATGGTAATGGAAACCATGGGATTCTATGAGTTGGCTAAGGCCGAGGGTGTAGATGGAGAACAGGATGGGTCCTAGGACAGAGCCTTGGGGGACACCTACAGAAAGAGGGCGTGGCGGGGAGGTGGTGGTGCAAGTGGGAGACTCTGAATGTGCGGTTGGTGAGGTATGTGGAGATCCAGGAATGGGCCAGGTCTGAGATGCCAAGGGATGAGAGCATTTCTAATAGGAGGGAATGGTCGACTGTGTCAAAGGCAAAGGAGAGGTCGAGGAGGAGGAGGACAGAGTAGTGACGTTTGTCTTTGGCAGTTAGAAGGTCATTAGTGACCTTGGTTAGGGCAGTTTCTGTGTAGTGATGGGGTCTGAAACCTGACAGTAGTGTGTCAAAGAGCATATTGGATGAGAGATAGGAGGATAGTTCGGAGTGGACGTGTTACTCCAGCAATTTAGAGGCGTATGGGAGCAGTGAGATGGTTGCGATAGTTGGATGGAGAAGACAGGTCGAGGGAGGGTTTCTTAAGTATAGGTGTGATGGTAGCATGTTTGAAGGTGGAAGGGAAGGATCCATTGTTTAGGGATAAGTTGAAGAGATGGGTTAGGGCAGGAGTAATGACTTCAGAGAGTTTGGGGATGAGATGTGACTGGATCGGGTCAAGCGCGCAGGAGGTGAGGTGGGATTTAGAGATTAGGGTGGAGAGCTTTTCATCAGTGACGGTGGAGAAACAGGTTAGAGATGAAGAGCACAGGACAGTTGGGTGGGGTGGTTGTCGGGGTGTAGGGTGAGACTGTCTCTGATGGTGTCAGTTTTGCTTTTGAAATAAGAGGCAAAGTCATCAACTGTGATAAGTGATGTTGGAGGGGGCAAAGGAGGACGGAGAACGGAGTTGAAGGTAGTGAATAGCTGTTTGGGGTTGCGGGATAGGGCAGCTATTAGTGTGGTAAAGTAGACCTGCTTTGCACAGGTGAGTGCGTTCTTGAATGTGAGAACTGCCTCTTTGTACCTAAGGAAGTCCTCCTGGGAGTGGCTTTTCTTCCAGAGGCGTTTTGCAACCCGTGAGGCACATCTCAGTTTTTTAGTCAGGTCAGTTTACCAGGGTTGCCTATTGATCGGTCGGGCTCTGGTGTTAGTGAAGGGGGCCACAGAGTCAAGGGCTGAGGTAATGGTGGTATTGTAGAAGTCAGCAGCAGTATCTGCGTCCTGGAGTGAGGATATGTCAGCGAGCGGTAAGAGAGAGTCTGAGAGTGTGCAGATGTCAAGGCGATTAAGGTTCCTGCGGGAGCATGTTGGTTTAGGGGTTGGGGGGTCTATTATAGAGGAGAGGGCAGAGAATGTCAGCAGGTTGTGGTCGGAGAGCGTGGACAGAGAGTTAGTGAGGTTGACTAGAGAGCAGAGGCGGGTGAATATGAGGTCCAGCGTGTGCCCCTTTGTGTGGGTGGCAGAGGAGGACCATTGAGAGAGACCAAAGGAGGCGGTGAGTGACAGGAGACTGGAAGCGGGGGGGGGGGGTTTGTGTTACTGGGGATGTTGAAATCACCCATGATGATGGTGGGGGTGCCAGTGGATAGAAAGTGAATTAGCCAGGTGGTGAAGGAAAAGGAGAAGTGGATGAAAGCAGCAGATGGAGCCCTGAGAATATTATAAGTATGCTTAAACACCACCTATTGAAAGGTAGCAGGTTCTAACCTTATAAGTCAATGTCTCACTTGTAAAGAAGTATTGCAACATGAAGTACACTAAGTATACTAAGCTAAACCAAACCATTAAAACCTTTTCCAAAAGCAAAAGACATTCACCCCACAACCTATCCAGACACAGCTGTTTTGGGGTGCTTACCCCCTTGTGAATTTTGGAAAAAGGTAGACAAATTAATACTCTTTGAGGAAAAAAAAGTGGAAATTTGGTTTAGGACTACACCATTGAGCAGATTCAAAGAGATCATGTATTCCTAACCCCTGCAAGATTATGTATTGATTTTCTCACAAGAAATCCCCCGGTGACTTCTTCTGGACTGGTCTCCACTGGTACCAGCTGGGCTGGAGTTTCTAAATCTCGATACAGAGATTGTGAGCAGAAGTCATGGTCAAATGAAACAAGGGTCAAGGCTTTCAGGGTTCAAACATAAAAGTAAGTCAGGCAGAGGTCAGGGAAAGCAGCTGAGAAAAGAACTAGTTCAGGAAAACAAGTTGAAACTGAAGCATGACAAAAACTTACATCAAAGCAGGACAGAAGCAAATAGACCTTACTGTACATGTCTAGAGTAGGGAAGGAAGACCCTAATGAAGCCTAGGTAGAAATTGACTGTTTCAGGGCATTAACACGACCCACAAACAGAGCAGCATGTTCCCCGAAAGACATCAGAAAGCAGGCTACTAAGAAATTGTGAAAGTGTCTACCAGTACTAATGTCTTCCAGCCCTGGGATCCTTGGTTTGTATCCAACATGTCAACATCAAATCTACAATTTTGCCTGTTTTTAGAGGTTTTTAGATTTCTTATAACATGCATGGTGCTTCTTGAAAAATGAAACATGGTTTCAGTTTTTGAAACTTTTGGAAAATTCATTTTGGAAAATTAGAGATTGAGTCCCAGCAAACAACTCACCGTGCTGTAGAGGTTGACTTGTCGCTGGCAGATGGGCTTATACAGTTTGATAATGTAGACCAAGAACCTCATTTTCATGTACTTTTATATACAGTAGGTATTATCACTAATCATCTTGGCGCTAGCTTAAGGCAACTTTGCAACTTTTTGTGTCTGCATCTCTATTGCAGCCAATGCAAGGTGTACCTGCACATTAAATTCAATTTATTTGGCAGTGCTGTCTATTTTCGTGTATTTGGCATTGCAGCTCAAAACTTTTCAAGCAAATATGGGTCTGAGCTACGATACCAAAGTCCATAGATAAGAATGAGGATATTTCTGTCCAGATAGCAGCCATGTTTTTCTAATCTCCTACAAACGCCTTTATGGTCCCTGTCTATTATTCATATGCACTTCATAATAAGATTGACCAATTCTCACATTTAGAGCATTTCAATGACCTTAATTTTTGTAAAATATGCTGCTTTTGGCTTGAACCTGTATTTAAGAGTCACAGCGGAGACATCTGTTTCCCTCACAAGTCATTAAAGTCTATGAAACAGATGCTGATCTTACCAGTCTTCTTCACCAACTTCCTAGTACCCCTCGCCATAGCTGCTCTCTAAACAGTATGGTATTTAAGCTCGCGTCTAATTTAGGACTTTAGAATTCACTAATGAATAATCCATAAAGTAATTATCTTGTTAAGGAGCGATGGAACAGTCTGCCTTTAAATATTTTATGAAGGTCGCGAAAATATCATTCAATTTTTACTGTCAACTCAGGTTAAAGCAATCACTATATCACTGGCGGCCTTCCTGTTGTCTTAGAGCAATGTGGGTACAAGGGTTTTTTGGAAGATGTTGAACTTCCGGAGCTTGGAGGCTCCATTAGTGTTGTTGGCCCATGAAGCAGCTGATGTCAGGTTATTTTGAGCCGTTGGCTATTTCTTTGACAATGAAATGAGTGGGATGAGTAAGGCAGAATATTAAAGTGGTGCAGTAGAGGGATCTGCATGCGAAAAGGAGGTGTTATTCGGCTAATACATTGCTTTATATTCCTATAGAATGGTAGTCAAAAGCTGTTTTTTAAAGGCTAAAATCATCAAATTTGTTGCCAAAAAAGTTGCCATGGACTTTGAATGATAGATAAGGCTCTGCACAGTGCTGTTCCTTTCTATATCCCTTCCCTAATCTGTATTTACTACCCTACCCATTCTCTGTATTTTGCTAGCAATCTGAGATTAACCACCCACACCCGTCTCCAAGACTTTCCCCAAGCTGCACCGGTTCTCTGGAATGCACTACCCTAGACAGTCACAGAAACGCTGTGGTCTCTTCACAGAGAAACCAAGCACCATGCACTACATTGTATAGCAGTTATGCTTGATATTACAGCTCAGCCCCATTCATCTGAATGGGAGTGAATTGTAAACAAGTCATGTGATCGATGAATGTGACATCACATGGGCTGCGAAGAGGAAATGATGCTAAAGGTGTGTCTCTACCACTTCAAGCAGGTGATCCACGGGTGTCTAAGTGTAGGACCTCCCTTTATCTTCAATTGATGACCTATCCTAAGAATAAGTAGTCAATTAATAAGTCCCGGAAAACCCATTTAAATATGCCTTAAAATAAATTTTTTAGGCAGGTCTATCACACTTCATTAGCTGTCCTTTTATCTCCCTTATTCCTTAGAGCCTCCTTTTACCCAACAACCCCCCTCCCCCCACTCCTTACACCCTATCCACAGATATTGACTGGTGACTGGTCCTTGCATCTCTATGTGTACTACACTGGTGTAAAAGATGGTGGGATTATTATACACTATTATACTATTCTCCTTATAGCTCGTCTTGTTTTCATTGTAACTTAGTCTGTTATTCAGCAATGTCTGCCTTACTTTATACATGCGTCCTCAGAAATGTAAAGTGCTATGGAATATGTTGGCGCTACATAAATAAAGATATTATTATGATGGTGAAATCATTGACTAAAGGAGTTACCTATTGAGTTTCTATGACGCCTATGAAATATAAAGCTCACTTTGGCCTTATACCTCTTTATTTTGAGCGGTAGGAACCTTCACAACACCAGATTTACAGAGAACCTTTCACCACCTCCACCAACTCCACCTCTTCGCCTCCTTCATTAGGTGCTGCTCGACTGATTCTAGCACAGTTGGAATTTTTTTCTCTAGCCTCCACCATTCTGAGAAACAATTTCTGTTAGTTTCAGAACTCAATATGCTAATTAGGCTCTTCACTGTTAGGTGGGCTGGAACAGACAGTCCAGAACCACCCACCTGACTATAGAGAGTCCAATTAGCATATTTGGTGTTAAAACTAACAGCACCAATTGCTTGAGAATGGTGGGGACTAGAAACTAAATTTCAACTGCACTGGAATCAGTAGAGTGACTCCTGCTGAACAATACAAAGGATTGGAGTTGGTAGAGATGGTGAAAGGTCTTTATTAAAGGATTTGTCACACATTCACCACTTATCACCTTTTCACAACATAGAATATAGTTGCCTGATCGCTGGGGTCCCACAATAATGTGCTGTTGCTGAGAATGATGGGGATAGCACAGTACAGTGCTCAGCTACCTTCCTCAAACCTATAGACTCTGACAACTCTGCATACTGTCTATGGAACTGTACAGTTCCTAACTTAATGGGACAGCACTTGCAATACCTTTCCCAGCCACTACACAGTGTATGGAGTTGTATAGTTCTGCTACTATATGACTCTTATAAACAGTTGATCACCAGGGCTGCTGAGAGTAAAAGCCCCAACAATCTGTTATTGAATAACATAATGTAATTTCTGCCTCATTTAGATTGATCAGTGGACACCATAATATATAATATGAATAAAGTCTTACTTCTATGTCCCGGGAAAAAAAAGTCATGCAAGGTCACTGTCTAGTTCCCATTTTCACTGATGCCTCATAGACTTCAGTCAATTGTGGGATCTGTGAAAACACACAAATATAGGAAATATTCAGTTTTATGATGATCCATTAAAACGAATAATCACAAGAAATGGACATATTGAAATCAATGTGTTCTAAAATGGCCATGTGAGTATAGCCAGTTGTTTCAGTCCAGTGTGTACAAGCACCAACTGAATGACCTGTCATACCAGCCTTAACACCATGCACCGATGCTGCTTAAAGGGGACATCAATGGCCACAAAAATTAATCTTGGCCACAAAAAATTAAATAACTTTGTAATATAATGTTACATAACTCAGCTTCTTTCCCTCTATCATATTCCGTCTCAGATAGGGCAATAGAAACCACTTGACAGGTTCACTTTAAGTCCAGTGTATAAGCAAATGCAGAATATTCTCTCCAGTGGGAATTAACCAGGACAGAACTTTTCATCAAGTTAGATAGAAAAAAAAGAAAGAAAAACAAAAAATAAAATGGTATTTGAGGGTAGACATTCACTTCTGTATGGCTCACGCTCCCCATACACAGTACAATACATGATAAGTCCCACTATGCCGACGTTTTCTATATAATGTGCACTTTTTGTATTGTGTTGTTTGTTTTACAATGTTCTATGAAGCCTACAGTGCATTAAATAAAGGCATTTACCATCACATAGTTTACTTTTATCACCATATCCTTCAAACTAATGGCATCTTTTCTTTCGCTTGGGCTTTTTCTCCAGTTTGCATCATGATTTACTAAAAAGGATGCGCTCTCGAGAACAGCATCACAAATGCCTTTGCTAACTAACACTGTTCGCTACTTACATTGATACATTTTTGTTCATCCGGCCATATTGACTCTAGAAAGTTCATCCTGACATGCTGATACTGAATATTACCGATGACTTAATTGGTCTGCATATCAGAATGTGTAACACGTATTCCCAACTATCGTGTCTTCAGAGGGACTGCTTTCTTCACGTGCAGAAAATGGAGATTTTGGGCTCCGACATATCTGCCCAGATTTTCCAATCAGTTTCATGAGCACTATATGAAATATAAAGTAAATGCCCATCTTTTAGTATGTTATTGATCTTAAAGGAAGTCCGTCAGGTCCTAAATGCCCCCCAAACCAATAGTAGTGCCATGTAGGGGCCTTCAATAGCAGAGGAAACCTACCTTTGTGGCCACAAACTGATGAAGTAATGAGGAGATAATCATCTTTTTCTGGATACGTCAGCCTCAAGTGCACTGGGGGTGGGGCCTAATTTACCAGATTTGCCTACAGATAGTGTTAGGTGAATCGGATTGCAATGAATCAGATTCAACCCAAATATCCCAAATTGTTTGGTTTTTACCAACTAACTAACTATGGCTTCTCATTGGTTCTTGTTGTCTTCTGTGATAAGCTATCACGCTGCAGCAGATTAACCAATTGCAGAAGTTCGGGTTAACTCTGCTACATCTGTATGAAGGGATGAGGGTCGTGGCCAGCAACACCAAATAGCCCGCAAATACAATCCCAAAAAAAGTCGCAATCCTCTCATATAAATAACAAATAATTCACGTCTTATACAGTCACAAGGAGGGAGAATAAATAAATGCCAAACAATTCATATATTTTATTGCTTTTAAAGTGGATGAATTTTTGTCTCTTTTATGATGAATTAATAAAACGTTATGTATTTTGCGCTATTCTTTGTGTATGTGATCCTTTCGGGGTATATGTGTAGGGTTAGTTATAGATTGCTGACTATGCCTTGTGGTATAAGAAATTAGCTGGAAAGTTGTAGGATAATTTTATTAAAATATAAAAGTATCGATCCCGCATGGTGAATGAGAAAAAAATCACAAGGCCTTTTCTTTATTGCGTTCTCCGAATAGATTAAACTGTATGATGTTCTGATCGCTCATATAATACAGCAGTGTATTATGGCTGTCAGCATCAAAGCAGACGGCTAGGCTATTATTCAGTTCTTGCCTTGGGATTGACCTAATATAGGGTTAATGATGGCAGGCTTGGAGGGTCGTGGAAGTGCATTGGTGCCCTCCAAAAAGTTAGATTGAAGGGAGGAAAAAATTAAAGCTGAAAAAAATGGGAATTGTCCATGTTCTTAAAGGGATTTCCGTATATGTATAAGGCATAACCGCCTATTTTTTTGATGGACCAGTGGGAGAATGTCCCAAGATCAAACAAATACATGTACATCTACATGCCATCCGAGAAACCATAGGAAATAGAGGGTAGCAGTAAGTATACCAGCCGCCGCTCTGTGTGATATTATCTGGGTTACCTCTCTAGAGATGCTTATCTAAGATTTTTATGTACAGTGAATTTTCACACTAATACCAGGATTTTTTCTAAATTACAGCACATGTTTATATTGTAGATCATGAGGAATATTCTGTATATCTTCACAAGTAACTATAATCTGCAAATGAGTTTTCAGGTGTTAAGAGAACTATGACTACTGTTGACTATGACTATTGAGTTTTTGCGTTACAATGGTTTGTCTGGTTTCAATGTGTAATATTTCATCTGTCCTAGCTTGTGACCTGGAATGACCAGGGACCAGATCTGGAAACCATGACCGAGCAAGGTCAAAGCTTATGGTGGGTCATTAGGAAGTCTAGGAGTCTTTGAAGGGAGACTGTAAAGTCCATAATCTCTCCCAAACCAATAATAGTGCCATATTATCAGAAGAATCATAGCTTTGTGGCCACAATCCTATTAAGAAATGCAGAGATAATCATCTTTTTCTTGGTATTAAAATATTCCTGCAAGTGTAATGGGGACGGCCTGATTGGCCACATTTGCCTACATAAAGCCACAAGTGCTCTGGGTTACCATTGAAATCACTGTCCAATGTTACTTTTTTAGCTGTGATTGATATTTCCTTTCCTTGGGTCACTGCTGTCTGTAAGCACGGAGGACTCTTCTCTCCGCTAGTTTTAGTATAAAAACGTTGGAAACCTGGGGAACCACATTATAGTCTGGGGTCTGCAGGTGTCCTCAGGAAACTGCTGTTATAGCAGACAGGCTCTCTGCTGTTCGGGTCCCCCCAGCAGTCCCGAACGACAAAAAGCCCGATGCAAATTTTATCCTGGCACAATAGATAAAGCCTGTGAGTCCACTTTTCTCCACACTCTAGTAGATAAAGCCTGTGAGTCCTCTTTTCTCCACCCACTAATAGATAAAGCCTGTAAGTCCTCTTTACTCCACCCACTAATAGATAAAGCCTGGAAGTCCTCTTTTCTCCACCCACTAATAGATAAAGCCTGTGAGTCCTCTTTTCTCCACCCTCTAATAGATAAAGCCTGGAAGTCCTCTTTTCTCCACTCTCTAATAGATAAAGCCTGTGAGTCCTCTTTTCTCCACTTTCTAATAGATAAAGCCTGTAAGTCCTCTTTTCTCCACCCACTAATAGATAAAGCCTGGAAGTCCTCTTTTCTCCACCCACTAATAGATAAAGCCTGTGAGTCCTCTTTTCTCCACCCTCTAATAGATAAAGCCTGTAAGTCCTCTTTTCTCCACTCTCTAATAGATAAAGCCTGTGAGTCCTCTTTTCTCCACCCACTAATAGATAAAGCCTGTGAGTCCTCTTTTCTCCACCCTCTAATAGATAAGGCCTGTGAGTCCTCTTTTCTCCACCCACTAATAGATAAAGCCTGTGCGTCCTCTTTTCTCCACCCACTAATAGATAAAGCCTGTGCGTCCTCTTTTCTCCACTCTCTAATAGATAAAGCCTGTGCGTCCTCTTTTCGCCACTCTCTAATAGATAAAGCCTGGAAGTCCTCTTTTCTCCACTCTCTAATAGATAAAGCCTGTGAGTCCTGTTTTCTCCACCCACTAATAGATAAAGCCTGGAAGTCCTCTTTTCTCCACTCTCTAATAGATAAAGCCTGTGAGTCCTCTTTTCTCCACCCTCTAATAGATAAAGCCTGGAAGTCCTCTTTTCTCCACTCTCTAATAGATAAAGCCTGTGAGTCCTCTTTTCTCCACCCACTAATAGATAAAGCCTGTGAGTCCTCTTTTCTCCACCCTCTAATAGATAAGGCCTGTGAGTCCTCTTTTCTCCACCCACTAATAGATAAAGCCTGGAAGTCCTCTTTTCTCCACCCACTAATAGATAAAGCCTGTGCGTCCTCTTTTCTCCACTCTCTAATAGATAAAGCCTGTGCGTCCTCTTTTTGCCACTCTCTAATAGATAAAGCCTGGAAGTCCTCTTTTCTCCACTCTCTAATAGTTAAGGCCTGTGCGTCCTCTTTTCTCCACTCTCTAATAGATAAAGCCTGTGAGTCCTCTTTTCGCCACCCTCACACAGTGATAACTAATTGGTCATATTGTATTAGCTTCTCTACAAGGAGAGCTGTCAGTCATGGTGCATGGGCAGGGTTAGAGGACTAACTACAGTGTATATCACTAACTAGTCATCTTTCTTTATCCTACAGCACAACAAACCTGACAGAGCCGAATAGATAACAAACTAGAAATGCATGAATATACTTTTTTATTTCCTGTCTTACAAAAAATTAATATACAACCAAATAATAAAATCTTATCTGTGTTCCGGATCTTTTAAGCAGGTGTTTTTAGAGGAATTTAGAGGATTAATCATTTTGGATTTCAGCATGGCCAATGTTTCCTGGTGCTGGAAGTTACAGGGCTGTGAGACGTGTCTGTGCAGCTGGTGTCTCTACTATATGGAATAAGGATACACATTTAGCCAAGCCCTGCATGCAGGTTCATGATGAAAAAATGTATAAAAAATTGATTTGCATTCACATAAATTTTTCTAAAAAGTAGTAAGAAAGAAAAAGTATATGAGTTTGGTCTTGCTGTAAAAGTAACTACCTGCAGAATAAAGTTATCATGTTATTTATCCCAAGGAATTGCAGTTTTTTCCACCCGTCCTTAGTCAATACATTATATGAACCTTAAAATGGCGCCATTGAAATATACAACTCATCTTCCAAAAAAACTGCTCATACAGCCAAGTCAACAGAAGAATAAAACCGTTATGACTTTTAACATTTGGAAATGAAGGGTTTCCTCTAGGCTATGTTTTAAGGGGTTAAAACCAGGAAAAAATACATCTGTCATATAGTCGATCACTATTCTGCTGTGTTCTTGGGATTTAGCCCCTGTTGCCGCCAGTACCTGTGGTGCCGCATTGTAAAACGATTCCCTCAGACTCCTAGAAATTAGTATTCGGTGTATGGATGTGAGCAGTACAACACTTACTATAGTCAATAGGCGGACTACTGCAAGGGATTGTATACCGAATAGTGATATGATTCATAAGACACGATGCTCCTTGAAGATCATTCAAAGCAGGCAGGACAGAGACAAGCAGAAGTAAGAGACAGATCTGAAAAATAGGCGCCACTATGATCAGCATTATGTCGTACTATCTTTACATCTGTCTGTTTTATTGCTTATACAGAAGTGTCCTAACTTAACTCTAACTTGTTTAAGGACTCATGAAGCCAATTTGATATTATAACTTGGTAGCAAAACCCATAAAAGGCTGCAATTCACATCAAAGCCACTGGGTGTCCACACATAGACACATATACAATTAATTGATAGCATATCACTTTGTGATATCATATCAGAAAAAGCTGTTCATCTCTGGACAAATATATTTCAACATCCAACCATGATCAGACATAAATATCTTTTAATAAATAGCTTTAAATATATATATATATATATATATATATATATATATATATATATATATATATATATATATATATATATATATTGCCTGTAGCAACCAATCAGAGCTTGTAATCTTGTAAAATACAAGCTGAGCTCTGATTGGTTCCTATGGGCAACAAGGGCTGATTTTAGACTCTGTTCATGAATCCGCCCTACAGTCATGGCCAAAAGTTTTGAGAATGACACAAATATTATATTTTCACATGATCTGCTGCCCTCTGGTTTTTATGTGTGTTTGTCAGATGTTTTTATCACATACAGAAATATAATTGCATTCATATTATGAGTAACAGAAGCTTATATTGACAGTTAGAATGAGTTAATGCAGCAAGTCAATATTTGCAGTGTTGACCCTTCCTCTTCAGGACCTCTGCAATTCTCCTTGGCATGCTCTCAATCAACTTCTGGACCAAATCCTGACTGATAGCAGTCCATTCTTGCAGAATCAATGCTTTAATTTTGTCTGAATTTGTTGGTTTTTGTTTGTCCACCCGTCTCTTGATGATTGACCACAAGTTCTCAATGGGATTAAGATCTGGGGAGTTTCCAGGCCATGGACCCAAAATCTCTATGTTTTGTTCCCTGAGCCATTTAGTTATCACGTTTGCTTTATGGCAAGGTGCTCAATCATGCTGGAAAAGGCATTGTTGAGCGCCAAACTGCTCTTGGACGGTTGGGAGAAGTTGCTCTTGGAGGACATTCTGCTACCATTCTTTATTCATGGCTGTGTTTTTAGGCAAGACTGTGAGAGAGCCGATTCCCTTGGTTGAGAAGCAACCCCACACATGAATGGTTTCAGGATGCTTTACAGTTGGCATGAGACAAGACTGGTGGTAGCGCTCACCTCTTCTTCTCCGAATAAGCTGTTTTCCAGATGTTCCAAACAATCGAAAAGGGGATTCATCAGAGAAAATGACTTTACCCCAGTCCTCAGCAGTCCACTCCCTGTACCTTTTGCAGAATATCAGTCTGTCCCTGATGTTTTTTCTGGAGAGAAGTGGCTTCTTTGCTGCCCTCCTTGAGACCAGGCCTTGCTCCAAGAGTCTCCGCCTCACAGTGCGTGCAGATGCACTCACACCTGCCTGCTGCCATTCCTCAGCAAGCTCTGCACTGCTGGTAGCCCGATCCCGCAGCTGAAACACTTTTAAGAGACGGTCCTGCCGCTTGCTGGTCTTTCTTTGGCGCACTGGAGCCTTTTTGGCACCAATGGAACCTCTCTCCTTGAAGTTCTTGATGATGCGATAGATTGTTGACTGAGGTGCAATCTTTCTAGCTGCAATACTCTTCCCAGTTAGGCCATTTTTGTGCAGTGCAATGATGACTGCACGTGTTTCTTTAGAGATAACCATGGTTAACAGAAGAGAAACAATGATGGCAAGCACCAGCCTCCTTTTAAAGTGTCCAGTGGTGTCATTCTTACTTAATCATGACAGATTGATCTCCAGCCCTGTCCTCATCAACACCCACACCTGTGTTAATGGAGCAATCACTGAAACGATGTTAGGTGGTCCTTTTAAGGCAGGGCTGCAATGATGTTGAAATGTGTTTTGGGGGATAAAGTTCATTTTCTAGGCAAATATTGACTTTGCAAGTAATTGCTGTTAAGCTGATCACTCTTTATAAAATTCTGGAGTATATGCAAATTGCCATTAGAAAAACTGAAGCAGTAGACTTTGTAAAAATTAATATTTGTATCATTCTCAAAACTTTTGGCCATGACTGTATACTTACTAATGTAGATTTGTCTTTTCATCTTGTGTGTTGCTTTTCTATATTTTCAGCTTCACAGCTGTCAATGACCCAGATTTGCTGTTGGTTTATTAACAGTCTATACCGCACCTGCTGCCGAGACAAGCACTTCTATGAAGCTGTTAATCACAATGAAGTAAAGCTGGAACTAAAGGAGAACTCCAAAGAAATCTTGCTGGTTAGTATTGTGTCTTATGTAACTCTTCACTTTCTGGAGATGACCCAGAGCCCAGATGGAATCCCATAGTATGGTTGACCATATTCCTGTCTTTGTCTATAAGAGATTACACATTGACAGTACACAGGCTCACAGTAGTTAATGCTGCAAGTCACAGGACTGTATTTTCGCTATTTCAGTCCAATATGCAGAGGAGAAAGACTTGGAGACAAATACAAACATATGTCCAATCTTCAAAAAAACAGACCGTACATGTTCACATGTCTACATTTATGCCAAAATTGATGGTGCACGGAATTTACAACATATTTATAAACAGCGTGCACCAGAGAGACCAGAAAAATACAACTGGTTCGACACTTTTAAAAATTTGCCCCAGAACAGGTGAGATTTACAAGTGTTGACACATTTATGAGGCAGAAAAGTACAAATACGGTGCAGAGTTTCTTGCGCAAAGTAGACCAAGTTTAAAATGGTGTAAACGTAGTTGAAGATTGAACTGAGACAGAATTTTGGAGCACGGGCAATGGAGACAGATTATTTGATGCATTGGAAAAATGAGCCAGAATTTTGGTGCATTGGAAAGTGAGACAGATTTACGACAAATTCATAGTTTCAGATAGTTGGACAGTATTGATATAAATGTCCCGTTGGCCCAGATTTACTAATAGTTAGACTGTGCAAACTTAGACAGGCGTCTGAAAATACACCAGTGACTGATGCTGGATGATAAATCTGGCGTTTCTTCAAACTGTCTAGTCTGCATTTATACCACCTTTTAGCTGCCTTACTTTGTGGCAGAATTTTTCAACAGTATTTTGGCTCATTTTTGGCACATTGTGGCTCACTTAAGCTATGCCCCTTTTCTGAAAATCCACACCTACGTGCCGAACAAGTTGAAAAATTCTAGCCTAAATTGGATACACCAAGATACGCCACATTGTGCCAGAGATGTGCCATGTTTACGCCAGTGTTGTATCCACCATAGTAAATCTGGACCATTGTGTTTGATTCGCCTGATGGGATTTTGGGTATAAGGAGAGAGTTTAGGCTGTTCTATGATTATTTGTTGTTGGCTTTGTCCATATATTTTTTTGCACAATCTAGGTACCTTTTTTTATTTTTTTTGGTGCACCCTTGAGAGCCACCAGTGCTCATGATAAGAACATACAGTTACATCTGAACAGATCCCTAATTAGGCCATGCATGGAATACTGTGATGTCCCATTTCTGTACAGGAGTCCAATCACTGGCCTTGTGACTGTTGCCCGTGAAAATGTGACTTAACATGAACAAGCGGACACAATTCCAGAGCATTGTGTGTGTATCCCACTATAATTCTGAACTGTGTAAAGAATAAAAATAGCTTCAGGTAGTAAATATAGTTCTTGCAACTCTAGTTAAGACATTAGCACTTTCAGACACAGTTGTAAGAAGTCTAAATAAGAAATAGCAACATCATTAACACCAGGGGCAAAAGGAGCAACGAAAATAGATAAAAACCAAATAAGAGCTGGTGGTGTTTACAAAGTGATGTGATGTCATCAGGTTATCTATAAAAACACGCTGGCCTTCAGATGCGGGTTAATGAACAGAACTTCACAGAGAGAAGTCTTGTCTAAATTGTGTTTTTTTCTTGGATCTTCTACAGAAGCCAAATCGATTTCAATGGAGTCTTCTTCAGATTTATATAACCTGGCAGCACTGGAATGGAAGCCAACCAAGGACAACATCTGCAAGAAGTTTGTATGTTTTCTCCGTGTTTGTGTGGGTTTCCTCCAGATACTCCGATTTCCTCCCACACTGTGAGTGATGACCATATCGGGAAATCGCTGAGGAATATGTTGGTGCTATATAGTAAATAAATATGTTTTTCAGGTCCCATATTTCCATGTTCAAACAGATGGACCTGTCAAGTCATAACTCTGCTTTAGCTTCCAAGCTATTTCTTATACACCCATCCTGGCTGCCCAATAGGTGGCTCAAATCCTGGACTACCCTTTAATAGTGGTTCTCTGGAATATTTTGGAACAGTGCCACTTTTGTCCTGTGCTGTGTCTTGTGTTGAGCTTCAAGTGCAGAAGGCTGGAAGCTTGGGTGGAATAATAACTTTCTCTTCCCACATTTCTGCATGTGATACATGTGATACGTGCAAATTTTGCAGTAGATCTGTCACAGAATTTGCTAAAATCTACGATGGGAAATAAGTAGTGGAAAAATGTGTGATGTCCTTGTTGTCTTTTCGGAAGTGGGGGGAATTTGAAGGGATGGAAACCGATGATTAAATTTTGCTCATGGGACTTTAGCAACACCTCTAGGCAAATCTCCTTCCTGTTCAGGTTGATGTCAATGCACAACCCTGTTCATGCTCATTGTGTTTATTTTTTTTTTTTGCAATCTAGGGAGCTTTTTTTGTTGGGGAGCGGGCTCCGTTTCATTTTTTGCCTCAGGCAGCAGCAAGGTTTGCTGCACCCTTGAGAGACATCAGTGCTCATGATAAGAACATACGGTAATTTAACAGCTGAACAGATCACTAGTTAGGCCATGCATGGAATACTGTATATAATTTGGGTATAAAGTGGATATAGCTGAACTAATGCAGGTGCAGAGAAAGATGACATAGGAAATGAATGGATTGAAGTGCCAAGATGGCTATGGAGTGATTTACTGTAACAAATATAGAAACGATCAGGACAGAGATCTTTCTCTTTACACCAGGACCTGAAACCATGTCAGGGGGGTATCCCCAACCTCTACAGAAAAAATGGTTTCCCCATTATTGTAAACAGGTTTTTTTTGTTTTTTTTTTACTGTCAGAGCAGTGAGACTACGGATCTGAGTGCCACATGATCTTGTGACAAGAGGACTGGATGGCTTTCTTAATAGATACAATATTTCAGGTTATAGGACAGTGTATTGCAAAAATCACAGTTTCATTAATATGCAAATTAGATTAAAAGGGCTTTTGGGTTGTTTCTTATGTTACTTTGTACTGTATATTACCTCCTCTAACTGCTGCTCGGCTCTCCCAGGGGAAGAGCTGTCAGTTAAAGGATGGTCAGTTAGGCTGGGCAGCAGTTACAGGAGGTAATATACAGTGCAGAGGAATGCCAGGGAAGGATAAGCCCTTACCCTAATTTGCATATGAATAGCACACTGATTTTGACTCAATAATGGAGCTGCAATGCTGAATAACAAAGACATATTTGGAAAGTGTGTAAACGGCCTACAAGGTACTGTCACTACTTTGATTGTGACTTTCCTGCTGACAGTCTCCCTTAAAATAAGTGTATTTCAAATTGAGAAGTGGCCCCCAGACACTTAACAAAGGCCCCCAGTGACCCTCAGACACTTAAAAAACCTCCCTATTGGCCCTAGACACTTCATAAAGCTCCCCATTGGCCTCCAAAAACTTAACAAAGCTCACCAGTGGACCCGAGATACCTAATAATGCTCCCCAGTGGCCCCACACTGTAGTTGTGACAAAAAACTAAAAAACAAATAACAATTACTCATTCTTGTTCCCCTGAAGCTCTCTCATGCTCTGTTCTTCTTGTCTCTGGCTCAATGCAGCAGGTCTGCACAGAGCCACAGACATTGCTAGCAGATGCCTGAATGGTGGAGCAGGAAGATACAGCTTCCTGCTCCACCATTCTAATAAACTAAAACTGTATCCTAAGCTTGTAGATATAGTTAAAAGAGGACTTGAGGACATTTTCCTCTACGGAGTGTCATGGCACCCCCTGACAAGTCTTCTTGGCACCCTAGTTGGGATTTGCTGTTACAGGAACTATACAGTATATGCTGAACTATACTATTTATGCTGATTGCCATATTTAGAGTCAGGACGGAATTTTTTCCCTAATATGGGGCAAGAGATCGTCATCTCATTGTGGTTTTTGTCTTTCCCTGGATCCACATGATAGCATTATTTTTTTGACTTCATTGACCTGGATCATTCTGAAACCTTATCCTTAACTGTAACTATGAAGAACTTGAGTTTCAATCTGTAAAGGACCAAACTACAGTGTAGACTTTTCTTTTACAGTCATGGTCGCCTTATATGGTCTTTTGGTCTGGCAACAACCACCACATCTGTTCCCTATAGCTACTCCCACGTATCTGCATAATATACCATATGCATCCATTTTGTAAAGGTAAGACAAGAATTATTCCACAATACTGTATTTTCTACATATCTAAATTACCAACGTCGTCTCTTTTCCGTGTCTAGTTAGTTAGACATCTTGTTCCCGATCTCTCTCTGTGTCTCATTTTGCTTTCGTCTCTACTTCCTCTATACGGTATCTCTCTCATCTTCCCCTCTTCTCAGATGCTGTCAGTTCTGCCTCCTCGCGGTCTCTGTGATGATATTTTAAATCTCCCTATTATATCACACAAGACATATTTTCACCTTAGAGCTCTTCCTTGTATTTCTCTGAATCTACTAGTGTCAAAAGATGGTTTGGATGTAGGATGAAAGTGGGTGCAGGGGGCTTGGCACCCACAGATCAGCAAAGACAAGTGACATTGAATTGGCATTTAGCTGTTTCTGTCTCCCGCTGGCAGAACAAACAGTGCTGTGTTCCTGAATACCTTACACTATGTCCTATCAAAGACTCTTACCAGCTAGGAAGGGGTTTGATTGTCTGTTCACTTTTGATAAGAGTGCTTTTAGAGGCTGGTAGCAGGCAACTATTCTAGACACCGGAGTCAAAATTAATGAAGGTTTTAGTTTTAGTGTAGAATGTTACAGATAAAAAGGAACTGGGAAAAGAGAGATAACAATCATCAACATATATACTATATGGGCAAAAATATTGGGACATCTACTCATCACACCTACAGGAACTTTTATGACATCACACTGTAAACCATAGGAATTAATATGGGGTGCCCCCACCCTTTCCCCGCAGTCTGAAAAACTTCTACTCTTCTGCGAAGGCTTATTACAAGATCTTGGAGTATATCTGTAGAGATATTTGGCCATCTAGCCAGATGAGCATTTCTGAGGTCAGGCAATATAATCTATAGTGATGAGTTATAACCACAGCCCATCGTAGTTTACTTCTTACCACTGCATGTTCATAGAATTGGTGGATACAACATGTTAAAAAATTGCTACTAAATACTAATAGGATTAAAGAGGATCTTTCCAGCCTCTGACAATTGTGCTGGAATCTATTAACAGATGCTAAGGACTGGAGCTGGTGGGGGGTGGTGAAAGGACTTCTTTAAATTGTCCCTTTTATTTTGCACTCCTACTAGATCTGACATTAGTCATGAATCGAGTACTGGGCGATATTGTTTCAGAGGAGAATTTCATGATTGGATTATATTCTATTCATAGGTTTCTCCACATTCATCGTCAGATACAGAAGAAAAAATATATACAGTGGGGAAAAAAAAGTATTTAGTCAGTCACCAATTGTGCAAGTTCTCCCACTTAAAAAGATGAGGCCGGCCTGTAATTGTCATCATAGGTAGACCTCAACTATGAGAGACAAAATGAGAAAACAAATCCAGAAAATCACATTGTCTGATTTTTAAAGAATTTATTTGAAAATTATGGTGGAAAATAAGTATTTGGTCGATAACAAAAGTTCATGGCCCCATTCATTCTTTCATGTACACGGATCAGTCGTCCTGGTCCCTTTGCAGAGAAGAGCCCCAAAGCATGATGTTGCCACCCCCATGCTTCACAGTAGGTATGATGTTCTATGGATGCAACTCAGCATTCACTCTCCTCCAAACACGACGAGTTGTGTTTCTACGAAACAGTTCTACTTTGGTTTCATCTGACCATATGAAATTCTCCCAGTACTCTTCTGGAACATCCAAATGCTCTCTACCAAATTTCAGACGGGTCCGGATATGTACTGGCTTAAGCAGGGGGACACGTCTGGTACTGCAGGATCTGAGTCCCTGGCGGTGTAGTGTGTTACTGATGGTAGCCTTTGTTACGTTAGTCCCAGCTTTCTGCAGGTCATTCACTAGGTTCCTCCGTGTGGTTCTGGGATTTTTGTGATCATTTTGACCTCACGTGGTGAGATCTTGCGTGGAGCCCCTGATCGAGGGAGATTATCAGTGGTCTTGTATGTCTTCCATTTTCTAATTATTGCTCCCACAGTTGATTTCTTCACACCAAGCTGCTTGCCTATTGCAGATTCAGTCTTCCCAGCCTGGTGCAGGTCTACAATTTTGTTTCTGGTGTCCTTCCACAGCTCTTTGGTCTTCACCATAGTGGAGTTTGGAGTGTGACTGTTTGAGGTTGTGGACAGGTGTCTTTTATACTGATAACAATGTCAAACAGGAGCCATTACTACAGGTAATGAGTGGACAGAGGAGCCTCTTAAAGAAGAAGTTACAGGTCTGTGAGAGCCAGAAATATTGCTTGTTTGTAGGTGACCAAATACTTATTTTCCACCATAATTTGCACATAAATTCTTAAAAAATCAGACAATGTGATTTTCTGGATTTGTTTTCTCATTTTGTCTCTCATAGTCGAGGTCTACCTATGATGTCAGTTACAGGCCAGCCTCATCTTTTTAAGTGGGAGAACTTGCACAATTGGTGGCTGACTAAATACTTTTTTTTCCCCACTGTAGGGACATTTTAAGGACTGACTAAAACATGAGAACTCTAGAACTGGACTTGCTTCATATGGTAATATTCATATCAGTATATATGGATCATAAATTGAGGTCTTCGTCTGACTACACAAGTTCTACATGTACATACGTTGTGTGCCATATGTACATCTGTGTTTACACCTATGGTGGGACACCACTGTGAGCTTCAGCCCACCAGATAAAATGATACCGGATCCCACCCTCCAACAACCTCTTGGAAATAGACCACAGTACCCTTCAAATTTTGGTGTCTTCTGCTGGATCATTATGGTGTAAGAGCCTGGGCCCACTGGAGGATCCTCTGGTACTCTGGTGGCCAATTCAATGTTGTGTCCATATATTTTTTAAGTGTTGACCATCTGTATCCTTCCATCTTCTTTCGTCATTAATTTCAAATTTTATCAAGACTAGCCCAAAAATTGAAAAATAACTCACTGGGAGCCCAGTGGAACCATAATAGGTGAACACCTTGGAGCAGGGCTCCCGTTCCAAATTTTGCTATAGGGCCCTCTGGCTACCTGTTATATTTCTGATAATAGACTTTGTTGAACTTTATAAACTGAATCCAATATTGTGGATAAAAACTAAACACAAAAAAGTCAAAATCAGCTTTCCGTAGCAGCATTCAGTTCACAATTCTCAAATATTAGTGGGCGATGCAGAGACTATTGACCTTGGCGTCGGCTACAGGTCAGGAACTCCACGTCATCTTAAAATCATGTGTACTTTCCTTATGAGTTTCCAGCCCATAGGTTCACGTCATAACATGGTCTTTAAATATGCTGATTCCCATAATGTTCACAGAACTCTTCTTTGAGCTCGAGAACATCTCACAGAAAGAAAAAAAAGGTTAATAAATTTTACTAAATGTCGGGAAAAAAAATGTTTTCATGATTTATTTTTCCATTTTGTAGCAAAGGCACTTATTGGTTACACCAGACAAGTGGATTCTCTAAAATGAAATTGGTTTGCGATTGGCAAGACTGGGCTGTAGAGTCTAAGAAATCTCCCAAGCCTTTACTCTTTAACCCTCGCATACAAAGGTAGACTTCACAGTTAGATTTCCAGGATTTTCCAGAAAAGTCAACTATATGAAGAAACATGGTCAATAATAGTCAAGGTGCAACAAGACAGAGGATGAGCCTGAGGTCAGAACCAGAAGGAGAATATCAGGTACTAGTGACAATGTATAAGAAGTGTAATCTAAAAAACAGTTAAGGTCAGAGTCAGGATCAAAATAGTGACCAGGAACAAGAGACAAACAAAGAATGCACGTACCTTAAAGGGGTATTCCAAGACATGATGTTAAGTCTGCTCATCTCTAGTCATTAATATGGGATCGGTGGGGGCCCGACACCCAGACCACCACTTTTTATCTGTTTTCTACACAGTGTACAGAGCCGAGCGCAAACAGTTCCTTGTACTGTGCTATTGCTGCTCAGCTGCCATTGGTTTCTTCCCATCTACTATGAAGAGGAGGACTATTACTGGGTCTTCTTGTTCCAGGACTAGGGTGGTCTGGACAGCACCAAGGAATAAGACCTAATTTGTTTTTTGGTATGTGCCTTCTTTCTCCTATTGCAAGTTTCTGGATTTTAATACACCCAGCATCGTATTCTACCTTTCCATTATTTACTAACGTTATCCCTGAGATGCTATTTAGGTACTATAATGGGATAGTTAGTTCCTCCATAAAAACCATTGCATTATCCAGAAACATATGGCTTTGGGTTCACTGCGGATCCTCCTTCCCGCTGTGAGCTCATTCTATAAATGAGAATAAAATTAGTGAATCAGCAGAGATTAAAGTGACATGTCCTCCTGATATATGATCCCTTCTTACTAAGAATGTAATCTATAGTAAATCAGCTCCGCGTGTAATTCACACCACTGGGAACCTTTAATTAACCAGGAAGATAGGGCTGACTGTGATGTATCTGAAGAATTTTCACAGGTACCTTTAGGGATGGTTTACAAGCGCGCAGGAAGGAAAATCCACTTAAATGCCACCTTCGTGTGTCATTGCCATAGAGTCAGATTCTTATGTCATTAAAATCCTGTTAACCCAACTCTCTCTGCTTGAAACATACGTGGTGTTAGATATATGCACTACCGGGGAAGGCATTGTAAACTTGTTTAGCTGTTTGGTTGTGCTTTGTATTCTCAACAACAGGGAGCATATTGAGCAAATAAAAGTCTTTTCCAAAGGCTGTTTGCATGTATTGAATATGATCACATATATATGGAAAGATGGCTGCAACAAACTCAACACAATGGAGGAAGATTATACAGGAATCAGTATTTAAAGAGGACCTGTCACCAGTTCTGAAAACTCAATGACATCCATCATCTGGCGCTGTCTCCTGGAGCATTTTGGTGTTTTGTTTATGTAAAACTGTTCAGTCGTTCCAAAGCTATAAACTCTTTTAGTGTTGATACCAATAAGGGCATATTAGCCAAGTGGGTGTCAACTCTGTAAGACATACCGCACACAGAGAAACCACAGTGTTACCATCCACTTGACTGGTAGACCTAAGCTTCATCAACACTAAAAGGGCTTATAGCTTTGGAATGGCTGAACAAATTTAGAAACATAAAAAAGAACTAAATGCTCAGGGTGAGAGCGCCAATCAGATCAGGTATGACATTGGGCTTTCAGGGTCCTATTTAAATAAGAACCTATAATCCCTTCTGATATATCAGTTTTTCTATATACTTGTATTCCTTATGAAATAACCAATTCTGGAGCATCTTTTCTTAGAACACTACAGTGTGCCATTTCTCTGTTTATCCATGTAGAAGGTTATAACACTAGGTGTTGCCAGTTGGGGATGTGTCCCTACACAGTCGAGCAGTGTCTAGCAGTGACTTACTCCACTCTCCTCACTCAGGACACGTGCGAGCCACCTTACACTGTCTGAGGGTACAAGGACATACCCCTTTGACATAGACATGTTAGGGAAGCTGTCTGGTACCCTTTGGTAGGGCACATGACCTAATCATGAATATGTTTGGTACTACCATGGCAAGACAAAGGTTCCAAAGTCTGCACTCTCTACAGAATTAGCAGAATTAGGATTAACCTTTTGACAGTATAAAGTTTGTCCATTTTGTCAGGTTTTTTTTATTGCAGAAAGTTTTGCCACTGATTTTATTCTATTGGTTCGTTGGCTGAACTAATCTTGTTCCTACTAAATTAATAGGATTGTCTAGTTCTGTAAACCCTTCTTTACATTGCAGGTGCACAAACAACAAAGTGACCATGGGGTACATAGCAGTTTTTGACTACCTGTAAAACCAGTCCCTTGGGGCCACTGATGTGATTCAGGAGGGCTGAAGAGGGTCGAAAAGAGTGGGAACTTACAAGCATGACTATCTGTTATGTTTACTCCCATTCCTGGTGCCTCTTCTTATTATACTACAGGGTCTGAAGAGACCCCAGAGTATAATAGTGGTTTGTGGATTGCGAGTGCCCAAAATTTCATTTTCAGCTGAACTTGACATTTTTGGAAAATTTGTAACAAACCTGGCTTGTTGCAAACCAATTTGGTCATCCATGTTCCATAAAGCAACTTGAGGACCTGTCCTGTCCAGCATGACACAGACTACCCATTGGTTGTAATGAGCTTCATACCCCTGAGGTAGCATTGCTAAAAAATGTAAGACTTATAGCCAGACTTTTCAGTATCACACTTGATCTCCAGAGATTTCAGTGGGTGTCATTTGGTGATCTGCTTCTTGTCAAATGACCTTTTTAACAAGTATGGAGTTGGACTGTCCAAAATGGAGAATCGCTTCTAAGTCCTGTAATCTCTTCTGTTGTATTGAATGGTTTACTTGTTGATTCCAGTCCGTATTGGAGCCTCTTGGCTCATCCCTGATAGTAGATGTCGAAGGAAAGAGGAATGGATTTCTTATAGGAGATGCCACCTGTAGTATGTAGAAGGGGGTTAGTACTCTATCCCTATTCAGAACAGGTGTAAGCTGAATTGGCCAAACTGAATGTACATGACTAGCTTTACGCTTATAAGACAATTTACCGGAACAATTTTTGGAATATGGGAGAAACTGGAGAACTCAGAGGCATCCCAAGGACACTTGAAAACTCTATACATACTAAAACCTATGACCTTATTGCTGCCCAATGAAGCTCCCTATCATGGTTTCTATTCCTTCCTATATCTATACTTATTCTGTAGCCTTGGGCAGCAAAATTTATTCATGCACATTGTAATTTCCAGTAGGGCAGGGGACAATCTAATTTACCCAGTCGTCACATCAATTTTTATGGAGGTCATTTGGCCATTTGGTATATTTATGGATTATGGGAGGTCACTGGAGATCCTGGAGGAACCTTCTGTATAGACTGGAGGCCATAAAATCTTCAATGCATTATCCCTTGTTTGTGCTATGGAATTGTTTGCAATGATTAGCCCTATAAAATGACTACTGTATGGGTGCCATGTACACATCTTAGATATGACATGTTCCATGAGGTGCCGCCATGTTCTCTTGTGTATATGCTGATCTCATTAATTACTTCCATAGAAATATTTAGATTTTTTTTTCCGCTGGCTGTGTTGTTTTCATCATCACCCTCATTGAGCGAAATTACTGTAATTAAATAGGAACAATAGAGAGGAAATGACACCGTCAGAGATAGCAGACAATTGTGGCGTTCAGTGGGGGTTAGTGCATTGTAAAACTTGGCTTCAGTTTCAGATTGAACTCATTCACTTGCAAAGGCAAACAGAAACATGTTTTATTTAGCAACGTGTAATAGCAACTGAGCCGTTAGGCGAAGGCATTAGAGACAGCAGGAAATACACAGAACACTTTAGCAGCCCATAAACAGGACCCATCCTGGCTACTAAACCATGAATAATAAACTTCTTTCAATTGACAAAGTCATTTTCCGCGAATCTCTTAATCTTAACAACGACGTTGATGCATATATGTAAAGAAAAACTAAGAAAACCACTTAGAAATAAAACAGGGATGATAGAATTAATTCTGGGATTTGGAGAGACACACTGAGAAAAACGTATGTTTGCAAATAGGGGACCTTTATGGGGTCCGTGGCACAAGCTGAGGATATTAATATTTATAGGAATCGCTTACCAGGCAGCGGTGATGGCAGGAATACAAAACCTTACTGGCAGATTGTGTTGGTTTTGGCTGGAACTTTGTACTTACCTTGAAAGGTGCAGTTACTTAAAAAAAAATTCTAGTTTTTTTTTTTATTGGGGCACATAATGCTAATTGACTGTAATTTACAGAATTACAGTAGCGTAATGTGTTTTATTCCAACTCCTCTCTGGAGATAGTGACAGGTGGGGACATCCCATGAAGTAGAAGGGGTAACTGAGTCATATGATACCCATCTGACCCCCAGCCCAGAGCTTTCTCTCCTGTATAGCTGACTTCTTTAAACTACAAGATTACAATATCTATTTCCATGTTTTTATAAATGTATACCCATATATAGAGAGCTGCGAGAGAAACATGTTTGCTTTTTCTAAGAGGACAGGAGTACAATGATTAGCTGTAGCATAGTAAAATGCCACTGACTCACATTGTCTGCCTCTGCTATATGCTTTGTGCAGAGTCTCAGTGTACAGAATCCCAAACTGCAGTTTCATACCGTTTTCCCCTGAGTGAAGGCAGGATGTGTAGTGTAGGAACAGGAGTTCAGTAGTACATAGGTGGATTCATGCAATTAGTTAGTTCTACTTTATAAAATTCCCCTGACTCAGTCACATTGCCTGCCTCAGCTATCTGCTGTGTGCAGAGTCTCAGTGTACAGTAACCCAAAGTGCAGTTTCACACTATTTTTCTCTGTGTAAGGGTAGCATGTGTAGTGTAGGAACAGGATTGCAGTAATATAATAAGGGGGGTCATGCAATGATTAGCTGTAGAGTTATAAAATGCCCTACCTTCAGAGTCTCAGTGTACAATATCCTGAAATGTAGTTTCACATAGTTTTCCCAAGAGTAGGGGATGGATATATGTGGCCTAAAAAGGCTCTGCCACCCCCAGTTTCTGCAAAGAGAAAACATAGACTACATTAGGGGAACCATACCAGAGGTGGAGACAAAATCAAGATGGTAGACAACCTAGAAATGGCACATCAAATAAAACAGGTATACACAAGGTGTACAAAATAGCCTCTACATTATCCTTTAATAATATCCTATGCTGCCCTACAAAGGCAACAAATGAATAAAATCTCCATTTAGGAAGTACCTAAATTATTGCACTAGTGAATGGTATAGCTAGCTGTTTCCGAAATACCTATACAAATGGTGGGAAACACTCCACAGTATTAGGTCAATGGAGTCCTGCAAAGGGTTACACCAATGCACTGATGACTCCATTGATGGAATACATGCTTCCGTAAATGGGTCCTGTATTCTGTTGACAGCTGCCGCAGGGCAATCTTGGGGAATAAGATTTCCCTGAAGCCATGTAGGATAATTATCTGAGTTGTTCCTACTTGGAAAGTGAGAGTTTGCAATATATTATTATATAAGGGGATTACGGTTAATGTAGTTCTCTAATATAATCTTTAGAGTGCATGGACGTGATGAAAGCAGAGCTTCCATTTCTAACATGCATTCAAATAGGAATATCACAACCCCTATTCTCTGTTCTCATCAGTCTGCTCTTAAAAGTGCTTGAGAGATATTTTAAGTGGAGGTATCCTTCATAACTTGGTGTGGGCTGGGGATTTTACCTTCTTTTCTCTTTCTTATTAGGCTAAGACAGAGGAGGAGGCTTCTCTACTGTAGGGTGCTCCATGCAGTAAGCCTATGCCTTTTCCATGCATAATGCATGGTTCTGACCTGTATTGGTATGCATTATGCACAAAGCAAGTAAAGGTGGATTTTTGAGGCTTGAGATTTGCAGAAAATCATTATCAGCATTTTGGTGAATTGCTCATCTATAAAAGCAGGGCAGTAGAAGTCTAGGTAGTTGTGCATACTATTGTCAGGACTGCAGTATCAAAGAACAGGATAGGGAAAGGCTGTGACAACCAGCTGATCATTGTATCATGTATAACACAGCGGTAGCTAGACATGGTTTCAATAAGCCCGGTTCTTTCCAAATTTTTGTTTTAGCTGAACCCAAAATTTTGTGGTTTACCACCAAACCATCATTTTTATACGGTTTAGCGGTTACCTGGAACATTATTATTATATTCTGGGGTCTGAAGATACCCTAGAATATAATAATAGCACTACCTTTACTAAACTTGTGGACAAACTTCATGGTTATTCACCCATCTCTAGCTGGCCTATTATAACTGATCTAGGAATATATTGGTTATGACTCTAAGTGTCTAAGATTATTGCCCCTGTTAGTGGTTAGCCCCAGGGTCACAGTGGAGGATAGACCAGCTATTCAGTAAGATACAGCAAATAACTGGAATGGATGTTTTCTCTGGATTTGAGGCAACATGCTTGGTGGTTACAATGGTCTTACAAGAAGCAACAGGCTTAGTTGTTTGAACAGTCTTATAAAAGGCAACGTGTTGATGGTTAATACAGTCTCTTAGAAGGGGCACACGCTATGCAGTTATATCTCATTACAGAGGTAAAATGTTGTACCTTGGAGAGGCATACAGCTTGGTGTAGTCTCGTGCAACATATTCCTCTCCCTAAGCAGGGCTGTCCAGTGGCGAGTCAGTGGTAGTTTTTCATAGCAATTCATTGCGCAATATGAACATGGCTCACTACACACTGTGGTCTGAGTGCTGTTCTCGCCCTGGTTCCATGCTGGTGATTTTGGATGTACCCTCCCTAATGCCTCAAGGTTGCAAGCTGGTCGGTCACTATCCAGGTCACTCTCTACAAGCATGGCTCACTGGCAATCAATGGACTTGATTTAATAGCAGTCTCAAACAGTCTCAGGCAGTCTTAGTAGTAGGTATTTGGCCTCTCTCACTAGTCATAGTAGTCTTACATAGTCTGACATGGTGTCTTACCAATCTTGGTATTCGCATAATGAAAACACAACAAAAAGGATCTGTTAAAACTGGAGCTTAGTACACCGGCCTTCTTGACAATTCCTGCACTGTATGTAATGTGGCGCACGCCTCCTCATAAATGATGTGTATCCTCTGGTAGTGTCATCTGCCTCTACTGAAATCTATACTAGCTCATAGCTGGCGTAGATTTCAGCCATCATTTATGATAATAAACTACTGCAAATGATCATAAATCTGAAAAGGCCGTTGACCCCATTTATGCCAGGCCCCTTGCCATGCCTCTTCCAGGAAAGTGGTGAAGATGGCATAAAATGCCACTTGCAAAAAATTTTTGTGCAAGTGGCATTTAAAAAGTTGCAAACCTGAGATTTGTAACTTTTTTTTACTCTGTAAAAGTGGCATAGAATGCTAATAAATTTTTCTCCTTGTGCCCACTAATCTTCATTACCAGTCCAGAGTCAGGTGTGTTTTGGCTGCAGATTTTGTTACCTTCTGAGACCTTCAGGGCTCACCAGTCTTAAATACCCGACTTTTTGTTCATACCTCACTGCCCTATTGGGTGGTTTACCAATTTGCTAGTGATACTTCCCCTACTTGCTTTGGCACCCTATTAAACAGAGCAGGCTAACAGCAGGGTACATTGCATGCAGTTTCCCTTCTTTCATGTTGATTCTCCCTAAGGAAACCATGTATTCCATTTTTGTAACTTTTGCAATTTCGCAAATTTCCTGTGTAATAAAGATTTAAGAAAACTGTATAGATTGCCCCACCGACAATTTTCTGCCATAGAATTTAGTAATTAGACATGGTTGAGACTCTACAAGTTCATTTCCCTTTGCTGTAGGGGTGTGACAAATGCAACACATAAAACCGCTCTACTCCGGCTCACTTTTTCATGTAAGTTGTTCTATTTTGACAAGATTTTAAACATCCAATTCATTTTAGTGCTAATTTTGTGAACTCTCTAATTAACTGCTGACTAATGGGCCATACATCTGTTTTGGGTAAAGGATTGTTACTTAGGGACTGTAACAAGAGCTTAATCCTGAGAAGAAATGTAAATGAACAGATTCTTACAGTAGACATATAAACTTGGTGTCTAGCAGTAGCGTAGGCCTTCCACGTGCAAGTGTTACTTATAACACTGGCCCATATTGGCACAATCCTGACATGTGTGCCAGAGGGCCCTTTGTGGACCTTGGTGTGACATCTACCTCTGCCGCTTTGTTTTTATGGCATTCACCATGCGGTAAAAAAGGCCACATTACCTATATTGTGTGGGTCAGTAGGATCATGGTGATAATAAATCTCTATATTGTATAATTTTTACTGTTTTATCACCTTTGCAAAAATTTAGATCTTTAAAAAATGTAAATATGTCTTTCCTTCAGCATATTGTGGTACCTGGAACTTTTCTATAGTTCCATGTACGTTGCTATGTAAGGGCTCTTGTTTAGCAGGTCAAGGTGTAGTTTTTATTGATAACATTTTGGGGATTATACAACATTTTGATCGTTACTTAGTACATTTTTTTGTGGGTGTTAACGGTATGGGATAAATATTATTATATTTTTAGGCTCAGGCGCAGGGATGGCTAAGTAGTTTATGTTCATTTTTGGTCGTTTATTTTTATGTATAGTTTAGGGAAAAGGGGGTGATTTAAACTTTAATTAATTTATTTTTTTATTATTTATTTTAGACCCTCTTGACTTGAATTGCAGTTTATTGTGTAATCCATTCATTTCTATTACATGCTGTCATAGTAATAGAATCACAGCAATGACAAGCCTTGGAGACTTCAATAGGCTCCCGGCTGTCATGACAAATGAGCGCCACCACTTGATGTTCTGGTGGGCAGCAATTGGGCCCAATATGACGGCACCCATGCGCTGCTACTATTTAGGTGCCTTGATTGCAATTAACCAATTAGTCTAAAGGGTTAACAATTGCAATTGGGGCTGTTAGCAGCAGGTACCTGCCAGGTATGGAGAGTGCTCAGCTACTGAGCCCTTTTCATAGTACCTTAGCGAAACCATGATGTACACCTATGTCATGTGCTGCTATGGGGTTAAAACTCTGCAAAATTTTTAATTATTTATATTAGCAAAATGTTAAAATTTTAATGGAAACTGCAAATTTAACCACTTCCGGACCGCCCATTGGGTTTTTACGTCCGAAAGGTGGTTGTCTAGTTCTGCAAGGACGTACCGAAATGGGGAGCCGGCTGTAACTTCACTGTGTACACTGCTATGGGCGCCGCCATCTTGCGGCTACCCTGTGACCCGGTGGTCTGTTACAGCTGCTGGGTCCTACAGGAACCAGATCAGCTCTATGGTAATGGGCAGGAGACTGTATTCCTCCTGCAACTGGGGCTAAATGTACCAGCTCCAGTTACAGGGGAAATCAGCCCCCCCCCAAAAAAAAAGTGATCACATGTCCCCAAAGGTCTATTATGACCTTATGGGGACACAATGTAAATAAAAAAAATAAAAAATAGAAAAGTAAAAAAAAATGTAAATAAAATAATTAAAAAAATAAATAAAATAATACACCAATAAAACACCCTTATTACAGGTTATATCCCCACCCCCGATGACACCGTACAAAATAAAAATTACTGTAATGGAGAGTAAAAACTTTTTTATAAAGTTTTTTTTAGTAACACTTTGTGTTATTAAATAAAAAAATGAAAAGTGAAAAACAGACACGTTTTCCCTTCTCTTTTGTTTATATTTTCCCGGATATAAAAAAAATGAAAACACATGCAAAAATAAAAACAACATAAAAATAAAGCCCTATGTGTTACTGAAAAAAGACGCAGAAATTAGTTGAATAACGCAAATGATAAAAATATTACAGCCCTCCAAAATCGCACATACAAAAAAACCCGAAAATGTTCCTGTTCTGGAAGGGGGGTAAAGCATCTGCTTTGGAAGTGATTAAATATTGTTATTTTCACAGAAAAAAACCCTTTGTGACTAAAGACCTATGCTGTTTTTTTTTTTTTGAGCCAAACCCAACATTTACATTGATGGACTGCATAGAAATTGGTTTCAGGGGGCATTGCACGTCCTTTCCCCTGTAGTGACACTGTAGGGAGATTGTTCAGTACACTTGTTATCTGATTTAACCACACGGCAACCTGATCACCAGCGATGGGATATGGGGCAGTAATGTGCGTGTTTCCAGTAGTGTTAGTGGTGCTACTGGAGGCGGCAGGACTAAATGTGCTGAATATACCAATGAAAATATTGGCAAATATTCTAAGTGCATTCCTTGCTTATTTTATAGGTTCCTTACAATGATCCTAGGTACTGCGGTGACCAGATGGAAGGTAACGCTGCAGTTGGGATTGCGGGGTGCAAACAGCGCAGACTTGTCACGGTCTCTGGGCACGAGGGCGCAGTGCTGGTGCTGTCCCACGTTACCACCACTGGTACCAGTGATGAGGGGGCTGCACAAATGTTGGTGGTGATTGTTCCCCCGGGGCGCTTCCCCTATACTGTGCCGACTGGTGGTGTTTGGGGCGCCCTGATGTTGTCGGTGCAGAGTCAGACACAGAAACGGTTGTAAAGTTGAACTTTTACTTCCATGGGTGTGGAGGCACAAATGCTTAAACAGTTTCTTCAATACAAAACAACGGGGTACGCCTGGTGACACAGCAAAGTCCTGGGGTGCAGGGTAGACTTAGTGAATGGTGTTCCTAGCCCTTATACTTCAGTGTTACAGCCCTAAGGTGCGTCTGGGTTCCTATTTGGCTCATAGGAGGATGCCCACCATGATACTAGTACATAATATTCCCCACTCACGTTATGTGGTCCTGATAGCTCAGAGTTTCGGGGTGCAATAGTCAGGGTGGCAGGATATTCCACAGGTCTGGCCTTGGCCCCTGGATCCTGTGATACTTGCTATGGAGCACGTGTTCCAGAATGTTCTCTCCACAGTCTCAGGCTGACAAGATAATGATGCTTGACTTCCTTCAGGGCGATGGCTAGGCAGACAGGGGACAGGATCTTCTGAATAGCTGGAGTATGTCAGCTCTCCAACCTTCCTGGGCCTGTCTAGGACTTGAGATTGCTGCACTAAACTCACTGCTTTCTTCACAGGACATCACACTTATCTCTTCACCTCCTCCTCCTAACACTCCACACTTCTAACTCATCACACGCAGGACCTTCCTGCAGGGGTGTTACCATGGGGACCCAGTGATCAGCTGACTCCTCCCCTTTTCCCAGGCGATGTCCTCCCATTGGACATTTGGTTACTATTCAATCCTATGGGAGGTGTAATGCATGTGTGAGGCTCACTAGGTGGCGCTGTGTTGTGTGAGACTCAGGACCCCCTGCTATGTCACACAGGCTATGAAGCAACAGGAAATAATACAATGCACAGAGATCACCCTCAGCCCAGCCATAGCCAGCTCTGGGATGCCACATACTCCCCCTCTTTCACTGAGCCGACCTCGGCGACGGGCTGGGGTGAAGGTGAGAAATGTAACATAACGTTAATAAATACGAATAAAGTGCAAATGGGTCCAGAGGCTCTCTGGCACAAATTTTGTGAGTGTCCATTATCATGAGAGTCTCTCAGAGAAACAATAAACAGTCCTTTCTGTAAGGAAGAGTAGGCACTCTAGCACGAATGTCCATACCGCAATGGGGTAACAGAACTTCCTTGGCTCGGTGAGCCAGGCACTATGGCTTGGATTGTTGCATATAAATGTAAATACTATATTACATGGCAAGATATTATATATATACTGTATATACACACAGGAAAAACATTAATGTAATCAGAGCAGGAATAACATATATACAGGAGCAGAAACAGTTAACCTCTTTTACCCAAGGACAGCCATGGCATCACTATAGCGTGTTGGAGGTATGCCTTTTGTGGTACGCTCAGAACGCCTAAGTGGAACGAGATTTGAATCAGGAACAGAGTCACTGAAATCAATTAAATCATCTGTCGAAGGGTTCTCTTGCACTAGAGCAATTGGTGGATAACAGCTAAATGGTAGTAGTTTAGGCGCCCACATAAGCTCAGTTAACGTTGGGGGTCTCTCTTTCGCTTCAGAAGGTGACAAGATCTCTGTACTCGTCTCAGCTGGGGGCACCTCTGTGGGTAGTCCTTCTTTAAGGCACAGCTTCAGACGGTTTCGGTGTACTACTTGGGGCTGTCTCCCAGGTTTAGAGATCTCATACACGTCGGATTCAGGATATGGTATGGAGATGACACTGTATGGTTCTTTCTCCCAGAATGGATCCAATTTCCCATTCCGATGGTTATTCCTTAACCATACACGGTCGCCAACTTTCAGGGGCGCTGCATGGGCGCGATGGTTGTAATCCTCCTGTTGTCTCCTACGAACCTCATCCATGCGCGTTTCAACTATCTCTTTAGCTTCCTCCATACGTCGGCGGTGTTCAACAACCCAGTCTGTTATGGGTAGTGGATTGATGGTGTCAGGAACCTTCACACCAAGGGTTAAGTCTGAAGGAAGTTGACCTTGTCTTCCAAACATTAGATAAAATGGTGCGTATCCTGTAGATGTTTGGGGTGTGTTGTAAATATAGGCCAAGTCCTTGATACGCTCAGGCCACTCAACACCAGGTGTAACTGCGGCTGTTCTTAGCATGCCGATGATCACTTGATTTGCCTTCTCGCACATACCATTCCCTTGAGGGTGATACGCTGTGGTTCGCAACTTCTTGCAGTCTTGGAACTGACACAGCTCACGGAACAATTGGGATTCAAACGCCGATCCACGGTCGGTGAGGATATGCTCAGGACAACCGTAATGGCGGACAAACTCTGCGTAGAAGGTCTCAGCCGTAGTTCTTGCTGTAAGATCTCTGACAGGCACGATGACAAGGAACTTGGAGTAATGATCCACCATTGTCAGAGCGTAGCTGTAGCCGGGAACGTGTGGGACCCAACTTCACATGGTCCAGAGCAACAATTTCACACGGCTTTTGAGTCTTAATTGGATGTAGAGGGGCCTTCTGATCTCTTCGACCTTCCTTGGTGATACTACAGGCGGGACACTCTCGGCACCAACTCTCAATGTCACTCCTCATCCCAACCCAATAGAAGCGACGACGGATGGTAGCTTCGGTCTTTTGTACCCCGAAGTGACCGGATCTGTCATGATACGCCTCAAGTATCATCTGTGCGTCTCTTCTTGGTACGAGGATCTGATGAAGCCTTTCACCTGTGACAGGATCAAGAGTGTTTCTAAGTAGAAGACCTCGTTGGACAAACAGGCGCTTCCTCTGTCGCCAAAGGCGTTTTAATTCCACGTCATGAAGACCTCTCTTTACACGGGTTGGTATTCTTCCTGTAAGCAGGAAATCTGACAATTCTCCTAAAACTCTGCTCTCTTCTTGGAACGTTTTCCACAGAGATGGCTCCTGGAGGGATTCGGCAGCTGTTTTCGCCAGAGATTCTCCTTCTACAGGGACACCAATAGCAACCTGTTGGGCAAACTTGTTGTAGAATGGTGGCATCTCCACCTCTTCCCAAATGTCTTCTTGGGGTGGTTCTTCTCCCACAGGCAACCTTGAGAGTGCATCAGCGTTAGCGTTGGACTTGCCACTGCGATACTTGACAGAGAACTTGTAATTCGTGAGTCTTGAGGCCCACCGTTGTTCAAGGGCTCCCAGTCGAGCAGTGTCCAGATGCGCCAACGGATTGTTATCTGTGTACACGGTAAAGGGTGTGGCAGCCAGGTAGTCTTTAAACTTCTCTGTCACGGCCCAGACAAGCGCCAGAAGTTCGAGTTTGAAAGAACTATAGTTCTGGTCGTTCTTCTCCGCGCCTCTCAGACTCCTGCTGGCGTAGGCGATGACTCGCTCTTTGTTGTCCTGAACCTGGGACAACACTGCACCCAAACCTTGATGACTTGCATCTGTGTACAAGCGGAATGGCTGACTGTAGTTGGGATAGACTAGAATTGGTGGTTGCGTCAGAAGTGCTTTAAGCGCTTGAAAGGCTTCCTCTTGACGCGCTTTCCAGTCTACCGGAAGCTTTCGGTTGTAGTTTTCTCTGGGACAACCGCGCAACAACTCGTTCAGAGGCTCGGCTACTTGGGCGAAGTGTGGTATGAAACGCCGGTAGTAACCTGCGAATCCAAGGAAGCTTCGGACTTCTTTGACGGTAGTTGGTCTTCGCCAGTTCTGGACTGCAGTGATCTTTTCAGGATCAGGTTGGACGCCTTGTGCGCTCACGACATGCCCAAGGCAGTGAACTTGGGGTTTCAACAGGTAGCACTTGGAGGGCTTCAACTTTAGGCCGTGCTGTATAAGTACCTTGAATACCTCGGACAGGTGACGAAGGTGTTCTTGGTATGTCCGGGAGAATACAATAACATCGTCCAGGTACAGTAGCACACTCTGGAAATTCTCATGGCCGAGGCACCTCTCCATAAGCCGTTGGAATGTGGCTGGGGCATTACATAGCCCAAATGGCATACTATTAAATTCAAAGAGTCCCATCGGGGTCGTAAACGCAGTCTTTTCACGATCTTCAGGCGCCATAGGGACTTGCCAGTATCCACTGGTTAAGTCCAGGGTCGAGAAACAGGTAGCTGATCCCAAAGCCGTTAGAGATTCCTCAATCCGCGGCAATGGGTATGCGTCTTTGTGCGTGACGTTGTTGAGTTTACGATAGTCCACACAAAATCGTAGGGTTCCGTCTTTCTTCTTGACAAGGACTAGCGGGGCTGCCCAGGGGCTGTTACTCTCCCGGATGACATCAGCATCTCGCATCTCTTGGATCATCTTTTTCACCGGTTGGTACATCGCTGGTGGTATTGGACGGTGACGCTCCTTGATTGGATGGTGGTCGCCAGTCAGAATGCGATGTTGTATGGTCGTGGTCTTACCAAAGTCCAATGGGTGTTTGCTGAATGCCTGTTGGTAACGCTTGGCCACATTGCGAACCCCATTGATATGCTCTATAGGGGTATTGGCGTCTCCCACGTTCAATTCATCCCACCAGGACTTCGTGGCTCCATTCTGAATGTTCTCAGCAGCTTGGGTGGAACGCTGTGTGGCGGTAGAATCACCAGAGAGAATGTCTTCTGGTGCTAACCGGTGTAGCAGGGCCACAGAGTGGAACTTGTGGAGGTTCACGGGAGCATCGCCCAAGTTGACTAAGCGGACAGGAACACGTCCATTGGAAACTGTAACAAGGCTCCGGGCAGCCATGACAAGTGGTTGGCCATCTACCTGTATGGGTTGTAGCAAGGCCTCGTAGTCCTGATTTTCTATGCCCGGACGGGCACGGCACCACACCATAGTTTCTGTTCCAGGCTGTAGGGTTACTGGACGGGTATCTTGGATCCGGACTCGACCAATTTCACCTTGTTTGTTGGCGAACTTGTGCTGGGCATTGAGTACACGAATGGCCCGCTGAATGTTCTGCTGGTCACTGGGAGAAGCTGTAAGGAGAGAGGCATGCAAGGCATCCAACACTTCTGCAAAGCAATGGCGTAAAACATTCATGCCTAATATTACAACTGCAAACCTATCATCCTCTACATCAGTGACAATTACACCCTGTCTAGGCAGTTTCAAGTCCCCAATCTGGATAGTGGGTTCCCAATAACCCTGCTGTGGTATGGGCTGTCCATTGCTGGCACACAGATTTATCCATGTGTCAGGTGTTCTATTCAACACACCTAAGTCCCAATGTTCAAGGAACACCTGCTTGCGCAGGGTTGTTACCTGAGATCCAGTGTCCACCAACGCTGTCAGAGGGACGCCGTTCACCCGGATTGTGATGTGTGGGCAGGCTGAGACGAAGCGTGACAATGGCACTGAAGATTCACCTGGGCCCTTCTTCTTTCCTCCCGAGGGGCGGCCCGCTGCCTCGGGGGTGGCCCGTTTAACTGAAAACACTGAGGCCTGGTGTGTCCATATCTATGGCAATAGGTACAGTATGGCCTCTCACTCTGCGGAGGTTTCACTGAAGACGGACGTCTGGGTGGCGACTCAGGTGAGATGTTGAGACTTCGCAAAGGATCACTGGACGATGAAGACGGCTGGGTCAGACGATCTAGACGGACGGTGATCTGTTCCATGGCACGGGTCAGATGATCCACTCGGGCCAGAAGGTCATCTCTGGAGTCTGCTGGTGTAGTCTGCGCAGTTTGGGCAGCAGGTGAGGTACCCAGAGGTAGTGACAGGACAACTGGAGCGATGCTTGTTAAGGGTCCAGGTGAGGGAGCACAGATGACTGGCTCGGCTGGGGCTGCTCCTGTCCCAAGACCTGGATGGCAAGGGCCTTGAAGTCAGCAAACGTGATGCTGGGATGTTGTGCAGCAAGCATTCGCAACTGACTCTGGAGCAATGTGGTACCTGCCCCTTCTATGAAGCGGTCAAGCAAGATTTTATCAGAGTCCACATTTTCACGTGGATCCACTTGCACCACAGCTCTGAACGCCTCTTGGAGGGATAAAGCATAGTCCCGCAGGGTCTCACCAGGTAGTTGTCGTCTGGAAAAGAAGCGCATCTTTACCTCGGAGACAGATCGCACGTCAAAGTTCACCTGGAGTTTGTCCAGAATTTGCCCAGGGGTTCTTTTGTCAGAGGCAGGCCAGGATTTGACCTCCCTATCTGCAGCACCCTCAAGCTGGCCCAGCAGGATCTGTATCTGCTGTTCTGTATTCAGAGGATAGAACTGGAAGAGAGACAGCATCTTCTCACGAAAGTCCCTGAGGGTATGCGCCTCCCCTTTGTAGCACGGCAGCCATGGTGCGCCAGGGTAAAATGGCATGGAGAATGGTAGGCTGCTCGCCATGGGCACTGCTGGATCACTAGAAACAGATGGCACAATGTCACTTTGCTCAGTCATGTTGTTTGCAGGTATGACTGAAATTAGGTCGCCGTCTCTTTAAGAAACTCAACTGCTTGCTGGCTGGGAATGGAGACTACAACTTGGAATGCTGTCCCTTTAAGAATGCTGTAGCTATTAACAGAGTCACTGTGATGCAGGCTGACGGTGTGCTCCCCCCTCTTTAATGGAGGCACTCCCCACGGACATGGTACACGGAAAACACTCGCTGGGGCCGTGGGAGGACTGAAGACAAGGACAGGGAGGCACAGTACTCACTGACAGCAACTGCAGCGTGGACCAGAGATCAGCGGTGCACAGCAGGGACGGTGATGCGGCACCGGAGAGTCAGAAATGGCGCCGGCACGTTCGCCTTTCACTTTCTTGTATGGGTGCGCTGGAGCATTGCGCTCAGCATTCTGGGCTCTCCTAAGATGGCGGCAGATGGGTCTCCTGGCTTCATGGGCAGTGCTAAAAATCTCCCGCACTTTTGCAAGGTACAGTTAACCCTTTGTGGGCGTTCTTACACAGCGATGTGGCGCAGCAAACAAGTCCTGGGCGTTTTAACTCTTCCAGGGCTGTAACACACTGAGAGGACAGTCTTTAGGGTTTACTTCAGGGGTATAGGGCTCCCCCTCTTTGTGGCAAGCACTCTCAGGGAATAAACTTGATCTTAGCAAAGTCCACAATAAAGACCGATGCTCTGGAGACAATTTGGCGCACTTTTCGTGGCGACTTTCTCAAAATGGCACACACCCTTATCCTGTTCGTGACGCCAGTTTTTCTTGCGGTGACCAGATGGAAGGTAACGCTGCAGTTGGGATTGCGGGGTGCAAACAGCGCAGACTTGTCACGGTCTCTGGGCACGAGGGCGCAGTGCTGGTGCTGTCCCACGTTACCACCACTGGTACCAGTGATGAGGGGGCTGCACAAATGTTGGTGGTGATTGTTCCCCCGGGGCGCTTCCCCTATACTGTGCCGACTGGTGGTGTTTGGGGCGCCCTGATGTTGTCGGTGCAGAGTCAGACACAGAAACGGTTGTAAAGTTGAACTTTTACTTCCATGGGTGTGGAGGCACAAATGCTTAAACAGTTTCTTCAATACAAAACAACGGGGTACGCCTGGTGACACAGCAAAGTCCTGGGGTGCAGGGTAGACTTAGTGAAAGGTGTTCCTAGCCCCTTATACTTCAGTGTTACAGCCCTAAGGTGCGTCTGGGCTCCTATTTGGCTCATAGGAGGATGCCCACCACCATACTAGCACATAATATTCCCCACTCACGTTATGTGGTCCTGATAGCTCAGAGTTTCGGGGTGCAATAGTCAGGGTGGCAGGATATTCCACAGGTCTGGCCTTGGCCCCTGGATCCTGTGATACTTGCTATGGAGCACGTGTTCCAGAATGTTCTCTCCACAGTCTCAGGCTGACAAGATAATGATGCTTGACTTCCTTCAGGGCGATGGCTAGGCAGACAGGGGACAGGATCTTCTGAATAGCTGGAGTATGTCAGCTCTCCAACCTTCCTGGGCCTGTCTAGGACTTGAGATTCCTGCACTAAACTCACTGCTTTCTTCACAGGACATCACACTTATCTCTTCACCTCCTCCTCCTAACACTCCACACTTCTAACTCATCACAAGCAGGACCTTCCTGCAGGGGTGTTACCATGGGGACCCAGTGATCAGCTGACTCCTCCCCTTTTCCCAGGCGATGTCCTCCCATTGGACATTTGGTTACTATTCAATCCTATGGGAGGTGTAATGCATGTGTGAGGCTCACTAGGTGGCGCTGTGTTGTGTGAGACTCAGGACCCCCTGCTATGTCACACAGGCTATGAAGCAACAGGAAATAATACAATGCACAGAGATCACCCTCAGCCCAGCCATAGCCAGCTCTGGGATGTCACAGTACCATGTATCCATTATGTAACTATTACCAGATACTGATCCTATCACATTCCATTACAAATATTAGATCAGTACTGCAAGCATGACACTGGAAATCTTGGATTAGGGAAATTAATCTTCATCACAAATTTCAGATCTATTTCACTGGAGAGAATCCATTGACTGAGCAAGAGGAATTCGACACACACAATAAATTCAGGAATTGATTGTGTGTGTCGATGTAGAGACCAGGAAGGACCCAGGTGGCATTGGAACTGGACTAGTGCAGGGATCGGTAGTGAGTATAATTGAATTATGTTAGGAGTGGACCCCAATTCTGAGCCCTATTACGTAGCTGGAAAACCCCTTTAAGTAATGAAGTTGTATATAGAGGCATAGAAAGACTCAGCAGCTAATAAATAGTATCTTCACAACAAGTGTAAAGTCCCTCTCGAGAGTTTATTAGGATCACGATTAGCCAAAAAAGCGAGTGCATTTATAGCACGTAGGAGAAAAAAACACATTGCAGAGATTGATGACTTGATTGCACGTCTTTTGTGAAGGTTAGAAAGACTATAGAAAATGCAAGCGCTCTGGAAGAACAACCTGCTTTGTGATTGGTAAGAAAAACGCATTAGATCGCTGTAGAAATGATATGCTGAAAATAACAACAGTGCCAGCTCTTTCATGCAACGCTGCGTATAACACGGGTTATTGTATTATAGTTATTTCATAATTTCATATTCCCTCTTTTGAGATCATAGACCTATAAGTGCCATATGTTAATAAACAGGGAGATATCTGTGGAGGGATTAGTGACTAGAATTGTATACAGATGGAGCAGTCTTTGTTACATGTAACATGTTATAAGCTAACTTGCATATTTTTTCAGTGGAGTGTTACCTGAAAAATAAGTCTCCATACACCATCGTGTTTCTTAAGAAACATTACTCCCCTCTGAGTTGTGTCTAAATTAATCAGACCCCCTGTTCTGTATTGATAATGAGTAGGGAGGAGTGAACCGTTTCCTAACGAGCTGTATTTGATACACATTTTCCTAAAATTTCAGGTTTGACTGTAACCAAAGTTTTTGGGGTTCAGGTCTCAAAGTACAATAATCAGAAGCTCAGGGGAGGTACGTAAACATAATTATCATACTCACCTCTCCTGGACTCTAGTATGGGTCTCCATCCTCTTCATTCCTCCTCCAGCTCTCCAAAAGAAGTCAACAGTCCTGGGGACCACTGAGGCTATGATTGGTTCTCCACAGTTTCGTGGGGTGCACCACGTACTTCCGATTTTATTTGTTTTTTGCTATGTGTTTTGTCATGTTTGTCTGCTAGGAGCTAGAGATGCGGATGTCCTTCTAGGATCCTCCAAAGGTCTAAGGGGAGGAGTTATGTGGGCATATAGGTTCCTTCCTCTACTTCTCCTCAAGGGAGTGCAACCAGTTTCCTGTTCCTTGGTGGTCACTAGGGTGAGAGTCTAGGTGGAAGACAGGAGTAAAATGGGTTACACTATGCTTTGGCAAGAGAAAATTATCAATCCTTAACTGCACCAAAAGGCTTCCGAAGTTCTGTAAGGACTCCAAGGATCAAAGAGATGTTGTGCACCAAACCCACAGTATTGTTGCTAGACTTAAGACGGTAACTGTAAGACACTTCCTAAATCTCCATAGTAACAGACTACAAACATTGTGTAGCATGATTCTGCAGTCACATTTTCCTCAATCTGTCCCATACTATACCTAGTCCTTTTATACTCTGGGCTTAAGCTCTGGGCTTATTATCAATTTAGAACCAGTGTCCACCAATGTGAACTGGACTATAAGTGGCAGCTGTGTTCACCATCTGCATAATAGTTATATAACAATAAGACCCATTATCAATTCAGAACCTGGGTTCTCCAGAGGATCCAGTTTTACTCAAGTAAGTTACTGACAGCTGGGTTCATCATCTGCTTAAGTAGTTGTGCCAACCGTTCCTCCATATAGTGCCCACATAACACATATTTAAAGGGAACTATTTGGGTTCCTAGTGGGAAGAGTCTTATTATTCAGAAATGTGCACTTAAAGATTGATTTATTCTACTCTTTCTGAGTCCAGGATATCATAGAGGAAGAGAAGCTGAGCCCTTTAATATATAGGTTTATATGAGAGAGGGAGAGAAGCTGAGCTCTATGATACATAGGTTATATGATATAGGAGAGAAGCTGAGCTCTGTGATATATAGAGTTATATGATATAGGAGAGAAGCTGAGCTCTGTGATATATAGGGTTATATGATAGAGGAGAGAAGCTGAGCTCTGTGATATATAAGTTATATGATAGAGGAGAGAAGCTGAGCTCTGTGATATATAGCATTATATGATACAGGGAGAGAAGCTGAGCTCTGTGATATATAAGTTATATGATAGAGGAGAGAAGCTGAATTCTGTGATATATAGGGTTATATGATAGAGGAGAGAAGCTGAGCTCTGTGATATATAGGGTTATATGATAGAGGAGAGAAGCTGAGCTCTGTGATATATAGGTTATATGATAGAGGAGAGAAGCTGAGCTCTGTGATATATAAGTTATATGATAGAGGAGAGAAGCTGAGCTCTGTGATATATAGGGTTATATGATAGAGGAGAGAAGCTGAGCTCTGTGATATATAAGTTATATGATAGAGGAGAGAAGCTGAGCTCTGTGATATATAGGGTTATAAGAAAGAGGAGAGAAGCTGAGCTCTGTGATATATAGTTTTATATGATAAAGGAGAAATGCTGAGCTCTGTGATATATAGATTTTAATGATCGAGAGTGAGATGGTGGTCTCACTGCTGAGCTATATGTGAGTATCCTACAAGACGAGTTACTTCGTACACTTTAGTATTATGGTTATGAAAAGGATGACATAGTGTTCCAGCAGGACAACGACCAAAGCATACATAAAGATTAGCGAAGAAATGGTTCACTGACAATGAAGTAGAGGTGCTAGATTGGCCCCCACAGTCCCCAGACTTCAACCCAATTGAGCACTTGTGGGCAGAGTTGAAGAAAAAGCTGTTTGTTTGTTTGTTTGTTTGTTTGTTTGTTTGTTTGTTTGAGTTGGAAGGGACCTCAAGGGCCATCGAGTCCAACCCCCTGCAAAAGCAGGAATTCCTAAAACATCCCAGCTATATACCTATCCAGTTTCCGCTTGAAGATTTCAATTGATGAAGAACTCACCACCTCCCGTGGCAGCCTATTCCACTCTCTCACTACCCTTACTGTTAGAAAGTTTTTCCTAATGTCTAATCTGAATCTCCTTCCCCTTAGTTTCATCCCATTACTTCTCGTGCTTCCTTCTGCTAATGAGAATAGGGTAGATCCCTCTGCACTGTGACAACCTTTCAGATATTTAAATACCGCTATTAAGTCTCCCCTTAGCCTTCTCTTCTGCAAACTAAGCAGTCCCAATTCTTTTAGCCTCTCCTCGTAGGACATGGTTTGTAGACCTTCCACCATTTTGGTTGCTCTTCTCTGGACCTGCTCCAATGAATCGATGTCTTTCTTAAACTGGGGCGCCCAGAACTGTACACAGTATTCCAGGTGGGGTCTGACCAGGGCAGAGTACAGCGGAATAATTACCTCTCTTGATCTAGCTACAATGCTCGTCTTGATACATCCTAGAATTTGGTTAGCCTTTTTAGCCACCGCACCGCACTGTTGACTCATGTTGAGTTTGCGATCTATTATTATGCCCAGATCCTTTTCCCCTGTACTCTCACTTAATACTATTCCTCCCATACTATATATGCTTCTTGCATTTCTGTTACCCAGATGTAGAACTTTGCATTTGTCCCTGTTGAATACCATTTTGTTCACCTCAGCCCATTGTTCCAGTGTGTCTAAGTCCTTTTGGATGCACTCTCTCTCCTCTCTAGTGTTGGCCATTCCTCCTATCTTTGTATCATCTGCAAATTTTATTAGTTCCCCATTAGCCCCATCATCCAGATCATTTATAAAAATATTAAAAAGTACTGGGCCCAGGACAGAGCCCTGCGGCACCCCGCTTTTTACTTTCTTCCAGTTTGATGTATAGCCATTTAGAATTACTCGTTGTGCCCGATCATTAAGCCAATTGTGAACCCACCTCACTGATATTTTATCAAAGCCATACTTGATCATTTTTTCAATAAGAATGTTATGTGATACTTTATCAAAGGCCTTACTAAAGTCAAGATATACTATGTCCACTGCATTCCCCTGGTCCAACCATTCAGTGACTTTATTATAGAAGGAAATAAGATTAGTCTGGCAAGATTTATTAGGCATAAAGCCGTGCTGGCTTTGATTAATTAAAGCCTTCCCATCCAGGTAGCTAATTAAATGTTCTTTAACGATTTGTTCAAAGATTTTTCCTACTATCGAGGTCAGACTTACCGGCCTATAATTTCCTGGGTCGTCCCTATTCCCCTTTTTGTAGATGGGGACCACATTTGCTCTTTTCCAATCTAGAGGGACCACTCCTGTCTCCCATGACTTATTAAAGATTATTGCAAGGGGTTCTGTTATTTCCTCTGCTAATTCTTTTAAAACTCTAGGGTGTAAATCATCCGGTCCTGGGGACTTGGTTTCCTTAATCTTAGCTAAATGTTCTCTTACCAAACCTTCACTTATAATCAGCTTGGAGTCCTCATTCCCCTCATCACTATCACCATTAATGTTGATATTTCCATCCATTTCTTGGGAGAAGACGGATACAAAATATGAATTTAGTAACTCCACTTGCTGATCCACCATGTTAACTTTTTCACCCTTTTCGTTCTTTAGGACTCCAATGGTTTCCTTCACTTTTCTTTTGCTCTTAACATATCCCCAAAAACCTTTTACATTACTCTTAACTTCTTTTGCAAGCTTCAATTCGTATTCAGCCTTGGCTTTTTTAATGCTTATCTTGCAGAGTCTGCAAACTGCTGTATACTCTCCCTTAGATATAGCTCCCATCTTCCACTTGTTGTAAGTTTCCTTTTTCTTTTTTCTGTATTCGTACCCAAGTGAGTCGACCAGCATGCGCCAACATTGGGAACGTGTAGAAAAGACCTGAGATCAGATTTCGAGTGAGACATGCTTGAATCTGATCGAGAGCATGCCCAGAAGGATTCAGGCAGTGCTGAAAGCCTGAAAGGTGGATTTATAAAATAATTATAATTCAAATTTAGATTTTTAGGAGCAAAACAGTAACAATGCAGTTACATGACAAGAATCTGCATAACTAATCATATGCTAAATAGTTACAAGTCAAATTTATGAATGAGATAGCCAAAATGGTTGTCTGTAAATGATGGTAGTCTCACGTTCAAAGCTGTAGTGGATGGTGAGAAATGGAGCCTGAAAGTCACAAGTTCTAAACTTTGTTACCCTTTTGCTTGTCAGTATAAAACTATATATCACAGAGCTCAGCTTCTCTCTATCATATCCTGCTCTCAATAGAGCAACAGAAATTATGACAGGTTCGCTTTAACTACACCTTTCTAAATCGTCAGGAAGTTAATTCAGGACGGGAACACTCATCCCCACTGCCAACATAAAGTAAAGGGCACCAACAAAGACATCCTCACTGCAAGAACGACCAAACAAGGGATTAAGTACACATCTGATAAACCTATAAGCATCACAGGTAAGAGTATGTACCATGTACCTGGCTAACATAGGTGCGTAGTCATCACAGATTTCTGGCAAGTAAAGGGTTGATTATCTCACAACATGACATGACAAATACTAGTGGCTCGGAATCAAGGCCTTGTATTGTGATTTCCCATCCTCATTCCTCCACCCATCTGTATTCCGTAATTCAGCATTAATCTTACGGTGAAAAGAAAAGGGGTTATTTGTAGCCCAGACATGTACATAGCATTATTATGGCATAAAACTTGCAGGCACCTCTTGTTCAGCATTTCCCAGAATTCAACTTGTGTTTTGTAAAAGACACACAATGGCTCTCAGTCAATTTAATTAGGATCCTCTGTGTATTTGCACATAACGATAAAAAAAAAAAAAAAAAAAAGATTCTCAAGAAGCACAATGTCTTTTATTAATAAACTGTGAGCGTTCAAGTCTATGGGCTCTAGACGGGAGATAATATCATCATTACAAGGGCAAACATTAACACTGGCCGACTCACACAAACCACACACATATCATCCATCCAAAGCCAGAATAAAATATTTATGCCTATTATGAGGGGTGGCATCGGTTCATTGAGCCAAACGTCTTTTTATACTGTACATGTATATTCGGAGTCTTTTTCCCGTAATATATTTGGGAATATTTATATGTTAAGTTAAATCCAGAGGGTCATCCCGACATGCGGTAAAATAGCTTTATTACTGTATGACTGGAAGACCACTGTGACTTCTTCTCCAGATGATACAACTTTAGCATTATGGGGCGCATTCATTAAGCAAAAAGCACTGCAATTTTTGCCATATTTACTGCTCTTGCCAGTTAAGTGGGTGTGGTGTGTATAGCAACTGTCATAAACGACATGTTTATGATTAATTTTGCCAGAAAATTGGTGTAAGTAATGAATGAAATCTACTCTAGCTTCTAGCACAGTACATACTAGTACTTCCCTATATATGTCCTGCATGATACTGGGCTGTTTCTGAGTGACAAAGATATAATTATAGATCTTCTTCTCCTGTGTGTATGGCAGCTAGACTTCACCCACCAACTCAAAGAAAGCCGCAAACTCCTGATGTTGCCCACATGTAATGACCAGAAATACTTTTAGTCTTCATGTACACACACTTACTAGCTTATCCTGAAAACCAAATGAAACAATGGATACGCTTCAAAGTTGATGTATTGGAAGCAGAAAAAATGGGCAAGTGTTAAGATCTGAGTGATTTAAGGGCCAAATTGTGATGGCTACATGACTGGATTAGAATCTCTCCAGCAGGTCTTCTGGGGTGATCCCATTGTGAAGGCGCTAGTACCGAGAAGTATATGGTCCAAGGAAGAGCAACCAGTGACCCATTGACATGGGCGGCAAAGGCTTATGCCTTAAAATGTTAAGACATAAATTGTTAAGACATAATTGGGGTGAATTAACTCAGTGGTGATATAAATGGTCTTTTGTGGTTACATCACAAATCCTTGGCCATGGTCCAGATATATCAATGTGCCTCTACCATACTGCAATGTAATAGTCACAGAACACATCACAGTCATAACAATTTAAGACATAAAAAGGAAATAATTAAGGTTTGATGAGACATTTTACTATCTCCATCAATCCCACTTAGAAGATGATCTGTAACCAGAAAATATCTTTAATTCAGGCCATTAATTAAAGTGACTTGAGTCTAATAATGATATGTAAATCATATGTAAGACAATAATAACCTGCTATTCATTATGCACAGAGCTTGATCTTTGGCTGCTTTTTAATGCAGATTCATTAGAACCTGTGACTACCATTGAGCTACAGTGTCCACAGGAGCTTGAGGTAGTCTAAGACACACCTCCTGTCTCATCATTGGTTAGAGCTGCAGCAGAACAGCTAAGAGGAGGGAGAGACCAATAATGAGACAGGGGGTGTAAGGGTAATAATAAATGTATTAATATAAGAAAAGGGTACTAAACTTATGTCATGATCTCTTATGATTTTTGATGCTGTTCAGGTGGAGGTTACACCATACTTGTTACAAACTTGCTTTTTTTAAATTGCTTATTCATGCTGACGAAGGGGCTGTAAACATAAAAAAAAAAAAACTTTACTCACCTCTCCCCAGCAACAGCAGCTCAGGTCTTCTATATACACCAGTCATGTCCCATTTGTGCTAGATGACCACTGCAGCCAATCACCAACCCCTTCACAAGTGGTGACTACTGAGGCCCGTGATTGGTTGGCATAGTTGTCTTACACAAACAGTCCGGGGACCCATATACAGAAGAAAGGACCTGCCGTCATTGGAAACAAAAATCCAGGAGGGGTGAGTAATTTTTTTTTTACGTTTATGGACCCTTCAGCATAATTAAACAATAAAAAGCACCCTGTTAATGGGAAGTAAAGAGACTACACATGCCCAGGAATCTGAAAGGTACGGGAGACCTTCTTTATGATAGTTAGGGAACCTGTTACAGATTTTACAATGGAGCAAAGGAGCTACAAGTTATTCCAAGTCGTCAACTTTTTGTAATCGATAACATTTTTATCATTTAAAACATAATCTAAGATTAAATTTGATAATCCATAGACATTTTCTATAGTAGAAATATAAATAAATAATCGCCATCCTTTAAATAGAATGACAGTGTAGGATAACATGCAGAAGTTACTCCGTGCAGACATCGCAGCTGTCAGGAGTAAGTGAGGTCTAATCAGCCTACGTCTTCACATAACATACGTAAGAAAGGGTAACAAGTTTATTTATCGTGAAGAAGGCAATCAGACAGCGAGATCAGAAAGTGGCTGAGAAAAGAAGGCTGATTTCCTATTTGTTACACAGGTCACAACTCTTCAGGAACATCACTAGATATATCTCAGGTCACTGAGAAACTGGCAGGGCAGAGTATTGCTGGACTCATACAAGGACACTTACTATGGTCTGGTTATAATCCTAGGAAATCTCTTCAAAAATCACTTATCAATTCAATGGATCCCCCCCCTAAAAAAAAAATAAGACATATTTTTCTAAATATGTGTAATTGAATTACCTGATGTGCAATCTTGGCACACAACCCACCATGACACCTAAGGCTAGGTTCACATCTGCGTTGGAGTCTCCATTGCAGATACTGCCTAAAATTGGCAGAGAGATAAGTCCTGAAACCGGCGGAAACCCAATGGACACCTGGCAGACCCCATTATAGTCTGTGGGGTCCTCAGGTGTCCATGGGTAACCACATTTTTAGCAGACAGGCTCTCCGTCTTTCGGGTCCCTATGCAGACCCAAACAACGGACATCCGAACGCTAGTGTGTACCTAGTAGTATAATGTTGTACCGTGTTAGCCATAGAAAGTAGTGGAAGAGTGAAGAAATCAGGCGATACCTTTTAGAGGCTAACTGAGTATATTTGATAGTAAGCTTTCGAGAGTGCTAGCTCTCTTCTTCAGATATGGTGTACCTAGTGTAAGGGTAAGTTCACGCAGAGGAATTCGGGCACATTTTGTGACAGATTCTGCCTCAAAATCAGCTCTAAATTCAGCCTGAAATCTAGGTTTGTGGGAACATATTGTACTGTACATGCCAAGATCTGGCAACCTAGAAGTTCAGACTTGACTCGCATCATTTAGATAGACACAGCATTTTTTGTTTTGTTTTTGTTTTAGATGGGACACATTTAGAAAACTTTTTTTGAGATTTAATATATTTTCACATAAAAAAAAGAATTCCGTATTTCTGGCGATTGGCCCTCTTTAGGGCTTAGCTGGAGAATAAAATGTCATGCAAGACGGAATGAGATAAGTAAAGCCAAAGCTTATGTAAATTGTTGAAAAGCTTTTCTAAAACTTTCCCTACAAAAGTCTCCGTGCAGGACGACAACTCAGGGACTTATATTTCTAATATTTCTCAGTTAGATTTTTTTCCTCTGGGGGAAAATGCTGTTACGGGTTATAAATGTGGCATTTACACTGAACACAGACATTTTGTAGCCATAGAATAGGAAAAAAGGCAATAGGGCTCTGCAGTAAAGCTAATGGCAGCTCGGATATTCCTTCACTTCGGTCAGATATAGCTGTACCATGAACAGGCAAAGAGTCCATTTAGAGGGAAAAGGAAAAGTGCAGATTAATGGCGAGGAGGGTCTCGATGTGACGTCCTGCTTTCAAATTACGTTTTCACTCGGCAATCCGTGTGTATTTCAGCAGCCGTAAATAATCCACAATGATCATAGAGAGTGTTTGTCCGAAGCCGCCATGAAATTGCTCTATGAGATGTGAGCGTCCATATACTCAACAGCACAGTGAGCCACCGCCAATGTTACTCTACGTTATACAGATACAGCATAGCGCTGCGTGACACATTGACACTTACTGGGAGTCATATATTATCATGACATTACTGTCTACTGGATATGCTAGAAATCAAATATGGCAGCTCGGGAGCCCATATGATTGTAGTACCCATGAGACCAAAGTCTGTTGGCAATAATATATAGAAACATGGAAGATTGATGGCAGAAAAAGATTGCATGGTCCATCTCGTCTGCCCTTAGGGTAGCTTCACACTAGCGTTGGAAGTCCGTAATGATAGGGTCTGTTTAAAAAAGAAAAAAAAATGTATGAATATCATAACGGACAGTAAACAGCCACTAACGGATGTTAATGTGTCCATTAATTTAATGGATCCATTTAATGTGAAAGCTGAAAAAATGGACACATTAATATCCGCTAGTGTCCATTATTATATAGTTCATTTTCTGCTTTCTGCGCATGCGCAGAAAAAACGGGCAGAGATAACGGACATTACCATTCATCAGACATCCGTTAGCCATACACATTAATGTTAAAAAAATAACAGACACTTCAAATCCGTCATAACTCTGTTATTTAGAACTGAGCCAAAAGTGCCGCACCTGCGCTATCACCTCCGCCAAAATAATAAACCTGTCACAGATTTGATGAAACGGATGTTAACAGACAATAGAAAAAAAATTCCATTGAGATCAATCAGATTTTTGTCGGATCTGTTAGTGTCCATTGTCAACATTTTCTGACGAATACTAACAACAGACACTAACAACGGTGGTGTGAACACGGCCTTACCATTTTATCTTAGGATAGACATGTTTATCCCAGGCAGGCTACATTCAATAGATTTCCCTACTACATCTAGTGGAAGTTTGTTCCAAGCCTCAACTACTCTTATAGTGAAATAATATTTCCTGACATTGCTTTTGATCTTCCACCCAACTCATTTTAGATTGTGCCCCCTTATTCTTGTGTTTAATTTTTTTTTTTAATTAAAAACACTTAATTACTGAATCTTATTTATGTGACATCATGTCTCCCCTTTCCCTTCTTTCCTATACAGATTAAGCTCTTTAAGTCTCTTCTGACATCTTTTAAGCTTCAGACCCTCCACCAATTTTGCAGCCTGTCTTTGCACCTTTTCATATTTCATGTATGTATTTTTGTAGGTGGGGTCTCCAGAACTGGACACAGTGAGGAACATAAACTAATAAATATGCACCAGAATTCTGGCATCATTTGCACCAAATAACTGGTGAACATGCTTTACAATTAATTTTCTTTGTGTCTTAGATACTTTCTAATCACATTTTTGCGGCCCAATTTTGATTGGGTGTCAAAGTGCCATGACATTGGTACCCCCCATGTGACTGCTGAGGTCCCCTGGGCCAGTGCAATCACCCAGTAGGCTGGAAGACAATGTAAGAGAGGACCATCAGAGCCCCAGAGAGGAAAGTCGATTATCAGTGGGGTTTTTTTCACTCCTCCCCATAGCTCCACTTATTAAACTCTGGGGTCTGCGGAAATCCCAAATTATAATTATAGCACTTTGTTTCTGACTGAACAAGCTCAGTCCAAATCGACACTTGCAGGTAATCCTTGTGAATATTCGTGAAACGAATCTCAGGATGTCCGCCCATCATTCGTAGCAGCTAGCACACTATCTATGGCCCTGGTCTAGGGCTGGAATTACGGGCAGGCTGTTGTCTCAGGCCACTGACAATACAGCAAACTTATAAATAGGAATATTTTCTGTGCTGCTATCACTGGTGCGTTTCTGTAAGTTGTAGGGAAAATCAAAAAGGATGAATTAAGGGCCATGTGACCGGCTGTTTTTCATTTTTTTCTTCCTGTCTTATTGTTTGGAGCCACCTTCAAAGAAGCCTTTGCAAATAAGAGACTTTGAACACTACATTCTCTCTTTGACTCTGTTCTTTTATGTTTTATTCCTGTCAGTCTTCACCGTTGGCTGCATTTTTTTTATTACTTTTAAACAGATTTGGAAGAAAGAAAAGAGGACATATTGATTTTTTTAAGTTGTCAAAATTATAGATGTTTTTGTAAGTGTTTATTAGCAAAATGCAGGTGAGTTATGTGCTTTAAAAGAATATTCTCTGCACACACATCTTAGGAGAGGCATTAGGCTGCATTTACATGAGTCGCTTTTGTATATTTTTGCCATGATTTTCATAATCATAACAAAAACGTTGTCATTTTGCAAAAATTGTGGTCTTGCCCTGATTTTTGCAAAAATGCTGTAAAATATCCCGCCTGCCTCTGACCTCTGAATGTGTCCTTTGGTATCCACCACCAAGACTTAATTCCTTCTAGGCAAATTGGTGCCAAGATATGAGTAATGGATCCTACCCCTAGGGCAGGATTTACGGGAACAGCTGAGTAGTGGAATTCTATGTTCCCATATTCTTATATGGCAGTTACGGAAACAGCGTAGAGCGGACTGCTCAGCTATGCCCTAGGAATCAGGAGTTAGGAAAAGTTATTCCGATCTTGTCACCAATGTGTTGAGATGGGAAAACCCTTTAAGTCTTGTATTTTGTGGATCAGGCCAGTTTTCCAGCACATCCCACAGGTCTGAGGAATTCAGAGAATAAGTCAACATCTGTCATGTTCCTCAAACCATTCCTACCCGATTTTTACAGTAGGGGAAGATTGCATTATCTTGCTGACTGCTACAAATAGGAATTGCCTATAACTGTGACTAGGGGGCATCCTCCATATCTAGAGGAAAATTGGTTTAACCATTGTCCTAGACTGGGCTTCTTTACACTAAGAGCTATGAGACTATAGACGTCTCTGCCACTGGGTATTGTGATGGTTAATACATTGTACAGGATGTTGTAATGGTGAGTAATCCTTGGACATCCTTTGGCTATAAATATATTTCACTATAGGCAAGTATATAGCACCCATAAATGTACAGGAAATTCTGGTTGTGACTGCACGATCACCCATGGCAAGGAACTTGTGATCGACCATCGCCACTTTACTGTAATGGCCAGTATTGGAGAATCTCTGAGATATGGTTGTTTTAATACCCAAAAATAGCACCTAAGGAAATTACTACTAATCCCACAAAAAGCAAGCCGCCATTAAGCTTTATGAATTATAAAAACTAAATGTGGCATCACCATAATCATGATGACTTTCAGAAGAGAGCTAACATTACACTTTTTTGGAATTGGTTATGCTTCTCGGGAATTAAATTTGTGGCCATTGCAAATAACAGCTCATGCCACAAAAAAAAAAAAAACAAGCCCTCATTTAGTTAAATAATGATAATAATAAAAAAACTTATGGCTCTTGAAATGCAGTGATGAAAATACAAAAAAAATGTGCCCTTAAGGGGTTAAACAAAGCAGTGAATATCATGTGCTTAGTTTCCACTTACTTGTAATTGTTGCGGAGAGCGAATCCTTCGCACACATTTGTTCACATAGTAAAGCAAGTGACATGCATTTTATTTTATCCAATTTACTTACTTCTGGTGGAGATTTTCAGGTACGCTCTCTTTTACTGCATTAAAATTTCAGGTTATTTGTGTTTGATGTCTTTTTTCTGCAAAGATACAAAACCCTAAATAATTCATTCATCTTAAGCGAAGTATAAAGTGGATTATGAGATTTAATCATATAGATGTGGATTTAGGACTAAGATCTTTCTGTTTTAAGTTAGTTGTGTGGATATTTTATATTATAACTAAGAGACTGTGACATTTGTGCTCTTTTAGTTCCCTAACTTTTATGGCTGAATGCAGCTGGCTTCTATACTCTTCAGTATTATAGCATATATGGCTATACTCTACTTAACCCTTTAAGGATGCAGTGTAGTTTGTAGGTTAATGCTCGGCGACTTTTTTTTTTATATTTTTCTTCCCCATCTTCCAAAATTCATAACGTTTTTATTTTTCTGTCAACCTAGATATGTGAGGGCTTATTCTTTGTGTGACGACTTATACTTTCATTTGGCTCCATTTTGGGATACATTTAATATTTTGATCATTACGATTATGGCGATACCCTATTTATATTGGTTTTATGTTTTACTGCGCTTTATAATACACCATCAAGTAAGGTGATCAAAATGCAATAATTACGGTATATTTTATTTTATGGTGTTCTGGTGTTCGTGTACAGGATAAATAACACTATTTTTGGATAGTGCGGACTTATATGCACATGGGGATACCCCTCATGCTTGTTTATTCTATTTTGTTTACATTATTAACTTTTTGTTATTTCTTTTTTATACTTTATTTTTAACTTTTTAAACTTTTTTGTTTTTAACTTTCTACCTGAGTATTTTCCAACTCCAACGGCTAGTTCCAGGTCTCAGCGGAGACTTGGAAGTAATGCCACAGGCACAGTTCCTGTGCCTGCAGCATGAAAGTGCCGTACTATTAATGCATTGAGTGTTAAGTATACGTTCAGCTTGATGTACTAATATGATGCTGAGCAGGAAGGGGTTAAAGGGGTATTCAATACATCAACATGGTTAAACTCTCAGTGCTCTGCTTCAAAGGCCTACTTTGATCAATCCCATTGTAATTTCCCCACAATGCACTGACTACAGTCAGAGGCATAGATTAAACCTCCTGGGCTGCAAAATCTCTAAGGGGCCCCTATCTACCTTATCTTATCCATTTAGAATATTGGTATATTTCATGTGACAGTGAGACTTTAGGGACCCCTCATCGTGCAACGTCTGATAGTAACTGCTGCCGCTGGACCCCCTATAGCTACGTATATGATGTATACTCTATGTTATACTTCTTGTACTGATCAATGTTTGAAGGTTGTGCCAATGTTCTGAGATACTTGGCAATGTAATGTGTTAGTCTTCTCTTGACGGGTACTAGTGAAGGTGTTGTACTATGAGCGAATATTTGTTGTGTTCCATGGCATGACCCCAAGCTGACTGTGGCATGAGGTTTAGGTTACTTTGGAGCGAGTATTCACTGCGACTGTTGCCTGTAGGAACAGGAGTGTCCTCCACCGCCTTATGTAACTCCAGGTAGTTGAAGTCCTTTCTTTGCAGCTTTTTATGTTAAATTCTGTTCTGTTCTGAGTTGTTGGGTGGTTCTTTTCTGCATGACCACACTGCACTACCAACCTGTGCAGATATCACAGCTTAACAATGGATACTACTACTTGCTTGTAACCAGAATACCCAAGTCCTTCTCTGGTTTTCTTATCCCTAGTTTCATTCCACTTGAAGTATATGCAGGACAGTCTGGGTGCATTACTTTACATGTATTGACATTACAATTCATCTGCCATGTTCATGCCCATACTGCCAGCATAAATAGGTCTTACTGTAATATTGTAAGGGAATTGCTAGAGGAGTGATACCCCAGTAGCTGCTGGTGAACCCTGGGGGGGAGGGGCACGACAAGACAGTGAGGCCTAAGCTGAATCCCCCCAACTGTACCGGGCTACTTGCCTGAACTGTCCTTGGTGACAGCCAGCAACTGGGAAGCGATCCCTTCTTAATATAAGTGACAACACAGAACGCAGACAGGACAAACAACAAGAAAGGGAGGTCAGCTAACTAAGGGGTCGGTAACAGTCGAGCAACACAGTACAGAATCAGAATCCAAGAGAAAAATGAAAGTTAAAACCAGAGGTCAGGAATAAGAATACAGCTAACAAAACAGCATGGAGTAAGAGCCAGTACGCACAAGGCAATAGCAAGCACTAATGTGAATGTGAGCAAACAATAAATAGGAAGGAAGAACCCGCCCCAGACTTGATAGGACGATAGGCTGTCAGTCACACAGGTAAGGCTAAAATTAACTATTAGAGGAGCAGAGGGAAACCAAGGTGAAGGAGATGGGTGTGGCGGAAAATCAATTCAGGAGGTGAGGGAATAGGACAGTGTTCAGACAATACAAGAAAAACCCAAATGAAGGAATCACAGCCGGACCGCCTCCTGCACCACAGCATGCGCCCGGAGGATGGCGCCAAAGCCCAGACTGGCAAAAATGTTACAAATATCTTACTATTAAACAAGTTAATGTTATATCCTCTACTGTTATCTTCTCTACATTCTGTGATCATTCTTAAAAGTGGAACCCAGTAAGAACCCCTTACAAACTTGCAAGACAAGACATAACAGTTTGACCTTTAACATGTGCAGTGTCCTCCAGAAAGGCCACTGCTATGGACTTTTCCTGTTTTCAGAACACATAATGTGTTTTACATAGTATGATAACGTTTTATACTGTTTTCCAGCTTTATGTGGGTTATGTCAGAATTACTGTACCATTTCTGTGTTGCTGACCAAACAAGAGTGTCTTACATTCTGGTGTTCTACCGGATGGAAGGAACTTAGTTTTAGCTAGGAGCCCCCATTTTTTAGCAGGGACATACTCCCTGTTCATGGCAGTTTATTAGCCGGAAGCGATCGTTAGAAGAGGACTTTTTAGTTTCTTGCAGGGCACCTTTAGCTCTGTAGGATAAGTAGTGACAGATAGGGATAACAGGCAGTCCCATGTCACCGGACCTGCTGAGTATTGAACATATTCACTGCTGAACAGTGCAGAAACTTAGTTATCCACAGCTGAGATGTGCTCTTCATTGTGGTTGTAAAGACAAACTAGGGGTTACCCCATGGTGGAAATGGTCACAGGACTGAGGAAGGGGCGGAGAGCTATAGCCACTTATGTCTTTGTATGTAAAGTGCCATAAATGGGAAACCTGCTGCTATAAGTGAATTATTCCTCCATGATACTCTGTAACTGGATGAACTGTGCCAAGTTAACTAAGTCGTGAGCTGTGCCTGTCTCTTGTACCTTCATTTACACCTAACATCAAGGCCATCCAGAAAATCACCATCACACAGTTGACCAGTAGCAGGGATGTACCCTTGGGACCCTACACCATCACCTCAGTGATCAGAGAATTTGTCACCAAAAGTCAGTGTGATCAATGATGCCACCATCTTTGGCCCATCTCTGACTGTGACATCTCCACACTGCTATTGTTACTGCACATATAGCTTTACTAATGTCTTGAAAGTCTGAATTGTTGGAACAAGGTTGGTACCAACCAGGTGAAGAGTAGCTCCAGAGCCATGGTGGACGTTAAACATTCTCCAAAAATATTCTCAGACCTTCTTCAAATCTGCTTACTCAATACATTCAATTGATGTGCCAACTTGGGTAATGCAGTCTCTCTAAAGACCACGGATAAATACTGACCTTTATTAGACTATGACCTTGACAAAGCTTTAACCTTGTGGATTGAGTGTTTTGCATCTCCTAATAGATATGGGTAAGTATTCACGTCGAATCTACTTGGTACTTGGAGATTGTTGAGTAGAAAAGAAATAAAAAATATCGATCCAGTTGATGTATTATAAATGCACGCCTTTGCTGGTAGTGCAAATCCTGAAAAATTCTTCTTTCCTGCAAAAAATCTACATATGCATGTATGTATATATTTATAGTGAGAGCTAGGTGCTCTGGGGATGTAGAGGCATGTTGATGCAGTGGTCTTTGTGTATATACATAGCGTGGCTGACAGCTCTGCTTTAGTCTGTCTGATTTCATCCCATTTGTACAAATGACACCATCGCACCCCTGTGATTTCTGCTTTACAATTCCAGAGAAAACGTTTGTACGCAGAAAATTGCCTATTAATGTCTTCCCTCTCATTTACTGTCACTTAACTGGTGTCTGCTATGGAGCTGAGAGGGGAGCTCGCGAGGGACTGCCTTTTACTGTCACTGTCTCTCTGTTCTTCCAATTGTGTCTCTGTCTGGGTCTTTCTATTGCTCTTTCTTTTATGTTGTTGTCACTTTCTCCTGCCCTATGCCCAGGACGTGCCAGGCTCGGTCATTATCACATCCTTTGGCACAAGATGTATTTGTTGATGCAATAAACAATTAATACATTTACTGACTGCAAATTAGAATATTTCATTGTGAAGCCCAAAGCAAGAAAACCAAGTGGGTCTCGGAGAGAAATGCATTAGCCAGTCCAGTAAATGAGAATTTGTGAAATAATATCTATGACAGTATGTGAGTGTAAGGTGTTATTACATCAGAGACAGCCCTGGGGGGTACTGATTCTATTTGTGGAGATCCAGCCGATGTAGAAAGTCTTACAGGCAATGCTTCCTGGGAAAATGTATGCAAATGAGCTCTCCTCTACAAGAGAGAAAACTGTCTCTCTAGTGCCCTCTATAGGTATTTGCACAACAAATCCCTAGTTATGTTTCAAGGCTTGTTAATGGGTTGGACAATAACTTGCAGGATCCCTACCTACAGGTGGCGCTAGAGAGACAATTCTCATCCTTCCTAAGGACAGCTAAGACAGTTGTGAGATCAGCATATAAGAGCAGAACAAGGAAGAATGTCTTGTGCAGATCAGAGGTTGCATGTGTATGTGTGTGGATAACAAGAGATTAGATAGGAGAGTAGACTGGAAACATATAGAGGGGACAGGTGATTGGAAAACTGTGAATCCAGCTGGTATCCCCACTATGTAAAACAGTACCCCCAAAAAAGCTTTGGTTTTATAGCAACATAATTTATGATCCATGTAAGAGTAGACCCTCAGAACAGTTTTTTTCTGGTGGACCCACGGAACCTAAATCTGATACTGACTGTTGGTGTACCAGAGAATCCAAGCACTAACACAGTAATGGTCTCCCAACTCAATAGGACATCAAAAGTCCAGAAGAAGACAAACACAATTGGAGTTTATTTTGGTGCCAGTTTCTTTCCACCATGGTCTATTGATGATGAGATGATAGTAAAGATGAGTGAAGTGTTTCGCGATGAGCCAGGTTTGTTACAAATTTTCTCATAATTTTGGGTTCAGCAAAACCCAACATTTTTGGAGTTCACCATCCACAAATGATTATAAGCAGGTGAGGTGCAGATAAAATTAAAAAACACTAATACTCACCTGTCTTCAGCACCCAATCTTTTTTGGGGGGTTCCAGCTTTCAACCATAGGTTCTTGTGGTTTCTTCCAGTGCACTCTCTGTTGTCAAACACCCCATCGGAGCACACCATGTGACTACCGAGGCCTCAATCACAGGCCTCAGTGGTGATCCTGTCGGAGAAGATTCCTAAAGAGGCTGCAAGAGGCCACTGGTGAAGACCAGACATTGGGAAAGAAGAGCAGAGGACAGGTGTCCAAGAGAGGCATTTTTGATTTTGTCCACATCTTCCCTGAGCTTCCAGTTACTGTACTCTGGGGTCTGAAACTTTCACGTGAACCTTGTGAACATTTACGAAATGTATCTTGCGAGGTTCGCCACTTACTAGGCGATGTTTGATCCCACATCTCAAAAAAAACAAAAAACTAGTAGTTAGTAAAGTACATGCGTTATCACTGTCATGATCGCTTCCTTCTTTTACATGTGGTTTCCTTTTTCGAGATTCACTGTCTTGAAGCTTGCTGTTTAAAAGGATCAACACCACGACAATGCCCCAGGATCGGACATGCTGCCACTTAATACAACTACGCCAGATCCTAGCTCTGTGACAAAGTCTGCAAGCTTTACAGTATAAAATCCCACCACAAAAGCGAGAGCACCACTGAAAAGAAAGGAGATGTTAAATAATGGATCTAATAAGCCCAGGTGGTAATTTAGTATGTATTCACACACAATGCTAAGACAGTACCATCTGTAAATACAGCTCTGGGTGTCATTTCTTCATAGTATTACAACAGTTGCATCTAAATCCCACCATCTGGTAGGAGATTTTTTTGTGTCTCATGAAGAACAAACAAAAAATATTATTAGGAAAAAAATATCAAAGGAAAGAATTGCATAATACATAAATATGGTAATACAGTTTCAGAATATAGGGATAGTGGTGCTACAGTACCTTCCAGAAGCAGCAGGGCCATAGGTGGCTACCCATACCTATTTAGGAAGCAAAAATGATTGCAGAATAAAGGCTGCTGTAAAATGACTTGTGTCTGCTGATTGGTCTGCAGAGCAAGTTGGAAGTTCCAAGGAAAAAGAGTGGTGATGGTGGAAAGAGAGAGACCTAACATGGCAGCTGGTCTGTCACTCTTTGGTCACGTAACTTCATACAGGTCTTTGGGTGGCACAGTGATGAGGGGAAGCATAGATGTGGGTTGTATTATTTCCCCTGGTGGGCTTCCTGGTATGAATTTCTTGTCTGATTGTGGTTTTGGGGTGTATTTGATGTGAGGCATGATGGAAGTCACAGGAGACAGAGTGACATTTACATTTCAGCCCAGCATACTTAGGCAAATTTTTGAGTCTTAGGTAACATGGAGGCACAGTCTCTTAAAAGGAGGCTGTCACCTCAACCTAGTATGTCAACCTAGCCCACAGATAGATAGGTTATAGTCACCTGAATAAAACAGTGTTTTCTTCTTGTGAAATGGTGCCTCTGTTACTAAGACATTGCCGTTTCTGTCCCTTTCTCTAGTGGCAAATATGGACTGACCACAGCTCTACATCCCATCTCTCAGGTCTATAACTTGATTCTTCCATACATCCATTGTTGGGGAAATGCAGGATCTAATGTTTGGCCATGGATACCAGTTTACTCACTAGTCAACGTTGGAGATCTTCTTTACAGCTACTAGGTTACTTCTACGAGCTTGTTGGGCAGCCTGTGCAAGTGTTCTGGTTGAAATGCCACTAAACTAAGGGGCACAACTTGCTCCAACCGGTTTCTTCAGGTACCAACTCTAAACTGACAATAACTATCTGGCCCAGGCTGGCTAACAAGGGGGTTGCTAAGCTATCAGCTAACTCCTTCCACTCTCTATAAATTCTTCAGCAAATGCCACTACTGTTTACATAGATGGCACACAAACAAATTGACATGTTAATCCATTAAGGTTCTAAACTTAGTAAAGAGCAAAAATACATCGAATGCACATGTAACTTTATCAGTCTAAGCAAATGCAACATTTTATCACAAGGAGTGACCTTGTGGGACACTACACAACCATGAGGAGCATGTCATTCCCACACCGATTGGCCACTTTATTAGAGATACCTGTCCTTTCAGAATTGGAGCTTTCCTTTATATAAATTAGACTCCTCACCCCAGAATGCAGCATAAAATCAAATGAGAAAGTTTGCCTAGAATCAGTTTCAATGTAAATCCACATTACAATGGGAAAATTGAGCAACCTGAGGGTATTTAAGCAAGGCGTGGATATCGTTGCTGGACTAGCTGGGATTCAGGATTTAATACACTGCCAACATTGGGGGGTTTTCTCATGCAAGGGAAAGCATCCAGCAAAAGGGTATTGTGTGGATGTGAACAACTCATTGTAGAGGTCAGAGGAAGATGTCAGAAATCACTCAGATCAAGCAAATTGCAGCCGAACACAACACTGTTGCTCCAACTAATGTGCCTGAATGCACAAAACCTTTTTCACAGCAGCCTGTGAATGAATGGCATAAAAATAAATAAAAAATAAAGCCCAAATCACCATGTTTGTTTTTTTCCTGTCACCCAATAAACAGAATATAAAGCGATTCTATAAGTCAATTGAAACTCAGAATGACACCAATGAAAACATTAATTTATCCCACAAAAAAAGTTATGGAGATCCAAAAGTAAGACAAGACAAATCAGTAAGACATTAAAGAACCTATACATATTGGGTATTAACATAATCATACTGGCCTGCAGAATAAATTTAGAATGTTATTTTTACATACAATGATTGGTGCAACATTTATAGCATTCACTCTTTTGTTACTAAGCAAGTCCATCCCTAGATATAGTCCCTTCCATCTTGCTTATCTCAGTAGGAGGCTGTTCTTTTCTCTCTTCACACACTTAATGTAGAGGGGAGGGGTTGATTCTCCTCACAGCCTGCTCAGACATGTCTGCAAACTGTTGCTGTGTTGAAAAGACTGAGGATTCTGCATATCTCAAAGCTTACAATGTAAGAAAAGTCTTCTATGTACTTGTATCTACTTCTGTCTGCTTGTGAGGTTACAGATGGGATATTATTCACAGACGGCAAGCAGCCTTACTGACTGTGCTCATAAATTTGTTTTTTCTTGTGTTTTGTCTGCTGTGCTGCATGTATGTGTAAATACAAAATGTAACACCCTAAGGTAATGTTCAGGTAGGTGTGCCAATATAGAAATTCAAAACTAGAAAATATAGGTACACTAAAATATAACTTTTAATGATAACTCTAAAAGTGTATAGTCAACTTGATAAAAAAAAGGCCAAGAAATCAGCTAACAACTAAAGTGTTCATGAGTGTAGCCCAGAAGCAAATGGGAAGACTTGCCAGTATAGAAGATACAGTAACTGTATATCGGTCAGTCAACCCTTAAGAACAATTTTGTAATCCTCCAATTGGTGAACAATAAATAGTCAGACTGTGGTCAACTGCATCAGTCAACTGGAGCACAGACTACACTCGGAGGAGCACAAAAAAGAGAGGGGGGGGGGAAAGAACTTAAGGAATATAAGACTCTGCCCAGCTGATATATCTTGCAGGCAGCTCGACCAATCCACAATTTACAACACTTCAATTCTCACAAACAGACTATGACTGCCTAGCCAGTAAAGGACCGGCCCACTAATACACATACACATGCCTCATAAACAGGGTGACGCGTTTTGCTATGGTGTAACCACAGCTCATCAGAGGCAACAACTGGTATCATTGTACATCAGCCACCTTGATAAGGCAACGTTAAGGCAAGTTTTTAATGGAGCAATAACGAGCAACGATGCATATTGCCCGTTCAGCCGTGATAACTGGCCGCAAGAGACGTTCTGCGTGGCCAGATATATATATCCAAGGCCACGCCCACAAATACTGATGTCATGGGGGGTGTGCCCAATCAAACAGACACACATTATGGTTACTTAGGCATTTCTCATCTATATGTTTGTAATCGTACAGTTACTCCTGGCAGAATGGCAGAACATTATCGGTAATGGATAGGGGAGGGGGAAGACTGCTTCTTATTGTACAAGTCCACAGCCACAGACATAAATATTAACTGTGTTTCAGCCATAATTTTATTAGCAGCAGAAAACGTGATAGGACATCATGTATAAAGACTTTTCTCTGCATTTTTCTGCATTTTTCAGGCGGAAATCAGGCTGAAACTCAGTAGACCTTATTATAGTCTATGGTGTCCATGAGTTTCCGTGGGTAACCACTTTTTAAGCAGATTAAGTTTCTGTTCTTCGGATCCACTTGGGGAAACCCAGGTGCAGGTGTGATCTTAGCGTCAGAAGGTTAGGTTGGGGCTCTGGGTTGGTATGACACATTGGTAACTATATACGTAACACAGTTTCTGGTATTGTTTAGCTCAGCCTATAATGAATATAAAAATGTGAAATAAATATGTTAATAAAATATTTTTTATGTACCTAGATAAAAGCAAAACTGTATTTTTATCTAGTCTTTTCTGATGGATAGGGTTATTGCAGCTTCTCTTTTAGCTTCCACTATTGTCTATTTCTTTCCTCGTCTTTGTTTCTTTGTATGGCCGCAGTTTGGAAGGTGTTGAAACAGGCACGCGGTGCATGAAGTGATATATTAGGATACTTGTAAGGCTGCTGCTACACACAGACAGGTATTATGTCTAATATCTGAATTCAGCCGTGTGTTTGATGCAGCACACGCTTCATTGATAACCATTTTACCTACTTTACAAGTAAACTCTCCAAGAGCTCCGGGGATTTCTCTGCTGAAAAAAATCTAGTAAAATATCCATTATTTTCTCTCTTCACCTCTGTCCTTTTTCCAACTGATATGGCAAAATAAAGCAAACCTAGCATTGTGATACAGCATGGAGGACGGTGCTATTAACAAGGTCGTACAGATGCATAGTAGTACTACTTTAGTCCACACCACTCCAGTCTCACACAAAGGCTGGATTCATTACATAGGACTATGACCCTGTATATCCCTTTGCCACGTTAACCATGTCACTACCAGCGCCGTCCCTACCCACACTGCAGTATTGCATTAACATTCTGTGTCATGGAATAGAAATGGCCTCTATTTGCGCTGCTTTCAGCATTAGATTATATTCTGTAATCACCCAGTAACCTTCACTACCAGATATATCCTTGGGGAGAGAGGTAAAATGGCCACATGAAGCCTATCTAACACAAGTAATGCTTTGTAAGACATGATTTTCACATAAATGTGCTTGATCCTATTGTAGGGAATAACAGAGCGAGTCAGTGGGTAATTTTATCACCCTATTCTATTGCAGATGTCTGAGGCATAGATTTGATTAAAGTCTTCTCATGCCTCAGATACCTGGAGACAGGAGAATGAATTTCTGATATGAAATGGAACCAGGTCTCTTCATGAATAATTAACTGTGGGACTTGACTTTCAGTGGTCTTTTGAGCAATTTTGGAAACTTGTGAAGGGATCTCAACCCTACAAAAACTCAAAAAATTTAACTCAAGGTGAATTATGGGATTTTTTTTTTTTTTTAAATATATAATGCTATGGAATTTCTTAATAAGGCCAAAAAAATCTTGACCTTTCCATCCATGTTTTATTTAATTGGGGTCTCCTATTTGTTACATTAAGAGGGGCCAAATATGTTCTTTTTGGTTACTTCATGGAAGGGATATGGCCCCAGATGACAGCCCAGCATAGGTAGCTCTGCTCGCTAGTTGTTGCAGACCACAGACCAAAACCCTCAATCTTGGTTTAGAAGGATCCTCGGGGGAGGGATGGAGGCGGAGTTTGGAAGGTCCAATCTCCAGCCAGTTTAGAATTAGATTGGCATTACATTGGGGATGTCTTTATATTGTTAGTGATATACAACCACTGTACCATTAACTAGTACCTTAGCTTCCAGCTTTTTTTTTAAAAAAAAAAACATTCTTCCAAAAACATCCAAACAAGTAGTTCTAATATAATAATGAACTACAGTAATTACACACGTAACTATTTTTTGTAGTACTAAGCCTAGTACAGTATGTAATGGCATCTCTTTACTATATACATAAAGCGGTGTTTGTTCCACAAACCTCAATAGCGACATCTTGTGTATATGTCCTCAAATATGGCATAACTAAGACATGGCACAACAGTAGATATGGCCCAATAAATTATTGTAAGCTGTCTTCTTTGTTTTGCACTTTGCTTTTTCAGTGAGTTGACACATTTGTCTCATATCAGTTTTTCATGAATTATTGGGAACAGTAAGCCCTTTTTTCAATGATAAAGCCTCAGATGAAAGAACTTTTTTGTCTTATTTCTGAACACTAAAGGTTTCTTAGGGGGTTATTGAAAATATTCTAACAAAATATTTCATAAAAAGCTCCATAAAGAATGCTGCCTAAATAATAGAGCCATATATTGGCCAAAAATATACAGTTATCTAAATAACAACGCTATATTAGTCCACCACCCCCACGGCATTCAAACTCCTCTTTAATGCAGTCATGCAGGAAGGCATAATGGAAGACCCCAGTTCTAGCAGTCGATGGGGGACCCAGACATTTATCAGTTATCCTTTGTAGGACTTTTGTGGTGGTCACAAGCCTCAGTTGCCAGAATATGTGGGTTACTGCCTTCAGCAGTGGTACCTTGTACAACCATGCAGCTTACATACCATGTCAGACTATCTAGGCCCTACCAGTAAAAGCCATTCTGAGAGCCTACTGTACAGATACATTCCAATATTACACATTCATAAATTCCTGACTGTTTCTGTCCTGGAGGCCCTGTCAATAGCCTCTTGACTGGCTCTTCCCTTGAACTACAGCCATCTTAGCTCTGTAAGCCAGGGATACTTGCTCATACACTAGTAGACCCTCAGGCAACAGCAAGATGATATTGCCTGGGGGGCTGTTAGGGAGTAATTGGAGATTAGGACCTCTGCAACAATGATGAGAAGACAGGGAGAAATTGGTTGGCCTTCCTCTACAATTAGATGTCATTTTGGCCACCCAATGTGTCTATATCATAACAAATGAGGTTGTTTTTTAATAACCTACCCTGTTTAGTCACAACTCCTGCAGATGGTGGGGGGTTGAGGCCCACTTGGGGAGTCACCTGGTCTCCTGTGTGCCAGTACAAGACTGGTCATACTCATACCCCAAGGGTCAGTCCTGCTTTGGATGATCTCATGTCTAAAGCTAGGTTCACACCTGCGTTGGGGTTTCCGGTCTTCACATCTGCTTGGGAACCCGAAAAATGGAAACCCAGTCTGTTTAAAAAGTTGTTACCTACAGACTATAATGGGATTCCACCTTGTTTCCGTCCAAAAATGCGGTGAGAAAAGTCCTGATTGACTTTTCTGTCCACATTTTTCAAGTCGAATGGAGGACGGAATCCCTGAATGGTTACCCAACACACGTGTGACTGTAGACTAAGGAGACTTTCCATTGTCTTGGGATGATGCTACTGTGGTTCGTAAGTATCTTGTGGCTGAAGACAAAATGACCTGTCCTCTTTTGAGGAAGCTTTCAGATTCTGCCCTAGAGTAAGATGTTTTATTTGCATGTACACTCTGAGCCCTGACTAACAAGCTCCCATCCCATTTTTTAAGAAATCTGTAATTTTCATGTCATAGGTTGATATGAAGTTAAATAACCATCACTAACAATGTAACCATCAGCTCAATATTGTTCTATCATCCCCTTTAATCCTGGAAGCTATGATAATCTGATATTATCCATTCTCTTAACCTTCTCTTGACTTGTTTTAATATTGGCAAGAGAGTTCACTGTGTTGTGATGAAAATTAATAATTGCGGAGGCGTGAACAGCCATTTCTCAGTTATAAAGTTAATGAAAAGAAGAACCTGCATTTTATTTATGGGCTACAAGCAGTGAACCACCTATTGTGCTTGGCTATTGTGCCTGTCTGTGTCAGCATGAAAAATGCCGTGACTGCCTAGGGTCGGAGAATAGATAATTTAAAATGTGAACATTTGAGCGGAGACGCCATTGATTTCATAACAGGCTTTGTATAGAAATACATTTGCAAGAACACAATGTGAAAAATTTCTATTTTTATAATTATTTTGTTTTAGTTTATGGATATTATAGATGTAGCTCCATTACACCACCATTAAGCTCAAGCTAAAGGGAACCTATCACATTGTCAATACCGTCCAATCTGCAGGTAGCACGTTATAGAGCAGGAGGAGCTGAGCAGGTTGATATATATATATATATATATATACAGTACATACCAAAAGTTTGGACACACCTTCTCATTCCAAGAGTTTTCTGTATTTTCATGACTATAAAAATTGTAGATTCACACTGAAGGCATCAAAACTATGAATTAACACATGTGGAATTATATACTTAACAAAAAAGTGTGAAACAACTGAAAATATGTCTTATATTCTAGGTTCTTCAAAGTAGCCACCTTTTGCTTTGATTACTGCTTTGCACACTCTTGGCATTCTCTTGATGAGGTTCAAGAGATAGTCACTTGAAATGGTCTTCCAACAGTCTTGAAGGAGTTCCCAGAGATGCTTAGCACTTTTTGGCCCTTTTGCCTTCACTCTGCGGTCCAGCTCACCCCAAACCATCTCGATTGGGTTCAGGTCTGGTGACTGTGGAGGCCATCTGGCGTAGCACCCCATCACTCTCCTTCTTGGTCAAATAGCCCTTACACAGTCTGGAGGTGTGTTTGGGGTCATTGTCCTGTTGAAAAATAAATGATGGTGCAACTAAACGCAAACCGGATGGAATAGCATGCCGCTGCAAGATGCTGTGGTAACCATGCTGGTTCAGTATTCCTTCAATTTTGAATAAATCCCCAACAGTGTCACCAGCAAAGCACCCCCACACCATCACACCTCCTCCTCCATGCTTCACGGTGGGAACCAGGCATATAGAGTCCATTCGTTCACCTTTTCTGCGTTGCACAAAGACACGGTGGTTGGAACCAAAGATCTCAAATTTGGACTCATCAGACCAAAGCACAGATTTCCACAGGTGTAATGTCCATTCCTTGTGTTTTTAGCCCAAACAAGTCTCTTCTGGTTGTTGCCTGTCCTTAGCAGTGGTTTCCTAGCAGCTATTTTACCATGAAGGCCTGCTGCACACAGTCTCCTCTTAACAGTTGTTGTAGAGATGTGTCTGCTGCTAGAACTCTGTGTGGCATTGACCTGGTCTCTAATCTGAGCTGCTGTTAACCTGCGATTTCTGAGGCTGGTGACTCGGATGAACTTATCCTCCGCAGCAGAGGTGACTCTTGGTCTTCCTTTCCTGGGGAAAGGTCCTCATGTGAGCCAGTTTCTTTGTAGCGCTTGATGGTTTTGGCCACTGCACTTGGGGACACTTTCAAAGTTTTCCCAATTTTTTGGACTGACTGACCTTCATTTCTTAAAGTAATGTTGGCCACTCGTTTTTCTTTACTTAGCTGCTTTTTTCTTGCCATAATACAAATTCTAACACGCCATTCAGTAGGACTATCAGCTGTGTATCCACCTGACTTCTGAACAACACAACTGATGGTCCCAACCCCATTTATAAGGCAAGAAATCCCACTTATAAAACCTGACAGGGCACACCTGTGAAGTAAAAACCATTTCAGGTGACTACCTCTTGAAGCTCATCAAGAGAATGCCAAGAGTGTGCAAAGCAGTAATCAAAGCAAAAGGTGGCTACTTTGAAGAACCTAGAATATAAGACATATTTTCAGTTGTTTCACACTTTTTTGTTAAGTATATAATTCCACATGTGTTAATTCATAGTTTTGATGCCTTCAGTGTGAATCTACAATTTTTATAGTCATGAAAATACAGAAAACTCTTGGAATGAGAAGGTGTGTCCAAACTTTTGGTCTGTACTGTATATATATTTGTAGAAAAGAAAGAATCAGTATCAATCGCAGTAAATAGTACCTGAGTTTTCATGAAAAGTTGAAATATGTGCAAGGTCTTGCAGGGCAGTCTGTTCTATGACTATATAAACCTTTATACATGATGTTCTGCTGCTAATATCCCCATTATGGCTGCAGCACATTTTATATTTCTATCTCAGGCAGGGGGTTTGTACAATAAGTAGCAGTATGCTCCTCTCACCAATCCATGAAACTGTTCTGCCATTCAGGAGTAACTGTACAATAGCAAACACATAGCTAAGAAAATCCCAAGTGACCATAATGTAGAAGAGCCAGGATCACTGGACTGCAAATAAAGGGCAAATACAGGCAGGCATCATGCAGGTATGACACAGTCAGGAAAGCTGCGTGCCATCTGTAAATGATATCCCATCTGTAATCACACAAGTAGCCAGAAGTAGATACAAGCACATATAAGACTTTTTTCTTACATTGTAAGCTGTGATATTTGCAGAATGTTCAGTCATTTGCACAGAGAAGTTTACAGAGCTGTGTGTGTGGAGACTGAGGAGAACCAACCCCTCAAATATGCATTCACTGTGTGAAGAGAGAAATGCACCTCCTTCCATCCTGGGTTGCAAAACCAGCAGCATATTAAGGGCTCAATTTGATCTTTTCTATGGGACATTCTCTATTCTGCTGTATGTACCAAATGACAAATGTATGTTGCCAACTGTCCTGAATTTGTAGGAACAATTCCAAACTAATTTTTGCATATCTCAGCTCAAAAAGGGCCTGGCCTTAAAAATTGTTCCCAAAAGTGGGTGATCCAACCCTGTTTGAGGACAGGACATAAACATCAATATGTTACTAACCTAAGTATTGGTAAGCAGGCAGACATTACACAACAATTCCCATTTTTAGTGCCACTTAGAAGATACTAGTATGAAACCCCCTGCGGCCACATTTTGAGGAGAAGTTCTCAGACACTGAACCCTTTTATGGTGTTTGCTTCCATGATGTCCAGGGCCATCTGGTATAATAATCATTACTGCATACTGAATATTTGCTACTAATAGGACATTTGGCTGTGTTCAGTGATCCCTTTTCCAATAGTATGTGAATTACTATTCTACCAGGCTCTGTTCCCAAGCTGAATTGTAGTCTGCTAAGTCATAATTACACAGGGCTTCAATCATGGGATATAGACAGGAAATTAGACGTTGCTGTGACTCGGATAGATCCTAAAATAATTGACTGCTGAGAAGGGCTAAACCAACTATATACTATGAAAAGCATAACATACCAGTCAAACAGGGAAAATCCATTTTTGACTAACTTTTCTAGGGAACTAGTTAGACTAGTTAGAGATGGGCGAACCGAATCATACCGAAATGGAGATTTGTCTTGGGCGAACTAAATTTGCACATTATTCTCTGAAGTCACTTAAATTGTATGTTCAGATTTATTACAAAAAAATTATTTTTTTAGGGGGAGGGGTGCAATTCTGATTTGTTGTCAGCCACTTTTCCATAGCACCAATACATTCTTGTATATTAGCAACAATCGAGTCTAAGGAAGGTCCGACTTGGCTATAGTGTTACTCTATTGTAGCTTTTCTCATAATGAATTTTTCACTGCAATACATACCTATAGGAGTGCTGTTTTTTTTTGGATAGTGCAATTCTGATTTGTGTTATGGGGCCCAATGACTTCTTTGTATGGCCCTCAAGTGATTCCCCCCCCCCCCCCTCAGTGAAGGCAGCAGAACCACTATAACAGTGTCCAGGATGGGAAACCATGGGGCATGATGGACACCATAGTAGACATTGCACTAAGCAGAGAAGTAAGATGGCAAACTGAGAAGGCAGTATTGTGATACTAGTTAAAGTATGTAACAGAACTGACCGATTTTACATTGTAGGCATAGATAAATCAGCACTCACATGGGTACTAAATGACCTGCTCATGGCCAGGGGCAGAGGGGAATGAACCAACCTAATTCTCTTAGACTTCTCAGCATCGTTGGACACAGTTGACAATGACATCCTAATACAGGCTCAAGGAGTTTTATGGAATTGATGGCACAGTTCTTCAGTGATTTAGTTTCTTCCAGACCACAAAGAGTATCTCTTCCTCATCATCGTCGTCACCAGTCATGGCTTGGCCTAAACCCAACTATACATATCCTTCAAGCCTGGAGTCAATGCCCCATCTCCAGCCATAAATTCATGCATACCTGAACTACAAGAATGGATGAATTCCAGCTGGCTAAAGCTGGACCCTGATAAAACTGAAGTTCTCATGGCTGGAGGTCAGCGCTTAATGACAAAATAGCCACTTCTATCCCTCGGAAATACAAATATGAAACTTCACAAAGTGTGAAACTTGGAGGTAGTTATTGATGGGGAACAGTTTCTTGGGAACCAGATATCCTTCCACCAGGAACATTGCAAAAATCAAACACCTTATTCCAGCTGAAGATCTCTCCATGCTGGTCCATGTCTTCATACCCTCATGTCTGACCTACTGTAATGCCCTATACATAGATAATGAACTACATCGCCTTCAGCTAGTCCAAAATGCTGCAGCGAGCTTAATAACCAAACAGCCCTGACCTGCTCCCATAACCCCCATCCTCCGCTCACTGCAATGGCTGCCTATAAACTGGAGAATTACTTTTAAAGTCTGCTTTATTACCCTCAAATCCATAAACCACTGAGGTCCTGACTGCTTAAAGGTCTTCTGCAGCCCCATAATCCTCGCCGACCTCTCAGATCTGCACGCACAAATAAACTGTCCATTCCCAGGATCCACCTTAAACAATATGGAGCCAGAGCTTTCTGTTACGCAACCCCTGCTCTCCGGAAACGCATTACCCGACCGATCGGAGAGATCTCCTCTCTGGACGATTATAAATCAAGACTCAAAACACATCTTTCCAGATTGACATTGGAAGACAAATAAGACCCTTCCCACACAGAGGAGACTGCAGAGCACTGTCTAGTTACCTGCGGGACTGTGCTCTGAGTATTGTGAGAAAAGCGCATTACAAATGGTGGTTGTTGTACCTCTGTTGCCCTTATACAGTGCTGTGCAAAAGTTTAAAGCAGGTATAAAAACATGCTAAACAGTCAGAATGCTTTCAATACTAAAAATGTGAATAGTTTATTTTTGTCATTTAGCAAAATGAAGTGAATGAAGAAAAGAGAAGTGTAAATCCCATCAATATTTGCTGTGACCTTTGCCCTTTGCAATTCTTCTCGGTACTTCCAGACAGTTTTTGAAGGAACTCGGCAAGGAAGTTGTTCCCGCCATCTTGGAGAACTAAGCCCAGATCTTCTGTGGATGTAGGCTTGCTCCAATCCTTCTGTGTCTTCATGTCATCCCAGACAGACTGGATTATGTCCCATTGATCAGGACTATATCTGTGGGGCCATATCATCACTTCCAGGACTCCTCCTCTTACTGACACAAGGACAGATTTAGACTCCAAAATGCAAGTGAGACAACTGCAGTATATGGGGGAGATCACACTGGTGCAAAATCCTGATAAAAAGACCCTTATACCTAGCATTCATGAAGGAGGTGGCTGCTTAGTATTATACTTGCACAAAGCTACCTGTGAATGAAATGCCAGTGCACTGGTAAGCAGGTGAGGATGGTAAAGCTAGGACTAAAAAGACAGAAACAGCGCCACACCTGTCCATGTGGTGTCTTTGATATTGCAGGTGAGCTCTGTGGAAGTGAATGAAGTTGAACTGCAATACCGCACCCAACCTGCAGACCAACGTGGCGCTGTGTTTCTAATGTTTTTCTAATCCAGAACCTCTGCATTGTATTCTCGAGCATTGAACATTGTCTTGTGTCCATTACCATTTTTGCATTGTAACCTGTGTGTGTGCACGTAGACTCCTCTACAGATGCATAATACTGTTTGATGTAGCCGTAGTGAGTTTGTCCTATGGCAAAAGTCAACAACATCGGAGCCAATGCAGTAAATGGCAAATCTGTATGTAAAAGTAAACACGTGTATGTAAATATACGTGCCTAGCTGGGTCTGTGTGCCGCCATTAACCCTCTGCTCTCTCACAGAGTCAGCCTCTCCCTTGGAGTGTATTAATACCGCCAGCCGTCAATCAGCCGCTGATCTGCCGCCGGCTCGCTGCACCAGCACACGTTAAATGCACAATTCTTTCTACTTGTGTGAGCAGCAAGCAAATTGGCGAGAAGAAAAGCAGCAGAAAGGGAATAAATGAGATAAATCTGAGGAACACGAGTCCTGAATGTCAAGAAGGAGTGTGCTGGAGTCTTGTTTAAAGAGAGAGGAGCTTGTTCAACATTTCGGCCTGGCACATAGCTATCTGCTGTCTCTTTTCCCTGCATTTTGTGACTGTTGCCTGCCAGATTCGAGAAACCTCTGGAAGCGGCTGAAATGCAGGCGAGGATGAGCGATTCCCGGGTTTGTTTTCTCCCTTGTCACAATATCTTGTCATAAAATTTGGGATTTATCCAGATAGCGCAAATTACCTAAAGTGAAAAATGTTGTGATCCACTCAACCTGCTCGCCGTATAGTGGAAACACAGCGGGGATTATGTAGAAAAACTGCTGCAAAAAGGATTGCGGTATAAATCAGATCCTCGGGTTTATATTCTTATCTTCATTTATAAGTATGGCGGCAACTACCAGGGTAACAGTCAAGCAATTATAAGGAGGTTCTTAACTTTTCTCTTGACCAAGCGCATGTCCTCCTGCTGGAATCCTCAGTGATCTCCTGTAATCTCTGGGGAAACTTAGTAATACATTTCCCAGCAGCGCCACCACAGGGGAAACTATGCATTACACAATGTCCAATGAAATTAGAGTTGTCTGTGTAATACAGGACAAGTCCTCCAAAGCGAGAGACACTCTTTCTAAAAACTCTTACCTCTGGCCAAGATCTTGAACCGAGGACCATTAACTTTACTTGATAGGGTATATAGTAATGTGCTTTCTTATCTAGGCATCCCCTTTAAGGGGCTCACCTCTATTAAAGGGTTTTTCTCACAAACATAACCATATTTAAATTTGTAGACAATATAAAATAAAACATTTTTGTAAAATCAAGTAACTAAAAATTTTGCAGGGTCTTAAAGATATTCTGCAAGCATCATAGTGGTGACAATCTTTTGTTTTGATCAGTTGGCAATAGTGTTGGTCAAATCAGTTCGCAACCCGAATATTCCAAATTGTTTGGTTGCTGACGAAACCGAACAATTTGGGATTTGTCTCGAACAAACTAAAATGGCCACGGCAACAAGATTTGAGGTAAATTATTATACTCTGGGGACTCTTCAGACCCCCAGAGTATAATAGGTGGAGGCCCAAGGGTGGTGTAACAAATAAGAAACATTTATACTCACCTTCCCTCACCTCTTTCGGCCTCCTTGCGGCATCCAGTGATCTCTGAAGAGACCCCAGAAATTAATCATTTCAATTTCGGTTCTATTCGATCAAGTCGATTCGAAACTATTTGAAACAAAACTTCGAGGTTCATAGGGTAGAGGGATAAGGGTCCCAGAAATGGGTGACCTCATCTAGCAGACATTTATGAGATAACTTGTGGATATGCCATAAATGTGTAAGGTTTTATCTAAAAGGTCCTACAAAATTCATTGATATCTCCTCCAGTTATAATTTTTGTGTCACACCAAAAAAGAAAAAATATTTTGGTTGACTAAGAATTAAAAAAAAAAACTTTAGAAAAGATTATTCCAAAAAGTAAAGTTTTGCTCTGCATATAAAGGCGCAACAAACTCCTGCTCATGACTATGGAGGCTTCACGGACATTTCTAGGCCTACTATATTCCTTCAGTGGTCACCAGAGACGGGCCATGGGCCATTCGACATACTTGATGATTTCCACATCTTATTATGCGGCCCTGACAGAAAATGAATAGCACATTCATCCAGGAATTGCTGTACAGATGAGATCCTTATACACATTTTCAGCTGTTTTTATATCCACCGGGAACATGGAAATGTCAGCTAAATTGTCTTAGGAAATATTTAGGTAATTGCATTGTAGACCATGTGGGGCTTCCATTTGATGTATGTGCACAATAAAGTTTACATGGATACCAGAATATGTCTTTATTTCTAAGTCTTTATTATAAGGGGTGAAATATGTGTCTGGGTCTATGTGTCTACGCTCAATAGTCTTCTTGGGTGACTACTAAGTGTCTCACTGTTTGCCGGCCAATGACTATAAACCAGAGATGTCTAAGGAATAGTTCATGATTTCCATGGAGGCCACCAAGGCTTATGGATTAAGATAATGTCAAGCCACATGGGATCTCCAGTTTTTTAATCCTAGATAAAAGTATAGATTGTGGATTAGAACAGAGAGGTGATGTCATGTCACAAGGGCTGCAATTTCTAGTTAAAGCAAATAAGTATTTAATCTCTGTTTTTCTCCAGTTCTGCTCTATGGGGATTTGAGATGATCCCCATCAGGTCAGCATGAGCCATGTCTGGTTCTGTATGTTAGTAAAAATGAGAGAGGCTGAGATAAAATTATTAGCTTATGTGGTACTGTATTGCCAAATTGGTTACCCAAAATTAAAACAGTGTCAAAGTACCCAATAACAACATAGAGAAAATGGAAAAATTTAAAACTTATCTTTTAACTCTTATCTCACCTATTTCGGGCCTCCTCACAGCAAATCAAGTCCAGGCGACTATTTTAAATTGAAAAATTTGGAATATTCGGAACAAGCCCATTTGCCCAACACTACCTGGCACCTTAATGGAAATCTACTCCAGGTAGGAACTGGCATAGATTTCCATTATAACTCATGCCAGTAAACTGACCTGAGGTTCAGTAAATCAGCCAGGCCGAGTTGTCACAGAATATGACAGTACAGGGATAAAACACACAATGATGTCAAAGTATAGGGATAATGCACACAGTGATGTCAAAGTATAGGGATAATACATACAGTGATGTCACAGTAACGAGATAATACACACAGTTATGTTACAGTACAGGGATAATACACATATTGATATCACAGTACATAGATAATACACACAGTGATGTCATAGTACAGAGACAATACACACAGTGATGTCACAGTACAGATAAGTAGTGGAAGAGTGAAGAAATCAGGCGATACCTTTTAGAGGCTGAGTATTTTATACAAGAACCTGAAAATTCACATTATATACTACAGTACAGATAAGACATGCAGTGATGTCACAGTACAGGGATAATACACATAGTGATGTCACAGTATAGGGATAATACACACAGTGATGTCACAGTACAGAGTAATACACATAGTGATGTCACAGTACAGGGATAATACACATAGTGATGTCACAGTACAGAGACAATGTACACAGTGATATCACAGTACAGAGATAATACACACAGTGATGTCACAATACAGAGATAATACACACAGTGATGTCACAGTACAGGGATAATACACACATTGTTCTCACAGTACAGAGATAATACACACAGTGATGTCACAGTACACAGATAATACACACAGTGATGTCACAGTACAGAGACAATACACACAGTGATGTCACAGTACAGAGATAATATACACAGTGATGTCACAGTACAAGGATAATATACACAGTTATGTCACAGTACAGGGATAATATGTACAGTGATGTCACAGTACAGGATAATGCACACAGTGATGTCACAGTACAGGGATAATACACACAGTGATGTCACAGTACAGGGATAATACACACAGTGATGTCACAGTACAGGGATAATACACACAGTGATGTCACAGTACAGGGATAATATATACAGTGATGTCACAGTACAGGGATAATACACACTGTGATGTCACAGTACAGGGATAATATATACAGTGATGTCATAGTACAGAGATAATACACACAGTGATGTCACAGTACAGGATAATACACACAGTGATGTCACAGTACAGAGATAATACACACAGTGATGTCACAGTACAGGGATAATACACACAGTGATGTCACAGTACATGAATAATAAACACTAAATAAATTACCATAATCATACTGACCCATAAAATTAAAGTATTGCGTCATTTTTACTGCACACTGAAAAACAAATAATAAAATGACACAACTGAGTTTTTTTTTCCAATTCTACTACATAGCTTTTTAGCCATCTTCCCAGAACATCACATGAAATATTAAATGGTACCATTAGAAAGAACAATTTGTCCTGCTAAAAAATAAGCCTTCATACAGCTTTGTGGAAAGAAACATAAAAAGGTCATGGTTTGTGGAAAGGGAGTAAAAAACAAAAACACAAAAGCAAAAGGGCTGCAGCAGCAAAGGGTTAAGCCTACAGGGATGCATGCACTTTAATGTACTGTGAGGAATTACAGTGCTGATATAACTGAATCCGCCAGAACTATCCATACTGCTTCATTCACGTAAAAAAGAAACCTGAAATTTTATCCAGTCCACTTGAAACCAACCTAGCAATCAACAGGGAGTCATCACTTCCTACACCGATAATAACCTGCAAAATAGTGTCTATTGTCTACTGGGCAGAGAATTCCAATGACATGAGGATCCTTTTCAGTAAAAGTCTGATATAGATTTAGGGTAGATGATAGAATGGAGAGTTACTGTTACTATGAGGCACTACCTGCTGTGCCCACCTCAAATCAGGCAGGATAGGGTTCCTTCTAGGAGAGGCAAAGTCTACCTGGACAATGCAGCACCCAAAAATGGCAGAAAGTATGTGAGGAGTGATGGGCTTATGGTCAGAGCATGCCAGACCGCACAGCTAACACTCCCGCCACCTGCTGGAGCCACGCATTATTGCAATCTGTCCATTTTACCTATACAGAAACCTCCATCATTGGGTCGCAGTTCCAGAGGAGATCTGCCATTATCTGTAGGTAAATCTGGTATGTCAGGCCCGTCTCCAATGCATTTACTGGCTGATTTTGGTATCCATTGCTTCATAAGTTTGGCATATTTATGCTCCTATTAAAGGCCCCTATACTGCCCTAGTATTGGTTTGGGAGGCATTTTGAACCTAACTACGTTCCTTTAAATCCTCTAATGATAATGAGACGACTCTTCTAACCCCAGCCCGGTCTACACAGCAAACTTAACAACAGAGCTGAAAAACAGAAGCCTGGAAATATCTGCCTATTGTGTATGTGTTGATAGCGAGTATAAAAAGTGTAATATTTCTGGATTTTTGAATGAATAGAAAAATAGAAAAAAAAATATACAGCCACTTGATTTAATTATTACGCAATTTTCTGATCTATTCAACAAAAAAATAGAAAAATCACATGTTTTGAGGAACGTCTAGAATTAATTGTGTTTTATTATTAATGGCTTGTTTGGGGATAATTGTCAGTATTATAAAACAGGACTCATTGTTTGATAGCAAAACTCATTGAGAATAATTGTAACAATTGTCACAGGTAATTTGAGTCATTATTATGTGTTTTTAATTTTTTTTTTTCTACATTTATTGTTTCATTATATAAAAATGTATTTGTGTACCACCGAGGAGCTGACCACTTTGAGCTTTAATATTTCCGCGATCTAGAAAAAAAAAAAAAATAATAGTATACTCGCCATATAACTGTGACTCTTATACTTTACTAGTCACTTTCACCGTACTGGTGGGAGAGGGGATGCTAAATGGGCAAGGATGATTGAACAAGGCAGCGATTGACGAGATAAAGGAGAACTATTGACAGCGACTAATGTATTGACCATATAGGATTAAAAGTCAATGATTGTAAATCTATATGTGGAAATTTCCCTTTATAGAATTTCCATTCACTGCAACAGTATACGGTTACACAATTTAAAGGGTTTTTGGGGGAACTGAAAAAAGTTTGATATATCCCTGGTGGTCGCGTTGAGCTATGACCGTCATACTTGTGAACGTGACTGTTGCAACCAATCGCTGACCTCAATGGTCTCATGTGGCACAAGCCAGTGATTGATAGCTGCGGTCATGTGTACATGTACAACATATCAACACGACAGGACAAGTCAAGAAATTGGCCATGAGTAAAGATTTTTTTTTACATTTTTAGTATTTTGTCATTAGCATTTTTAAAATTTCTGAGAAAATCTTTTAATACTAAATTTAAGAATATCCCAAATATCGCTCCCAATCCTGTTTACTGTTGGACTGGATCATACAAAAGCTTACAGTAGATTCACAGCTACAACAAGCCCTCTTGAGGCCCCAGATAAGTAGGCGCAGTTGGACTGAGGTCCCTTGAGCCAACGGATAACATCATTCTGGGGGCTCATCTCCAACAACCCCTAGGAAACTGACCACAGTACCCTTCAAATTTATGTGTCTTCTGCTGGATCAGAGATGTTCACCCCAAAGAATCTTCTGATATTCTAGTGGGTCAGTCTGATACTGTGTATTGTGTTTTTGGAAGACAAGATCCTTCCATTTGGTGCCTAAATAACAATATCACACAGTACAACATACTGTAACTGTGCCACATAATGATGGACTGAATTTCATGTCCAAAACTTGGACGTGTGAAACCAACCCAATGGTATGATCACACAGCAGTCATGGAAGAGTAATGTAAGGTGGACTTCCATCTCAAATTCTTCTCCACTTTCTGCCCCTATGGCTTTCACTCACTGATTAGGCTCTTATGAATGGGCTGAATCAATGGAGTGACTCGTACCGTGAGTTCTGTGGTTGAATCAGCTGCGGAATCTGTGGCCAGATTGAGCACCACACTTATTTTGTATCCTGCTTCCATCTCTGCTTCCCATTGTATTCAAATTCAGGGTGAAATTTGGCAATGATTTTTTGGAAGAATTCACTTCAAAATCATTGCCAAATTCTGCTGTTTAAACATACCCTAAAGCTTCGGCCCCACGTTGCTGAAACGCAGCTTTTTTTGTTGCAGATTTTGCTGCGGTTTTTTGAGCCAGCAGGGAGACGTAAAAGAACTTACTATATATTTTCCATTACTTGTGTAGCCATTCTTGGCTTTGGCTCAAAAAACCGCAGCAAAATCTGCAACAAAAAAGCTGTGTTTCCGCACTGTCGGGCCTTAGCCTAAATATATACAGTTCAGGTTGGGTTCATATCTGTGTCAGAGTTTCCACGCAGAGACCACCGAAAATCAGCAGAGAAAAAACTCCGGAATTTAAGACATTTTTCTCCGCTGCTAAATGGTCTGCCAGGCTCCATGTGTCACCACTATTTTAGCGGTCCGGTTCTCCGTCTCCCTGGTGCTAGTGTGAACCTAGCCTCACCTGTCAAATGAATGGACCTAAGCTGTAGTACCACACACCGTCTTTGAAAAAGAGTGGCACTGTTTCTAAAATAAGGTGAATTTCTAATCTCATACAATTCTCTTAAAAAGATGTTTTTAGAATGACTTAGATTAGATTGAACATTTATTATAGTCCATCAAAATATAACTTTAGTCTCCATTCATCCTCCGTATATACCGGTTATGTAGAATTGCGCAGTTTGACTCATTTGTTCCTTTTGTTCAATTTTGAAATTGTTGCAGATTCGTATCTCTTCTATTATAAGTGGTACAAGTCAGGTCATTGCAAAAATGAATCCAGAGCTGAGACGTGTGCACTTCCAGCAATTCTGACCAGATGTTATCTAGAAATGGATCTGCTAATACATTGCAGCGCGAGCCATGCTGGGGACAATTATAATAAAGTGTCAGCCCGCTCAACGAATCCTGAGTGATGGCGAAGGAGAAAATCTACGACTCTAGCAGGAAATCTGATGAAGAAATAGTACAATTAATGGAAATGAAGGCCATTTGAGTGCTGGCTACGATTTTCTTACATTGTTAATCACCCCTTATATATCTCTCTCCCTGATGACCGGTTAATGTGTAAAGGACAATAAAAAGGATTCATGTCCGAAGGCCCTTTTATTCAATGTTGTCTTGTATAGGTCTTCAGTAATATGAATTTACCTATATGCCAGCAACCAAGACATTCACGCTCATAAATCACCCCAACAACATGGAAATCGGGGACATGGAGCAGTAAGGATTCTATAAATCAGGCCTTGCCGCTGTCCGCGGTGCTGCAGCAATTTACGGCTCTTGATTGTGTGATTATCGCCGTACTCGACATCAATTTATTGTTCTTATATCTTTTATGCTACAAAATGGAAATGATTCTCTATATTATACAATGAATTACAGAATACGGGAACGATTCACTTGTGACCATCTTCTACCTTTTGGCTTTGACTTTGATTTTTATGCATAAGTTATAAACATTTTGCTATTGACTCAACCAAGGCTCAAACCCACCATTTATGATGACCCTTGGATCATATTTCCATTAATAAGATATCACCCCAATAACAATAGGATGTATATATCAGAAAAGTAACTGGTGATCTGGAGGAAAATCTAACCAAAAGCGCTTCTTAGGGCTTATTCACATGACAGGGCGTGATGTCCGTTTTTCGTGCAAAATATTAGTAACCTTTTGTTTTCTGCGATTCCTTCACCACTATCCTGAAAAGGGGGTCAGAGCAAAGGAGTGCCCCACCAAACTTATCATTTACGCCAGAGTTGTCTTGCAGCCCAGCGGAGGGCGTGGCTCATTTATGAAGAGGGACGCACCTTGTTGTCAATGAGGTACACCCTCCTCCATCGATGGGGTTATAAAGACTGGTGTAAATCACTCTTCAGAAATCTGCCCCAATGATTGTATTCACTTTTTGTTGACCCAATAGAAATCGATGGGTTCATTTTTACCAGACATAAATTGACATCAGAGTTACATCTGTTAAAAATAAATCAGTGGGTAAAAAAAAAAGGACCAATGAAATTCATGATTTTTTCACAGTCCTTTAAAAACAGATGCAAAAACAGACAACACCCAGGCCATCAAAAATGGACATAGATGGCCATTCATGACGGACCAGTTCATCCAGTTCCACAGCCAAGAAACGGACATGGTCATGTGAATATATATATGTCAACTTTATGGAGATTGTCCGGTTCAGATGTTGTTAATACAAACAAGAGGACCTCAATGGATCCCAAATTGCTCCCAAACAGGGACAAGCAGTTGCCCAATTTACTCCCCACCACAAGGTATAAATAATATAATTTGTGAGTAACCCAAAAAATTGCATTCAATTTCTGCATTAAAAGCTGGTTTACAAGTGCAGATATGAGTAGTGTTTTACTGACAATTCCTATATAGCGTTATTGTCACACGCTCATCCTACTAGCAGTATATGATGTTTAGCTATCTGCAGACCATGTATCACATAAATATTATGGTGACTATCTCTAAGGACTCTGATGGAGGAAAAGTGGCTTGTTGGCACCCCTCTGGCATTCAGCACCTTCATTGTCTGCATCCCCCCAGCAAGACCCTTGTCTGGGGAATTTCAATGCATGTACCTGTATATAGCAGTAATACAGGCAGATCTATAGACCACATCTGTATACAGAGTCAGAGCTGATCTCAGTCTGGCCATGAGCAAACAGAAAATCCTAATGCGTGTGAAAAGTTCAATAACAGATGGAACCCGCATCTATCCGAGATTTATGGCTATAAATGTACAAGGTGGGGGTATCTATTTAAAGAAACACTCCAGGAACAAAAGGAAATACTATGTTATGCCTAGTGCAGTGCCTGATGGTGACAAATATAAGGGTGTAATCACATGGTGCAGCTGTACGCTGTTCTCTTCCATGTGGCCAGGATCTGCATAGTAAAAACTGAATGTAGCCATCATAATAAAAACCAAGGCAGTTCTCAGGCATTGAAATGAATGGAGGTGGGACAAACATTCTGTGTTCATTACGGCATTCTGAATAGGACTAAGTCTGAGGCACCAAATTGCGGAAACGCAGCTTTTTTGTTGTTTAAGATTTTGCTGAATTTTTTAAGCCAAAGCCAGGAGTGGATTAAACAGAAGAGATAATTATAAGAGCTTACTATATATTTCCCATTCCTTCTCAAGCCACTCTTGTCTCAAAAACACGCAGGAAAATCTGCAATAAAACACACTGCGTTTCCGCAACATGGGGCTTTAGCCTAAATGCAGAGATGCAGCTTTTTTTTTTGCTGCAGAGTTTGCTGCATTTTTTTAGACAAAGCCAGGAGTGGCTTGAGAAGAAATGGGAAATATATAGGCAGCTCTTATACTTATCTCTTCTGTTTAATCCACTCCTGGCTGTGGCTTAAAAAAAATGCAGCAAAATCTGCAACAAAAAAACGCTACGTTTCCGCAATGTGGGGCCTCAGCCTTAGGCTGCTTTCACATGAACGATTAGTTTTGACAGCTGTAAAAAAAATGGATATTGTACATCCCCGCGTAGTTCCATATTTGATCTGTGTCTCATCTGTTTTATTTGTGTCCACTGCACCTCCGTTTGTCATCCGTTTTTTTTTTGTTTGTTTGTTTTTTTGCGTCCACTGCATGTCCGCTTTTTGTCATGGCTTCATAGACTTGAATGACCAAGACAATTTTTTCTCACTGACCGTCGGTCTGTGAAAGATACCAGATGTGTGAATGGCTCCATTCATTACAATGAGTTTTCTGTCCGGTGCTGATTTTTTTTTTTTTATGGACAACACTTGGATAGAAAAATAGTTCTTGTGAAAGTGCAGTAATACATAGAAGTTTTCGGGATTAGTCGGGGTCCTGCTGGTCAGACCCACCACTGATCAGCAATAAATAATTTTCCTTTAAAAGGAATGTGTAGCCATTTTTTTTAGTTAGGTATTAAAACCAGATAGTGAAATCTGTCACCTTTTTCTAAACTGCTTTTATTTTCTGATTGGAGATTTTTTAATCCTGTTTTCTGCACATGATTATGGGGGCCGCCATCTTGCCTGAGCTTCTCTTCTGCTCTGTTAGTAGCATTTTGGGATATGCTTTACCAGCAGCAATAGTCTGGAGCAAACTCATAGAGGTCTATAGGAGAGATTTCTAGACATGCTCTGTGCAGGGACGGGGAGTAAATAAACTATGACATCATCTATTGTCACTGGATGTAAGGATGAGTCACAATGGGTGTGTGTCTGTAAGGCTAAGGGCCCACGTAGCATCCCGCAGCAAAAAAGCGCTGCGGGAAAAACCATGACGGCAACGCATCGCAGTTCTTCCCGCAGCGCTTTTCACAGAAAGTCTGCAGAGGTTTCCTCTTCGGACTTACTGCTTCAATTATACCTATAGGAAAACTGATAGCATTTCCGTAGGTATAATTGACATGCTGCGATTTCCAAAGGGCAACGGTTTTGGAAATCGCATCGTGTCCACTGCTTGTATTTTCACGCAATGTGGGGATGGCATTCACTGGAATCCCATCCACTTTACAGGAACTGTAAAAGGCCATGTTTTACACTATGTGGAGCCCTGGCCTAAAGGTGTTATCTTCTATTGTAATTCTACCTTGTTTGTGATGTAAATGAGGTGACTGCTGCAACCCCTATAGAGTTAGCAAGTGGCAGGCGGCTATCAGGATTCAGTGGACATTGTAAATAATAGATAATGACATGGAAAATTAGAAATGAAATCTAAAAAAATGTGTTTTTAATAAAAACTTTTAAAAAATAGTCAATTTTTGGTGAGATATTCCCCTTAATATCTTTCTTTTTCATTACCGATTCATTTCATTGTTAGTTCTTTGAAGAGCAGAGACTTGTGTTATTATTCGGAAGCCTTCCTTAAGGAATCAATCTAATATCACCCAAAGCTCTCTTCCAAAACAAGTCATTTTGGCTTCAGAGAATCCTCCTGAGATTCTAGTAAATGACCTTGGAAATCAATGAAACTAGCAATTAACTACTTAGCCGCCATCTTCCTTCAATTAACACAAGCATGACACAACCCCCGAGACTCATCATGTTTGTAAAGCACCACAGATTTCTATCAGCCATATTGATAGGTGCTGCCAGGTGCATGCATGAAGAAATCTATAGCCATCAATGTGCAATGAGCTTTGATCAATCCTCCGTGCCTTAACTTCACTGTTATCTTCACCAGTCCAGAAATCTCCTCTTCTTGCTGCATTACCTGGATGTCTTGGTAGACTGTCTTCCTCTGATTTTACAGACCCTGGAATAGCCGAGCCAAAGAACCTTGCGTTAGACAATAATGACATGCTGGAGACCAGCCTAGGGGTTATCCCAAGACCTGGAGGAGCAGAGATGTCGGGCTGACCCATTTAATTGCAGCAATTTTCTATACTTTATTCTTGAGTTTTATAACACATCTTGAGTTATTAAGGGAGAGCGCTGTTTTTAGGCTAAGTGACCGATTTGTTGAAGCATTTTCTACAACTCGACATCTGAATAGGGCATGGGCCAAATGTAATAAAGAAAAAACACTGCGGAAAAAAAATGCAGCTAAAACACTTGGCTGCTTATCTGCTGCGTTATGTATTTGTATATAAGTCTATGGGGATAGGGACAAAGACAAACATTTGTAATGCGCTTTTCTCACATTACAGGAAGCTGATTTACCTATCAGTATATCTTTGGTATGAGGGAGTAAATTGTGTCACTGAGCCACCATGCTGCCCACGCCTGTTGAGATAAGATCTCCAGATCCTAATCGTGCAGCTCCTCTACCACCTGACCATGCTTCTACCTGCCCTCCCAACTCTTTTCCTCCTCCCCCTTCTGAAACTGACTTTCACTCTAAATTCTCTGCTGAATTTGTCTTGTTACAGCAAGATGGACTGAAGGTAGCTGAGGTATCAGATTACATAAAAGTCTATGAAGCGAGAAGAAGTGAGGGAGAGCCCAGTGAGAAAGACAGACACACATAGAGGCTGCTGCAGATAACAGTAAGTTTTATTTTATCTAACTCCAAGTGCTTTACTGACATTAATACAAGTCAGTGTCCTATATGACCATGCTTCTACATGGTTTGTGTGCACTGTCTATGGTAGTCATTATAGCAGCTAGTCTCATGAAGAAATGAATATTAGATATAGTGCCTGCATAGGGGAAAAGAACTACAAATGCAGAATACAAGTCATGTAAGAAATTTGTGACTCCTACTGTACCCACACCACAATATTGATGCAAAGTTTGTTGAAAGGCCTAGGTACGCTTTACGTAGTGGTGACAGCAGGGTGTGGATAAGGCTACGTCCACATCTGTATCCCACGCTCCATTCTGCACCCTATGGAGCGTGGGATACTGGACAATGTGACAGTGAATTCAATGGATACCCAGTGGACCCCATTATAGTCTATAGAGTCCCTCGGGATGTGTTTCTATCCATTTTAGATGGACCTATTTTAATGTATAGTTCATTCATCTGTTCCTACAATGGACCATAAAAACAGATTAAAACAATGCAAGTGTGAAAGCACGCTTATTGAAAAATGGAAGAGAACATTTGAGTTCTGATAGAGGGATATAGAAGTGAAATATATCCCGGGCTCATGCATATGCATTTACTCCTGTTCTGTACAAGCTGTACAGAGCCATTATACAGCACCTGCAGCTCCCTATGGGACAATCCTATACCTCTGTATGCCTACTGAAAAAATATAGCATGATTTAAAAGATGCTGTATTACAGAGTCCTTCGCAGTAATCTGAGGACATACAGTGGCACCATATGGCAGTACATCGAGTGCCTACGGCTCCAGGCACGTCTTGGCTGTGTGCATGGAGCGTAAGTTTAGAAGACTTGGGCACAGTATGCTCCAGAATAGATAAAAACTGTAAAAGGCACAAGTGGTTAACAATAATTTCAGTGCCTATAAATGAGGACAGAAGACCTTCATCTCATGTACTTATCCTCTGGTTGTTTGTTTTTTCGATCCTCTCACAAATCTGCCCTTATTACTAATAATGGTAATTAGAGCCCTATTCTGCCACCAGAGACGGCTCTGTAATTTACTCTGCACACACACACACATTGGTAATTAGCATAGCCATTCCAGGTGCTGTGACATATCCAGAAAGGGTTAATCTCTCCACAGATATCTCATTGCATGGGCACTTTAACCCTTTCGAGGTTGGAAATCCACCACCTTTTGGTGCTAGGGTTATTTTAGGCTAGTTGAACATCTGGTGGCATTTGAGCCAAGTTCCCAGAGCTCTGAGTAGAGGTGATTGAGCCCGTTCCAAACCCCTACTCTCAGCTTCACTTCTGCCAAGTTCCTACTCTCGGCATGGATGGTGTTTGAGACCTGCCATATGGGCTTGCGGAGAGCCTCAGGGTTGGATGAGTAAATCTGGCAAGGGGAAGCATAGATGTCAGTGCCATGTTTAATTTGACACCATGTTCGTTCCATGCCAAGTGCATACTCTGGTGGACAGATGAGCCCCGAAAACGCATGTGAGATAAGAGTTGAGGGAATTTGTAGGCCATGTTTGTCAGGTTCTTGGATAAGGTTGTGCGTGTTGTATGTAGCTATGTACATAACAAGTGATTATCTTTGTAGGGACTGTGTAAATCGAGCATAGATTTTTGTAGCAGGTTGGGCATTACTCATTTCACAGTGTATATTCGCCCCATATGTGGCAGCTCTGCTTCATTAACATTTAATATCCGCAATTGTCGCTAGCTGGTTTCATTTAGGGTTTGTTTTGCAGAAGCCAAGAAACAGAATGAGTGTCTATCACGAAGAGGCACCGCACATCCAGACAAGCTAGAAGAATGGTGAACGCGCTCCGATGACAGTCATAGACACAGCACTTCAGACACAATCTTGCCATTTCATGATTGCACTAAGTACGCCACAAAGCACCATAATCACCCTCATCATCGTCCCCATCATTTACAGCTTGTGTTTACTACTTTATGATACCTTCTTAGGTACTTTTCTACAGATCGTGGGCATCTACATTTTCGATGCAGAATCAACATGATTGCCTCGCGGATTGTCTGTTTTCCGGATTTTTGCAAGGAAAAACTGTTTGCCAAATAAGTCAATAACTCAGGTGGATTAAAGGGGTGATTCAGTTTCTGCACAAAAAAAACAATACTTAGTAAAGTGCAAGCACCTCTGCAATGCTCATAGCAGCTACTATAAAACAGACTCTGCCTCCTCCCTTCTCTCCCATTTTCACAGGTAGATATCTGTACTATGGGTACTGGTAGACTATAGTAAAGCCTCTCCCATAGCATAGGTAACTAGTGGTGAAAATGGGATAAGAGGGAGGAGATGCAGTGATCCAGAGTATAGGTGCAGCTTTTGGAACCAATCCAGAACTCCTAGGTATAGCATCTCAAAAAAACCCTGGAGGAAGTAATTTTAAGCACTTATGTGACCAGCGCTCCATTCACTGCTATGGGGCTGCCAGGACTGCAATCTCTGGCAGCGACTGCAGCTCCATGGCAGAGAATGGTGCATCAGTAATTCAAGTACACTTTAGGGGAATTTCAGTCCCTTGCTCTCCTGATAGCTAGGGGACCCAGTGCTTGGACCCCCAGTGATAAGATATAAGGGGATAAGTGTCCTTAATGGCACAGCCCTTTAAATAACTACCCCTTGCAAAGCTGATATAGTGTCGTTTTTGGCCCAAGGGCAATGTGTCACACTGTGATTCTCTCTTTTGTGTTCCTGAAATCCTTGTTTCATACACCACCCTCTTAGTTTTGCCTGGAATGTCCCTTTAAGGCTGGGGAAAATTGCAGCGTTTTGCAATCCCTGCAAAGTGGATAGGATTCGCTAGATTCCACATATTGCAGAAAAAAACGCAAATGCTGCAATTTCCAAAGCCGTTGCATTTTTGCAAATTGCAGCATGTCAATTATACCTATGGAAACACCAGCAGTTTCCCTATAGGTAAAATGGAAACAGGAAAACTCTGTGGGCTTTCTGTGAAAAGCACTGCAGGAAAAACTGCGATGTGTTTCTGCCGCGGTTTTTCCCGCAGCACTTTTTCGACGCAGCCTGCCATGTAGGGGCCTTAGCCTAAAGATCATCTGTTGTTACCATAGATTAAGTTATAATCATTATTATATGGATTTTTGAAACCTTTCAAGGGATTATCTCATGAAGACTACACATTTCCATATGTATATGAATCCCTGGCCTGAGATCCCCCTCTATAATCCAGAATAAGAAGTAACACATTGTATTCATTTGGGACACCACTACTGGCCATTGTGTGTCTATGTGTATACAAGATGGCCATTTCTGGATCTGAAACTGTGTCATCCCCTGACCACTACCTCTCTAAAAAGATCAATTTTAATTCCTTCAATAAAAAGAACTCTAAAAGGATTTGATCTGGAATGTGATCACTTTCTATGAACTGCTGTTACTGCAGAGAAATCTCCCGAAATGTATCTCAACTCCAAACCTCAAAGTCTCAAGCCTCTATGGATTATATTTTATAGCTTTCTGTTAGGATAGGCCATCAATATCCGATGAGTGGTGGGCCAACGCTGAGACCCACATCGACCATCCATGGGACTGATACTGAGCATGGTATTGTATAGTGTATGGAGTCAGAAGCAGAGGGCTCTGTACACTGTATAGTGGCTGTGTGCCAATACTGCAACAGTATGATATATAAATAAAAGTGTGTATACACGGATACCCACACTGGCGCCTCCAAAACCTGTATTTGTAAACCCTCGGTGAGGTAATGGGAATAGCCTGGGAGATATGTAGGATCTTCCTCTTGGTAGGTGTGGTATGCTGCAGCTCGCCCCAGGACCACTTGACTGTAGGTCAGCGGAAAAATAGCATATAGATAAGAGAATAAAAAGGGTTGGGAACAATTTGAGCGCTGCTATACTTAATGAAAAATCCAGGAGCTATAGTAATGAGTAAAGAACAGTGGTAGGTCCAGTAGCTTTTATTCCAAAAAAGGCAACACATTTCGACAGCTGTCCCACGCAGCTAGACTTCTTTGTCGGCCTGTTGAAGATACGTTTGTGTCGAAGCGCGTTGCCTTTTTTGGACTAAAAGCTACTGGAACTACCACTATTCTTTATTCATTACTATATCTCCTGGATTTTTCATTGAGTATAGCAGCGCTCAAATTGTCCCCAACCCTTTTTATTCTCTTATCTAAATACTGCAACAGCATTGCCACTATACAATATATGGAGCCACCTGCTTCTGACTCCGTATACTATGTAGTACCATGCCCAGCTGAAGTCTACAGATGAAGTTTCAGCCCACACAGATCACTTATTGATGGCCTATCCTAATGACAGGCCATAAAAAAATTCCTTTAAGTTTCCACAAGTATTATGATGGTTAGTGCCTAAGGCATAGCCATACAGAAGGTATCTCCATGGGATTTTCTCAAATAATGACCTGTTAGTGGTACCTGAGGCCTTGAGAAACACTGAGACAGAAGAAGTCTTATAGTAATTTCTTGAGACACTATTGTCCCTCTTGACATGGTAGGAGACAAAGCTCTTTTGACCTTTATAAATGGAGTTGAGATCAACTCCCTGGATCAGTCACTGCTATCATTGAAGTTTTAGGTTGATAATGAGAGATGTGATTTCTTTCAAGAAAGTCTTCGAGTCCTCATTAATCTAAACAATTAGTCGTCGGCGCTTCCTTTAATGGAAAGTTCTATAGTTTGATTCGACTTAGAGTGAAGAACCCTTTTCATGCCAATGGCAAAGCCGTCCTTCCATCTACTATAATGATGTGCCGGGTTAAGCGTTACTTCTTGATTAGTTACATCTAAGGAGTTTCTTTCTCACTTTTTTTTTTACTTTGCTTTAGTTTTTTCCCATCCTACCGAGAGAAGCGCGTAGATGTTGTGTTCATTATTATACATGTTCCCCTTCATTGCATCGAGATCTTACATTTTACAGCTGCTACTGGCATCACCCTTGCTTTTATCCGTAGAGTCTTCAAAAGGTTGCTGCACTTGGCACAAGATCCCGGTTGACTGTCACTGTCCGTGTCTTATTTAAGAAAATGTGGAATTTTCAATAAGCTGTGATGTAATTATTTATGGCCTTCTGCTACGCTCCAGACTTCAGCAGAATTGACAGCATTGAACTCAACCTAGTTGTGATTTCCATGTGGGTTAGTATAACAGATATACTGGACTGTACAGATTCGGAGGAGACAAAGGGTGAAATTCACTAAGTACGTTGCCATAAATTGCACCAAAAACATTAAGGCAGGCCGGAGTCCCACGTGGCGAATCCCATCCACACACTGCAGAAAAATATGCGCAGTGGAAATGCTGAGATTTCCAAAACCGGCGCAATTTCCGAAATCGCAGCATGTCACTTATACAAAGTTTTCCTCCTTTTCTGTGAAAAGTGCTGCTGGAAAAACCGTGATGCCTTACCGCCGCAGTTTTTCCTGCAGCGCTTTTTCGCCAAGACCCGCTACATGGGGCCTTAGTCTAAAGGGGTTATGTGGGGAATCTGGGGATATAAAAAAAACTTACCAATCCATTCTCTGCACCAGTAAACTTGCTTACTACAGTAATAAACATAGTGGTCCCCTGGCACCCCAGTTCTTAGTTTATGGAGCGTAGCAAGGTGCCTGAATCACTGACTCCAATCTACTCCTGCTGCATGTACATAGGGTAGAGCTGAGTCAGTCAAGTGACCAGTAGTCAGAGCATCACAAGGTGACGAAGAGGAACAAGATTTCTAACCTACTGCTGTACTTCGAAAAGTTAAGAATGGGAATGAAGGTGGACCTGCATGTATATATTAGTATCTAAGCTTATCCAATGCAGGCCTCTAGGACCATATTTAAATTTGTAGCTTTAGGGGGTTGTGCAGATTTAGAAAATATGACTAATATGGCAATGCTACAACTCAGTTCCATTAAAATGAGTTTGACTGAGCTGCAGCATGGCCATGTGACCAACAAACGTGATGTCACTTCCTGAGAAGAAGAAATCAGCCATGTTTTCTAATCCTGCACAACCCCTTCAAAGGGATTTTCCCATGAACATAACCATATGTACATTTCTAGACAATTTGCAATTTTGCAAATAAAAGTAATAAAAGTTTTTGCAGAGGTTTAAAGATTTTCTCTGACCATTTTAGTGGTGACAGTCTGTTGCTTTCTTCATGCACCCAGGGGGTGCCACTGTGATTGGACCTCAGTGCTGACAAGGAAATGCCGAGCGTCGTGACTCTTGGGTGCATGACGTCACAGATAAGCGTAAGACACTGTGAGGAGGAAGACACAGAGTGCCCAATGCTCCAAAAGAGGTAACGGAAGGTGAGTATAAATGTTCTTTTATTGTTGTCACCTCCCCTGGGTCTCCATCTATTATACTCTGGGATATGAAGAGACCTCAGAGTATAATAATTTCACTTCTGGTTCTATCCAAACAAATTTGGACCGAACCAAACTATGGGTTCTCTACATCCCAAAACAGGATGAAACAAATCTTCTGAGGTTCGCCATCTTTTGTAGTATTCCTGCCTGATAAGTGGTCTTTGGTGCACGTTGCTTATGATGAGCGGTCTGCTGGCACAGCTTATGCAGATGTACTCCTGTATTTCAGTTTAGGTCACCCTGATGGTGATGATGATTGAGACTCAGGTCATAGGTGGGCACGGCATGCCACATCTCACATGTTCTTGCAATTGATGTTTTTTACAATATCATGCATCTTTTTGAGTAAACAGAAGGGACAACAATGCATTACGGCAAAGCAAGTTAATGGCTCTTGGCATCTCTAGCGTCACTAAAAGACATTCTAGGGTCACAACGTGTTTATTAGATTCGATGCTCCTGCTATTGATTCAGTTCTACAAAACATCCTTCAACCAATGCAATAAAAATGTGCTTATAATAACCAGACGCCGCAATGTTAATATCTTGATACGTTGACAATGGAAAGTGACAGAGCATCCTTGGTGTATGTACATTATCATCTCAATCTGCATTGCCAGGGAAGCAGCACCAGCTGTGGGTATTCTACAGATGCTCTGAATAGTCCATGAATTTCTAAAATGACTCCAATTCCAGTGAATTAAAAGCAATCATTTACAAAGAAGATTTCCCATTGATCGACGATACTGCGCTATGGAGGCATAATATCGGCTGAAAGGAGAAAAGCCACCTAAATCTGACACACGATGGGAAGATTCATGAGAGGAGTTTTTGAAGTCAACTTTGCTGAAGTCTTCATTGTCAGATTGATCAAATGCCACACAATGTCTGATAGATTGGACCCATCTTTAACCCTTTGCGGTCACAGCTATTTTTTGTTTTTTTATTTTTGTTTTTAAATCCCTTCCTTCCAAACTTTTTTTCTGTTCACAGCTTTATGAGAACTTATTTTTTGCGGGACAGTTTGTACTTCACAGTGGTACCATTGCAAAAACATTCAGAATGAGAGGAATTTACTAAAAAAAAAAAAAAAAAAAAAAAAAGCATTTGCAACATTGGGTTTTGTTTTTATGGCGTTCACTGTGTAGCCAAAATTTATTTATATATATATTACCAAATTTATATGGTTTTGTTTTTGTTTTAACACATTAACAAAAATCCAAAACTTTAAAAAATTATTTTAAAAATTATATTTCCATATATGGGGGAACATAAGGGTTTTGTTTTTGTGGCCCCAGTTGTACTTTTTATTTATATCATTTTGCCTGCTTTTTATTACATTTTTTGGTAGGGGAAAAAGAGCAAAAAAAACAGCAGTTTGGCCGTTTCACGTTATGGCAAAAATGTTTTTATATGTTATAGTTACGGCAGTTTCAGATGTGGGGATATGAACCTATTTTTATGTGTGATCTAGGGAAAGGGGGTGATTTGAATTTTTATATTTTGTTTTCAATATTTTTTTAGCCCCCTTTTCCCCCAGGGGGTTTGAACCTGCAATCCTTCAATAATTTGTACCATAGACCGTATTGCAGTCTATGGAGAAATCGCTATATAACTATTGAGGTTTTCCACTGTACTTTTACAGCAGATGTTGGCAATGGCTTAAATGAGCTTTTTGGGTTTAAAACAGAGATGACCTATTCGATATTATACTACTCTAGACAGTATTGCAGTCTCTGGGGAAATTGCTATCTAACTATTGAGTCTTGCCACCGTACTATTACAGCAGATGTCAGCAAGGGGTTAAAAGGGTTTTCTGGGCTTATAAGATTGATTATTTATTTTTTGGATTTTAGTCTCCTTACTATACCAGTAATGTCTGGACCTCCCACAGCTTTGGTGATCTTGACCATAATTATCCTAAGGTCTTATGGTCCTACATGGATATGAGTCCAGTTCTGTAGTATCGCAGCAGATGCAGCATTGGTTAGGTAACAGGGGGGCGTGAAAGAAGCTTTAGACCTCATACACATTGAATAGCTGCAGAGCCTGTACAGCAGAACATGCAGAAAAACAGTATGGGTCCATAGACTTGCAATTTTGATGTTGTTTTGGACTATAATAAATCTGTGTGTCCGAGTCTTTACCCAGTTTAAGAAGCTCGTGTCTTTCAACCATTAGATTCCTTGATGGAGCTGATCCTTTTAACCCTGTAGACATCTCAGTGTGTTTAGGTCACAGATCCAGACTGCGCTCAGATATTTTTTAATATACTGAATGTTTTCTCTCCAGCCATAGTTGTGCTTGGCTTCTTTCCCCAATCTCTCTTGTCTTCACCTTTCTAAACCTTGGAAGGTGTCCAGCTCCTTGTCGGAAATGAGAGGATAGACTGTTCATCTGAACCTGCTTGAGGTGGCCAGGGCAAAGATTTTGGCTGCTGTCCTGAGTTACAGATGGCAGATAAAAATAAGATTTATCAAACGGGCATCTTTAGTCAGTCGTCTTTAGTGCACTTATTTATTTCATTATTTTTCCTAAGGATCCCACAAGTTCTCAGCTACTGCCTCAGCTTAGAAAACCATGGTGATCCGGTGAGTCCTTCATACTGTAGTGGTCATCACTGTCCCTAATCCAGATAGTTTGTGGTTTTGTCTCATAAATTTTCAAAATCTGTCCATATGTTTAACACAAGTGATATGATGTAGTGATCTTCTTTATAGTAATCCCATTGAAGAACACTACTTGTTCTTCTACAATAGGCTGGTCTTTGTTGGCAGTGACATCATATAATAGAGAAGGGAGTCGAAAGAGTGGTGGTGCAAGGGAGTCGGAGAGTAAGGAGCTGTGGTGAGTCTGAGCTATAAGGCCATGGATGCTTTAGGACTGTTGGTCCTGGGTGAGCCGGACTATTAGGGATGAGTATTGAAAGCTAGACTACGCCAAAATAAAGAATAGGCAGAGACCACACTCAGTAACTTATGTTGACCTTGAGTGGAAGTGTTGCCCCTGCGTACCCATTGCTATCTGTAGAGCCTATGTAAATAGTTTCTCTTATAAATTATATAGCATTTGAGCCTCTTTGTGAACTTAACTGTGAAGCTGTGCCAGAGACTGCAACCATCAAGATTTACACCTTTTTGGAGTACCAAGCGATGTCAAAGATGAACCATCTATTGCCATGCGGACTGTTTCTCTATTTTGTGGGTTGTTTCCCCCAAGCCTAACACAACGCCGTGGTTTGGTCAAATTACACTTCCAAAGAATATAACTGATCAGTGAAGGTCTTAGACATGTGATCAGCTTATTGCCAGGAGACCCTTATAATACAAGTGACTAATAGACAACCCCACCCTTTGGTACATTTCAGACATTGAACACCTACTGGTGGGGACTATAATGAAGATTTGGATACAAATATTTTGTCATCCTACCACTGACCAACATGATTACAGGGACCTAGAAAAGTCATCTTAGCTACCATATATGTTGTCTATAAGGTTGTCCCATTCAACTGAATTGGAACTGAGCTGCAATAGCCTGGCATGACCACTACAAAGTGTATAGAACAGTCCGCTTCCAGTCTGTAAACTATATTTCCGGAAGCATTGTGTGTTGACATCATCAGATAGGAGACGCTGCAGATGGGGGATTGATATTGATGACCAAGCCTCACTTCTCACAAGGTAGTAGGACAGTTCATGAAAGATAGTGATGCAGACGTACAGGGCAGATCTATACAAAGAGTCTAGTGCAACACTGTATGAAGTACCTAGGTGAAGCTGTGGTAAGGAATTGCATCTTGGAGGCTTATAATGGCACTGCAGGGAGTTCAAAAACCGTCACTTATATTAATTTGTGTTTAACCCAACTTCAGTGGACCATCTTTGGTGGACCTGTTGGATCATCACATGGTCCATAAATTCAGTTTAGAACTACTCAAAAAACTGTGTAAGGGGATCCCTCCCTCCTTATGTCTTATTACACTCAAGTTGTAGGAAGGACTAAGTCATTACACACATCACTGTCATTAATAATAATAATAATAATAATAATAATAATAATAGTCCTTTAATAGTCCCACAATGGGGAAATTCAGTGTGTTACAGCAGCAAAGATAAGCAGATACAAATACAAATACAACATGTACAGGAATGTTCCAAGGTGAGAGGCATTACATTAATAGCAGACAGACAGATAGGAAGTAGCAGAGGAGGGGGGGGGGGGGATTTAACAGGCAGAGAGATATTTCAGTTCTCTGTGTGTAATGATCTCCGCTTAGGTCGGTGTTGGTTGTACAGCCTAACCGCAGCGGGGAGGAAAGACTTCCGATAGCGCTCCTTCTCACACCTAGGGTGGAGCAGTCGGTCACTGACAGTACTGCTCAGCCCGATCACAGTCTCATGCATGGGATGGGACTTCTTCTTCTGCATGGAGCTCACCACGGACAGTATCCTTCTGTCACCCACCACCTGCACTGGGTCCAGTGGGCTCCCCAGGACAGAGCTGGCCTTTCTAATCAGCTTGTCAAGTTTATTTCTGTCCCTGGTTGATATACTGCTCCCCCAGCAGGCCACTCCAAAGAAGATGGCTGATGCCACTACCGAGTTGAAGAAAGTTCTAAGAAGTGCCCCCCGGATTCCAAAGGCTCTCAGTTTCCTAAGCAGGTAGAGCCTGCTGTGGCCCTTCCTGTACAGGGCCTCCATATGATCTGCCCAGTCAATACTGTCTACTTCTAGGAAAGCACTGACCGGACGTTCCGAGGGTTCGAAATACATAGCAGCCATGATGAGTCTAAACATATTCAACCAAAACTCTGCCTACCCTCGGCTGATAATACCCGCACAATGTTCTAGGTAATAATTCCATTTAACCCACAACACCCTCCGACCATTAGCTGTCACAGGTGGGCAAGGTTATGCTGGTGCGCTGTTAACCCCACCACATCTGCTATGGGTGCTTTTACCCTGAAGTTGTCTCCTAATTTTTCTGAATGAGTGACTGTATTAAGTGGCATCATTACTTTCTGTCACCACCTCAGTATCTTCACTATCAGACTGTGGGGGTCTTTTAAAACAATTAAAGATTGATTTCTTGCGAACAGTAAATATGAAGAAAAGCTGGTTTTCCGCCTGGCCTTTGAATTTGGGAACAGATGACTCTGATAATGAAAGCAGCGATGGCTGCAAACACTTGATTTATTTATGGTGAATTACAATATCCTGTTGTGTTCATCGTCTACTGCACAGTTCATAAACACAATGCAGAGCCGCGCGGTACAGAATAGCGAGGACACTGAAAAAACTAGTGCACACGCTTGGTACAAGGAAAGTCAGAGGACACCAATTTGTCGTCAGGATGGTAAAAATTATAATTATCTAGTTTTTTTAGCATTTTATCGAGTGGCGTTGTGTGACAACCATTATAAACACTAGCATTGTTTAGAGATGGGCTAACCAATTTGTAACAAACCAGGTTGGTTCTGAGTCTTCCAAAAATTTCGGGTTCAACTGAACACAAACATTTTTGGGGTTCACCTTGGACGAATGCATCAAAGTTGATATAATTTGGGTTCTCTTAAGGCCCCAGAATCCCCACCATCATATAGTCACAAAGGAACAGTTTGAATGAAAAGGATTGCCCATACTGGTGCCCCCCTTTACAAGCCAAATATCACTTGGTATACTCAGATATAAACAATTTTAAGAGTGTTTTCCCTTTCTCTCTGAAGTATTGATGGCAAATAAATGATATTAGAATATACAATCGCCAGACTTGTAACCGTGCAGAGGATCCTGCACGCCAGCGTTGGGGACATTTATAGACTATGTAACAGTCTGAGAGATCAGAGGGAATTAGTGTTCATTACATGGTGCTTTCTACATGATGAAATAAAAGGCAGGGATGAGTTTACTGCTGTGATACCCATTAATTCACATTTGTACTAAGTATTTATTCATAAGAGAAACTGCCTGAGAAAGTTACAATCCCAGACACTGTAGCCCATCTCCGTGGCCAGTGGCCCCCACCTGTAAAGTCGCTTCTCTCTAGAAGTGCCATTGTTTATTATCACCGTACTGTGACATCACTGTGTGTATTATCTCTGTACTGTGACATCACTGTGTATATTATCGCTGCACTGTGACATCACTGTGTGTATTATCTCTGTACTGTGACATCACTATGTGTATTATCTCTGTACTTTTGACATCAGTGTATTTATTATCCCTGTACTGTGACATCACTGTGTATATTATCCCTGTACTGTGACATCACTTTGTGTATTATCTCTGTACTGTGACATCACTGTGTATTATCTCTGTACTGTGACATCACTGTGTGTATTATCCCTGTACTGTGACATCACTGTGTGTATTATCTCTGTACTGTGACATCACTGTGTGTATTATCCCTGTACTATGACATCACTGTGTGTATTATCTCTGTACTGTGACATCACTGTGTATTATCCCTGTACTATGCCATCACTGTGTGTATTATCTCTGTACTGTGACATCACTGTGTGTATTATCACTGTACTGTGACATCATTGTGTATTATCCCTGTGCTATGACATCACTGTGTGTATTATCTCTGTACTGTGACATCACTGTGTATTATCCCTGTACTATGACATCACTGTGTGTATTATCTCTGTACTGTGACATCACTGTGTGTATTATCTCTGTACTGTGACATCACTGTGTGTATTATCCCTGTACTGTGACATCACTGTGTTTATTATCTCTGTACTCTGACATCACTGTGTTTATTATCTCTGTACTGTGACATCACTGTGTGTATTATCCCTGTACTATGACATCACTGTGTGTATTATCTCTGTACTGTGACATCACTGTGTATTATCCCTGTACTATGACATCACTGTGTGTATTATCTCTGTACTGTGACATCACTGTGTGTATTATCACTGTACTGTGACATCATTGTGTGTATTATCCCTGTGCTATGACATCACTGTGTGTATTATCTCTGTACTGTGACATCACTGTGGTATTATCCCTGTACTATGACATCACTGTGTGTATTATCTCTGTACTGTGACATCACTGTGTATATTATCTCTGTACTGTGACATCACTGTGTGTATTATCCCTGTACTGTGACATCACTGTGTTTATTATCTCTGTACTCTGACAGCACTGTGTTTATTATCTCTGTACTGTGACATCACTGTGTGTATTATCCCTGTACTATGACATCACTGTGTGTATTATCTCTGTACTGTGACATCACTGTGTATTATCCCTGTACTATGACATCACTGTGTGCATTATCTCTGTACTGTGACATCACTGTGTGTATTATCTCTGTACTGTGACATCACTGTGTGTATTATCTCTGTACTGTGACATCACTGTGTGTATTATCTCTTTACTGTGACATCACTGTGTTTATTATCCCTGTACTGTGACTTCACTATGTGTATTATCCCTTTACTGTAACATCACTGTGTGTATTATCCCTGTACTGTAACATCACTGTGTGTATTATCTCTGTACTGTGACATCACTGTGTTTATTATCTCTGTACTGTGACATCACTGTATGTATTATCCCTGTACTGTGACATCATTGTTTATTATTATTGTACCATGACATCACTGTTTTTCACCACTACCACTGTGACAGGCATAGATTTGAGATCAGGTGCACCTACAGAGTCTCTTAGGAATTCTGACATGCCTTGCACCTGTCTGGAAATGAATCAAGACTGGCATAAGAATCGCCAATCTTATTGAATGCCCCCCAGTGTGTGTGCAGCCAGTGCACAATTGGGGAATAATACCTGGACTGCCTGAGGAGAGCCCACACTCTTAGGCCCTCAGAGCAGAGTATCTGCTAGTCTCTGTCTAGAATAAAAGAAGCAACGACAAGCAAAGCTGGTCCACGGAGAGGCTAACGGCAAAGGAAGGTAAAGAAGAAAAGCTCCCAAAACTCTGTGAATGAGGTATAAGTTGGGACTGTTGGCAGAAATGTCTTTCTATTATCATAGTTATTCCGGTCACTGCTATTATCGATATGGATAAAGACTTTTCCAGTTGAAACGAATTATGTGCCAACCGAGTTGCAGTTTGTCTCTGCTTTAATGGCCAAAACCACTTCAGCAGAGAAAGAGTTAACTGTGCAGCGTGTTCAAGTTTATTTGTCGCCATTCCAGCTGCATCTTACACTGGATCAGAAGCAAAAGGAAAAAATCACATTGATCCTTGGCAATGCTCATGGACCAGAGATGAAGAAACCCTGCAGAAGTAATGGATGACATTTTCAAAGCTTTACCAAAGTGTAGACGAGGTGATTCAGCACTGGACAGCTCCTTATTCAGGTGTACACAATGTACAGATGTACCCAGGCAGAATATAAGCACATGTGAACCGAGAGCAAGGCAGGTGGTTTGGACTCCGCAACCAGAAATGAACGCACACGCGGTAGTTCAAGAAAAAAATATATATTTACTATAAGTTAATAAAGGCTAGTTAAAGGTAAAATGACAGGGCTAAAGACAAGCAAAATATACAATATAGCATGAACAATTTCAAGGCAAATTCTGCAATGGTTTCTACTTTTACTCTGTCCACTTCTGCAGTATGGACACTGAATGAACAATATACTCAAAACTATCCCTAACTGACCCTGACTTCACATTTGGGTGCACCCCCTTTTCCCCAGTGGTCCAGGTGGACCGCTTACAGTCCGTAGAAGCGCGCGGTGGGGCCCAAAGTCGGTCCTTTCTTTTATAGTGAAGCGTCCTCTCCTCACGGTTATCAGGATCTTGGGAGAAATGAAGTCCTCTTTAACAGACAGGGAAACCAACTGAATGCAATGTAATCCAACAGCAGATTCCACTCAGCACACTGACAGTCCTGCCGAATCCATACACTGAGCTGGGATGTAAGCCGGGATTTAGCAGGTGCCGTCCAGTACATCAACAGCACTGCGAGTCTCTATCTGTGGTATCATTATACACAGTCACAATGTCAGTCTCACTGATCAGCCACTGAGCACAGTTCCTTTCACGTGGACTCACTAGTCCTGTTGTCTCTTTACACTCTGTTTGTCTCTGGACCAAGATACAGCTTAGCTGTACAGAAAAATCTCCACACCAGTTCAATACAACACTTGCTAAGATGGCTGCTGCTCTCTCTCTCGTCACTTCCTGCTTCTCTGCTCACACTCTGTCTGCAGAACAGGCAGGCTGACATAAAAGGGGGGGGTCTCACTCCAGCATCATGTCACAATTACAATGGCTGCTGTCTTAAAGGAACAGAATCACAGAAATACATTCAACATTAACAGTTTATACAGACAAATGAAGCTTAAGACAACATTGGCTGTCTCTTACATATTCCCCCCCACTTTAATATTGGCAGTCCCTGCCTATGACTGTATATCCAGAGGGTTGTACTTTTATGCACAGGGTGGTAGTATACCGATGTATGGCAGGCCAAACAAACTCATCCTGCGCATACCGAACAGGGGGAATACCAGCATTTGGCCTAGTGGTCCGTCTGAGGACCGGTGGTATATTATGGGGTGCTGCAGCTATGGGCTGAGAAGGACCAGCGGATTCCGCACCAGAGGGGGCACAGGCCGGAGATACAGTAGTCACAGGTGGAACATCCCCAGGAGCAGGGATCGGCCAACAATCATCCTCCTCGTCGGAGGCCCATTCCGCACCTCCATTCTCTGACTGTGGGAGCTCATTCACATTGGCAGGCCCATCGTGATTTGTCCCTTCAGAATGACACAGGCGCAACATATTTCGGTGAAGTACTCGAACACAATCAGTTCCTTCTTTCTGGACCTGGTACACTGGCCCATTCGCATACTTGCGGCCAACAACACGATACGGCAAAGCCTCCCATCTGCTTTCCAATTTCCCTTGGGGTTTCTTGACACGAACTAGCACCAGGTCGCCTGGTTGCAATGGTGCTTCTTGCACTGGGGTCTTATCAGGATGGGGATGTTCTTGCAGGCGCTGCCGCACCAATCGATGGATCGTCTCAAGTCTCTGCCGATGCGCCCGCACCCAAGAGGTTGGATCCCTCGGAGGGAACCCATCCACATCATTCAACTGTAATTCTCCTATACTTCGCCCAGACCGCCCAAAGAGAAGTGTATAAGGAGAGTACCCCGTTGTAGAATGGACCTGATTGTTATAGGCCCACACCATTTCAGACAAGAACTGAGGCCACTGTAACTTCTTGTCTTCCTCCAGAGTCCGCAGCATCTGTAGCAGAGTTCTGTTGAATCTTTCACAGGCCCCATTTCCCTGAGGGTGGTATGGAGTCGTGTGCGACTTCTTTATCCCGTAGATACGTTGAACTTCTTTCATTACGTGTCCCTCAAAGCAGGCGCCCTGGTCGGAGTGGATGCGTTGGGGGCACCCATATACTCGAATGAAATCTTGGCACAGAGCACGAGCTGCTGACTCAGCTGTCTGGTCCTTGGTGGCGGTTACCACCGCAAATTTGGTGAAGTGATCCACCATTACGAGGCAATACTGGTGTCCGCTATTGGATGGGCCCACCATTAGATAGTCTATCATGACGATTTCTAAAGGTTCCTGGGTCACGATGGTTTGTAGGGGAGCTCTCTGTTCTATTGCCTTATGGATCTCACAAGTTCGACAGCTGCGGCATACTTCTTCAACCATTTGACGAAGACCAGGGCAGTAAATCAGTCGCTGTAACCAACGAAAGGTCTTCTCATGACCAAAATGTCCATTCTTATTATGAGCCTCAACTGCCAACGAGCGAGCCAGTTCACTAGGCACCACAATTTGGTATCGAATGTCGATCTCAGAAGGTAAATAGACCTTTCGGCATAGCACTCCATTTTTCATCTCCAACTTTTCCCACTGACTCAAAACAGATAATATCTCACGTGTCAGTCGTTCTCTTTCCTCTCTACAGGGCTTCTGGCCTTTCTCAACACACTTGATCATCTGCGCCAGCCCCTCATGGGTCTGTTGTATCTGTGCCCATTCCTGTCGTGAGGGACCAAAGAAAGGAGCCATTTCAGTCCCCTCCATCTCAAACTGATTAGTGGCGGTCAAGGCCTGTGAAAATCTGCTGAAATCGGGCACCTCCACATGCTCCAACTCATGATCCACGTCTTCTGTGGGGGTCTGGGCAGTTACCCTAGAAAGTCCGTCAGCATTCTGGTTCTCTGTCTTGGACCGATACTTAATGCGGTAATTGAATGTAGACATTCGGGCTATCCACCTCTGCTCTAACGCCCCGAGCTTGGCATTTTCCAGGTGAGCTAGTGGGTTGTTGTCAGTCAGTACTAAAACTTCAGCACCGGTCAAATATTCAGAGAATTTCTCGGTCATGGCCCATACCAGTGCCAACAGCTCCAATTTAAATGAACTATAATTCTCGGGGTTTCTTTCAGAATCTCTCAAAGACCGGCTGCCGTACGCTATGACCCTCTCCTGGCCATCCTGAAGCTGGGAAAGCACTGCTCCAAGACCATACAGGCTTGCATCTGTATATAGCTGGAACGGCAAGTGGTAATCAGCATATGCCAAGATTGGGGCTGTTGTCAGTGCATCCTTCAATGCCTGGAAGGCTTGTTCCTGTTCAGGTCCCCACTTCACGGACCGGTTCTTTGGACCACCGGATGTGCCTCGTAGGAGAGCATTAAGTGGTGCTGCTACCTTGGCGAAATCCTTAATAAACCGTCGATAGTAACCGGCTACTCCAAGGAACGCCCTCACTTCTCGCAGGGTAGTCGGTATCGGCCAATCTTGAACAGCCGCTATCTTGTCTCTTGATGGTCTCACCCCTTCTCCTGATACGCGGTGACCCAAGTAATCAATTTCAGATTGGAACAACCGACATTTACTGGGTTTCAATTTGAGCCCATGTTCCCGCAATCTTCGAAATACTTGCCCCAACTGGTGGAGATGGTCTTCAAAGGTCGCAGAATACACTATAATGTCATCCAAGTAGATGAGAGTGAACTCAAAGTTGAAGTCACCGAGACATTTCTCCATCAACCGCTGAAACGTTCCGGGTGCATTTGTCAACCCGAAGGGCATCCGGTTAAATTCGTATAGTCCCATGGGCAAGATGAATGCCGTCTTCTCCTTGTCTTTTGTGGCCATCGGCACCTGCCAATACCCACTAGCCAGATCTAGTGAGGAGAAGTACCGGGCTCTCCCTAGCGCTGAGAGGGACTCCTCAATCCGTGGCAAGGGGTAGGAATCTCGTACGGTGCAAGCGTTTAACTTCCGATAGTCTACGCAAAATCGGATGGACCCATCTTTTTTTCTTACTAACACCACAGGAGCCGCCCAGGGACTCTGGCTTTCTTGGATGATCCCACCCTGTAGCATCTTAGCTAACAGTTCTTTCACTTCCTGATACAACTGTGGAGGAATTTGTCGGTAGCGCTCTCTAATTGGAGGGGTGTCTCCTGTGGGAATCTCATGGTAGATCCCTGTGGTACATCCAAAATCTTCAGCATACCGTGCAAAGGTGGCTTGGTTCTCCCACAACAGCTCATCTACCTTCTGCACCCATTCCAGAGAACATGAACTTACATCCATCTTCATCTGTTCTCGAATTGCACAGCCATTCCATTCAGAGGTGGGTTCCTCATCTTCTCCCATGGACACAGTTACGGTCCACTCATCCCTTTCAGTCGGCTTCAGCTGCATTGGAGTTACTTTCCTTACTTCCTCCGGAGTCACATAGATGTTAGCCAGCAGCCTCCCTGGGGTCAGGTCCACACTCTGGTCCTGAGTGTTTACACATCGAAGTGGTACTCTTCCATTGCGAACTATTGCCAAGGAACGGGCCACTAGCGGATCAACACCTCCTTCGGCTGCCTGCAGTGGTTCTACCAACACAGCTATGCCCTCTAGTTTCCGACAGGTGCCTACGGGCATGGACACTATTGTCTCCCGACTGGGTGGCAGTGTAACTTTTGTATGCAAAGGAACTGAAATTCGAGCCAGAGGACGCTGTGCATCTGAACTTTTCTGTAAGCCACATGTCCGGATCAGCCGCTGGAAAGCTGTTTGAGTAGGCCGATGGGTGGTGGTTTCTTTCCAATAACCGTGACCTTTCTTTTCAAAGAGGATCTGATCTAATTCTTTTAACACATTCATCCCCAAAATGACAGGGACCTTTACTTCATGTGACTCCTGTACCACCACAATGCCTTTCCTACCTAGATCTTGGCCACATACCCGGACATTCATCCAGGCCACTCCCACGACCGGAACTGGTAACTGGTTAGCTGCGACCACTCGTACGAATGTATGGGGATCATATTTCACATGTTGCCGGAAGTACCGTTCATAACAGTCTCTACTCAAGGTCGTTACTTGGGAACCCGTGTCAATCATCCCGGTAACCGGAATACCCTCCATTTCCACCTGTATGACAGGACTTGCAGCGATCAGGTCATCATCAGGGCATTCTCCCCACATAGTCTCCTTGTCATTCTCCCCTACTACACGCCCTTCAGCAGCAGGGGACTTCAGTTTAACGGCGGTCTCTCATAAGTTTGTCGCTGCTCTGGACATCTAGCAGCAACGTGGCCCATCCGTCCACACTCCCAGCAGCGTATCCCCCCGTCGTTCTGGCCATCTGTTTGGGCCCCTTCGGTAAGCCCCTTCGATTTCTCCTGAGCACTGCACTAAATGATTTGGACCCCTTCGGTAGGTCCTATCCTCACCCCTCCAGCGGGGTGGTGGGTGATTCTGACTTGCTGGGTGTGGATGGCTCACCCTTTCATCTCCAGTCTTCTGGAAGTCTGCAATTTTCATAGACTGCTCATCACAACGAGTGTGCAAGTGTTCCATTTGTTCTTGCAGTTTCTGCATTACTGTGAGAATTTCTTTAACCGTCCCTTTTTCTACTGTCTCTGAGCCAGAACTAGCCCCCTGTGACAAAGTAACTCCAACTGCGGTCTGCGGCCTCGGGACCATACTATTGGCACGGGAGATGGCCTCTACCTGTACATCATGGAATTTAGCATCAGTCTCTCGTCGTATAAAATCCTGCATAGTCACAGTTAAACTGCCGTCACGTATCCCCAGGACAAACTGGTCACGGAGAGTCCGATCAGGGTTACAGAAGGCTGGCGAGCCCCCTCTTTCCTTCCTTTGAATATCTCGGAGCAGTTCTTGTAGGGCATTTGCATATTGGGGAAGGCTTTCATTCTCCTGTTGTACCCTCTGGAAGAACCGAGCCTGCAGAGACCCCAGCAATGCAGTTTCTCCATAGATGGTTTCTAGAATCTGGACTACTTGCTCAAATGTCTGCCTTTGTTCAAATGGCCTCAGTATCACCGTGGTCTTAGCATCCCCTTGTAATGTCAATATTGCTAGCTCTACTAGTACTTCTGGTGCGGTCTGGTACATTCGCTGTATCATTCGTATCTGTTCCACCCACATACTCACTGACATATTATTGCCATCAAATTTAGCTAACTGACTCATTATAGCCCCTGCTGGCATTCTTCCTCCAGCACCATTCTCCCGAACGGGTGCGTCACCGTCCATTCTGGTAAGCGGATCCTGCCGACTACGCCAATTTGTGAACCGAGAGCAAGGCAGGTGGTTTGGACTCCGCAACCAGAAATGAACGCACACGCGGTAGTTCAAGAAAAAAATATATATTTACTATAAGTTAATAAAGGCTAGTTAAAGGTAAAATGACAGGGCTAAAGACAAGCAAAATATACAATATAGCATGAACAATTTCAAGGCAAATTCTGCAATGGTTTCTACTTTTACTCTGTCCACTTCTGCAGTATGGACACTGAATGAACAATATACTCAAAACTATCCCTAACTGACCCTGACTTCACATTTGGGTGCACCCCCTTTTCCCCAGTGGTCCAGGTGGACCGCTTACAGTCCGTAGAAGCGCGCGGTGGGGCCCAAAGTCGGTCCTTTCTTTTATAGTGAAGCGTCCTCTCCTCACGGTTATCAGGATCTTGGGAGAAATGAAGTCCTCTTTAACAGACAGGGAAACCAACTGAATGCAATGTAATCCAACAGCAGATTCCACTCAGCACACTGACAGTCCTGCCGAATCCATACACTGAGCTGGGATGTAAGCCGGGATTTAGCAGGTGCCGTCCAGTACATCAACAGCACTGCGAGTCTCTATCTGTGGTATCATTATACACAGTCACAATGTCAGTCTCACTGATCAGCCACTGAGCACAGTTCCTTTCACGTGGACTCACTAGTCCTGTTGTCTCTTTACACTCTGTTTGTCTCTGGACCAAGATACAGCTTAGCTGTACAGAAAAATCTCCACACCAGTTCAATACAACACTTGCTAAGATGGCTGCTGCTCTCTCTCTCGTCACTTCCTGCTTCTCTGCTCACACTCTGTCTGCAGAACAGGCAGGCTGACATAAAAGGGGGGGTCTCACTCCAGCATCATGTCACAATTACAATGGCTGCTGTCTTAAAGGAACAGAATCACAGAAATACATTCAACATTAACAGTTTATACAGACAAATGAAGCTTAAGACAACATTGGCTGTCTCTTACACACATACACGAACAAAAATGTTAAAATTAGGGGTAGGACAAAGGTAACAACATTTGCATAAGTTAAAAATAGTGTAAAAACAGATTCTCCAAAATACATTGATATCAGGAATATACAATACATAACCTGATGGTAACAATGGGAATTATTCTACCTGATCCAGCTAGTGTTGGTTGCTGTGGTTACACGTTGGGGCACATTTACAAAAAGTGTCTAATTTTTTGACATCTAATTTACTATTTACTCGTATATATTTGCAACCCTTTTACTATCGAGGCGCACGCTCTTTAGTATTTACCTTGTATTGTGTCTATGCCAAAAAATCTGTCTAAACTGTGGTTTAGAATGTTTATGTGTTTTAGCCATTTGTTTCTCTAGAATTAAAACAACAAAACTGAAATACACAGAATACTGACATATAGAGATACGGATCCACAGAGGAGCTGTCGTGGTATGAGATGGAGAAGATATAGTCATGGAGCCAAGACAAGACATAGGGGAACACAGAAGGAGGAGAGGGGGAATGCATACACAGAAGGAGGAGAGGGGGGATGCATACACGAAGGTGGAGGGGGGATGCATACATGAAGGAGGAGAGGGGGGATACATACACAGAAGGAGGAGAGGGGGAATGCATACACAGAAGGAGGAGGGGGGATGCATACATGAAGGAGGAGAGGGGGGATGCATACACAGAAGGAGGAGAGGGGGGATGCATACACGAAGGTGGAGGGGGGGATGCATACACAAAAGGAGGAGAGGGGGGATGCAGGAACACAGAAGGAGGAGAGGGGGGATGCATACACGAAGGTGGAGGGGGGGATGCATACATGAAGGTGGAGGGGGGATGCATACACAGAAGGAGGAGAGGTGGATGCATACGCGAAGGTGGAGGGGGGATGCATACATGAAAGTGGAGGGGGGATGCATACATAAAGGTGGAGGGGGGATGCATACACAAAAGGAGGAGAGGGGGGATGCAGGGACACAGAAGGAGGAGAGGGGGGATGCATACACGAAGGTGGAGGGGGATGCATACACAAAAGGAGGAGAGGGGGGATGCAGGAACACAGAAGGAGGAGAGGGGGGATGCCTACACAAAGGTGGAGGGGGGATGCATACATGAAGGTGGAGGGGGGATGCATACACAGAAGGAGGAGAAGGGGGATGCATACACGAAGGTGGAGGGGGGGATGCATACATGAAGGTGGAGGGGGGGATGCATACACAAAAGGAGGAGAGGGGGGATGCAGGAACACAGAAGGAGGAGAGGGGGGATGCATACACGAAGGTGGAGGGGGGGATGCATACATGAAGGTGGAGGGGGGATGCATACACAGAAGGAGGAGAGGTGGATGCATACGCGAAGGTGGAGGGGGGATGCATACATGAAAGTGGAGGGGGGATGCATACATAAAGGTGGAGGGGGGATGCATACACAAAAGGAGGAGAGGGGGGATGCAGGAACACAGAAGGAGGAGAGGGGGGATACCTACACAAAGGTGGAGGGGAGATGCATACATGAAGGTGGAGGGGGGATGCATACACAGAAGGAGGAGAGGGGGGATGCATACACGAAGGTGGAGGGGGGATGCATACATGAAGGAGGAGAGGGGGGATACATACACAGAAGGAGGAGAGGGGGGAATGCATACACAGAAGGAGGAGGGGGGATGCATACATGAAGGAGGAGAGGGGGGATGCATACACAGAAGGAGGGAGAGGGGGATGCATACACGAAGGTGGAGGGGGGGATGCATACACAAAAGGAGGAGAGGGGGGATGCAGGAACACAGAAGGAGGAGAGGGGGGATGCATACATGAAGGTGGAGGGGGGGATGCATACATGAAGGTGGAGGGGGGATGCATACACAGAAGGAGGAGAGGTGGATGCATACGCGAAGGTGGAGGGGGGATGCATACATGAAAGTGGAGGGGGGATGCATACATAAAGGTGGAGGGGGGATGCATACACAAAAGGAGGAGAGGGGGGATGCAGGGACACAGAAGGAGGAGAGGGGGGATGCATACACGAAGGTGGAGGGGGGATGCATACACAAAAGGAGGAGAGGGGGGATGCAGGAACACAGAAGGAGGAGAGGGGGGATGCCTACACAAAGGTGGAAGGGGGATGCATACATGAAGGTGGAGGGGGGATGCATACACAGAAGGAGGAGAAGGGGGATGCATACACGAAGGTGGAGGGGGGGATGCATACATGAAGGTGGAGGGGGGGATGCATACACAAAAGGAGGAGAGGGGGGATGCAGGAACACAGAAGGAGGAGAGGGGGGATGCATACACGAAGGTGGAGGGGGGGATGCATACATGAAGGTGGAGGGGGGATGCATACACAGAAGGAGGAGAGGTGGATGCATACGCGAAGGTGGAGGGGGGATGCATACATGAAAGTGGAGGGGGGATGCATACATAAAGGTGGAGGGGGGATGCATACACAAAAGGAGGAGAGGGGGGATGCAGGAACACAGAAGGAGGAGAGGGGGGATGCCTACACAAAGGTGGAGGGGGGATGCATACATGAAGGTGGAGGGGGGATGCATACACAGAAGGAGGAGAAGGGGGATGCATACACGAAGGTGGAGGGGGGGATGCATACATGAAGGTGGAGGGGGGGATGCATACACAAAAGGAGGAGAGGGGGGATGCAGGAACACAGAAGGAGGAGAGGGGGGATGCATACACGAAGGTGGAGGGGGGGATGCATACATGAAGGTGGAGGGGGGATGCATACACAGAAGGAGGAGAGGTGGATGCATACGCGAAGGTGGAGGGGGGATGCATACATGAAAGTGGAGGGGGGATGCATACATAAAGGTGGAGGGGGGATGCATACACAAAAGGAGGAGAGGGGGGATGCAGGAACACAGAAGGAGGAGAGGGGGGATACCTACACAAAGGTGGAGGGGAGATGCATACATGAAGGTGGAGGGGGGGATGCATACACAGAAGGAGGAGAGGGGGGATGCATACACGAAGGTGGAGGGGGGATGCATACATGAAGGAGGAGAGGGGGGATACATACACAGAAGGAGGAGAGGGGGGAATGCATACACAGAAGGAGGAGGGGGGATGCATACATGAAGGAGGAGAGGGGGGATGCATACACAGAAGGAGGAGAGGGGGGATGCATACACGAAGGTGGAGGGGGGGATGCATACACAAAAGGAGGAGAGGGGGGATGCAGGAACACAGAAGGAGGAGAGGGGGGATGCATACACGAAGGTGGAGGGGGGATGCATACATGAAGGTGGAGGGGGGATGCATACACAGAAGGAGGAGAGGTGGATGCATACGCGAAGGTGGAGGGGGGATGCATACATGAAAGTGGAGGGGGGATGCATACATAAAGGTGGAGGGGGGATGCATACACAAAAGGAGGAGAGGGGGGATGCAGGGACACAGAAGGAGGAGAGGGGGGGATGCATACACGAAGGTGGAGGGGGGATGCATACACAAAAGGAGGAGAGGGGGGATGCAGGAACACAGAAGGAGGAGAGGGGGGATGCCTACACAAAGGTGGAGGGGGGATGCATACATGAAGGTGGAGGGGGGATGCATACACAGAAGGAGGAGAAGGGGGATGCATACACGAAGGTGGAGGGGGGGATGCATACATGAAGGTGGAGGGGGGGATGCATACACAAAAGGAGGAGAGGGGGGATGCAGGAACACAGAAGGAGGAGAGGGGGGATGCATACACGAAGGTGGAGGGGGGATGCATACATGAAGGTGGAGGGGGGATGCATACACAGAAGGAGGAGAGGTGGATGCATACGCGAAGGTGGAGGGGGGGATGCATACATGAAAGTGGAGGGGGGATGCATACATAAAGGTGGAGGGGGGATGCATACACAAAAGGAGGAGAGGGGGGATGCAGGAACACAGAAGGAGGAGAGGGGGGATACCTACACAAAGGTGGAGGGGAGATGCATACATGAAGGTGGAGGGGGGGATGCATACACAGAAGGAGGAGAGGGGGGATGCATACACGAAGGTGGAGGGGGGATGCATACATGAAGGTGGAGGGGGGATGCATACACAGAAGGAGGAGAGGGGGGATGCATACACGAAGGTGGAGGGGGGTGCATACACAGAAGGAGGAGAGGGGGGGATGCATACACGAAGGTGGAGGGGGGTGCATACATGAAGGAGGGTAATTACAAGGGTAAGACAGTCTTCCCAGTTAGATACTCTAATTTTTTATGAATTTTGGCATATGCGAATTTAGTACCTTTCTGGGAAATGGAGGAGGCCATTTTGAACAAAGTGTTGCATGTCCCTACATTAAAGAGCCACTACTATTAAATGTCAATACTTATTTCTGAGCACTGTCAAATTTACATTCAAGGAAGCATTTCTACAAACCTTCTTAACTGTTATTTCTTTCGTTCGCGCAGCACGCTTTTTGACACTTTTTGTAGCTGCCAGCACATAGCTAACACAGTTGTGACTACGTATTTTATTATAAAGTATTATACTATCTGTTTCTCTTCACCTGTCAGAACAGGAAGGGGTTAAAATATTTCCCATCATGTACATACATAAACCTGAATCACATAAAATATTAATCAACTTAATTTTTATCATATTATGATTGATGTTTCTGGTTCCTGTTATTATATGGCCTCCACCATGATGTAAAGGTAAATATTAATTCTCTGCATTGACATCACTGTGGACATATTTAGGGGTGTCATTATACGAGGTGCTGCACCTAGGACTGTGTACCTCAAGTCATTAATAAGAGGATATACAGTGCTGGCCAAAAGTATTGGCACCCCTGCAATTCTGTCAGATAATACTCAATTTCTTCCAGAAAGTGATTGCAATCACAAATGCTTTGGTAATAATATCTTCATTTATTTTGCTTGGAATGAAAAAACACAAAAGAGAATGAAAAAAAAAGTCAAATCATTGATCATTTTACACAAAACTCCAAAAATGGGCCGGACAAAAGTATTGGCACCCTCAGCCTAATACTTGGTAGCACAAACTTTAGACAAAATAACTGCGAACAACCGCTTCCGGTAACCATCAATGAGTTTCTTACAATGCTCTGCTGGAATTTTACACCATTCTTCTTTGGCAAATTTCTCCAGGTCCCTGAGATTTGAAGGGTGCCTTCTCCAAACTGCCATTTTGAGATCTCTCCACAGGTGTTCTATGGGATTCAGGTCTGGACTCATTGCTGGCCACTTTAGAAGTCTCCAGTGCTTTCTCTCAAACCATTTTCTAGTGCTTTTTGAAGTGTGTTGTGGGTCATTGTCCTGCTGGAAGACCCATGACCTCTGAGGGAGACCCAGCTTTCTCACACTGGGCCCTACATTATGCTGCAAAATTTGTTGGTAGTCTTCAGACTTCATAATGCCATGCACACGGTCAAGCAGTCCAGTGGCAGAGGCAGCAAAGCAACCCCAAAACATCAGGGAACCTCCGCCATGTTTGACTGTAGGGACCGTGTTCTTTTCTTTGAAGGCCTCTTTTTTTTTCCTGTAAACTCTATGTTGATGCCTTTTCCCAAAAAGCTCTACTTTTGTCTCATCTGACCAGAGAACATTCTTCCAAAAAGTTTTTGGCTTTCTCAGGTAAGTTTTGGCAAACTCCAGCCTGGCTTTTTTATGTCTCTGGGTCAGAAGTGGGGTCTTCCTGGGTATCCTGCCATAGAGTCCCTTTTCATTCAGACGCCGACGGATAGTACGGGTTGACACTGTTGTACCCTCAGACTGCAGGGCAGCTAGAACTTGTTTGGATGTTAGTCGAGGTTCTTTAGCCACCATCCGCACAATCTTTCGTTGAAATCTCTCGTCAATTTTTCTTTTCCGTCCACATCTAGGGATGTTAGCCACAGTGCCATGGGCTTTAAACTTCTTGATGACACTGCGCACGGTAGACACAGGAACATTCAGGTCTTTGGAGATGGACTTGTAGCCTTGAGATTGCTCATGCTTCCTCACAATTTTGCTTCTCAAGTCCTCAGACAGTTCTTTGGTCTTCTTTCTTTTCTCCATGCTCAATGTGGTACACACAAGGACACAGGACAGAGGTTGAGTCAACTTTAATCCATTTCAACTGGCTGCAAGTGTGATTTAGTTATTGCCACCACCTGTTATGTGCCACAGGTAAGTAACAGGTGCTGTTAATTACACAAATTAGAGAAGCATCACATGATTTTTCAAAGGGTGCCAATACTTTTGTCCACCCCCTTTTTTATGTTTGGTGTGGAATTATATCCAATTTGGCTTTTTGACAATTCTTTTTGTGGTTTTCCATTGACGACAAATTAAATGAAGATATTATTACCAAAGCATTTGTGATTGCAATCATTTTCTGGAAGAAATTGAGTATTATCTGACAGAATTGCAGGGGTGCCAATACTTTTGGCCAGCACTGTAAACACTAAAAATTGCATATAAAAGTTACACATTTTTCTTTGAATCTTTAAGTTAAAGAGGGTTTCCAGAGATAGATCCTTAGGTATTTGGATCTGGACTAGTACTCCAGGTCAGAACCCCACAAATGAATAAGACTGAGCTGCAGTACCAGGCTGTAATGCCAGCCAACTGTGCCCACAGATGTATTACCTTTCCTAGTACGAGCAGGCACCAGGTTCCTCTTGTTGCATGAGGCTAAAGTGGGAATACCAGAGTGGCCACGTAGATAATGTCCATTAGTAGTGACCCAAAGACAAACTGGTGACACACTGGGTCCACAACTCGCTGGTTGTTGCACAGACACAGCCACAGCAAAATGTATAGCATTGGGCCTGGTAAATAATGTATGGCAGGCCCATCCTAAGGACTCTAAAATGCAGTAATAGCACAGTCATCTTATTTAGTGAGGTGCACTTCTTATAATGGTATAAACAATTCAACATACAAACACAGCACAAATATGGCAGCTTGGGCGATTCTTCCCCAGTGTGGAATACACAGGTATCTATACCTCTCCTGATACAGGGCTATTGTGACAGTTGTCCTTTGCGACTAAATCTGCTGGCATTTCCAGTATGTTGGACTAAATGGGTTGTTCTTCTGCCACGTGTCATGGTCACTTTAAGATCTGCTTAGTCTCAGAGTCAGTAGGCCCTCCTTAAGGTCTGCATTGGGATACCTTGGTCTTTGCTCCCTCTCACAGCATTTGTCTTAACAACTGACCACAAATCAAGATTTTCAGCTTTGGCACCCTCACAGTTCTCAGGAACACCAGTTGTTGTCAGACCCTCTAGCTCTCTACAATAGACGCATTGTACAATTACACCATGTGCCCCACAACCCCATTTGGCAAAAAGTTCTGTCCCTTATAGTATATTATTATTACAAGACCATGTCTTACAGTAATGATATGAACAGTCAAGGTCTTACTGTCAGGAGGGTCATGTGGCGCAAAGGTCCTGCTGTGTATACTAAAATCCAATAACAATAATACAATATGGCCACTAAAATTGCAATAGAAAAATACAATCAATCAATGGTATTGAAAAGGCTGTCAAAGAGTGACACTACAGGGGCCCTAGTTCTATAACATCTTTTACCGATCTTGGTGCAATTCAGATGTGATAACCTATTCTATATATGATGTGATAACCTATACTCATTGACAAAAAATAATAATGCACTTACATGTAAATGTCAGATTACTGCAAAACACGGAATGCAGTTATGTCTCAGTCAGATCTGTAAATAACTACAGGTGTGGTCTGATTAAACACTGGGTCTTACCACTAGAGGACATAAAAGTTCTCCACCTGTTGCCCTATAAAAGGCTTTTTGAGGCTACTTTTGGATAGTGTACATCTTGGTGAGAGATTGCTAGGCATGTCTCTATGATGCACTCAAAGACATTTTGCCCAGTCGTCAGACTTTGAGAGTGAATGAATCATTGGACTGTGAGAAGCAGGATGGTCGGATTTTGTCATTCTGACCTAGCTGTTAGGAATTGTTGGGAGCAGTAGTTATGTGAGGGATGTACAAAGGGTAAACAGACCACCAGAAGAGAGGATCAGTTTATTTGTCCACCATCTAGACACAGGTAACACCTTGATTACACCCTATCCTCTGGACCATTTCCAGGCACTTAGCAGAAACTCGGTGTCCTGCCTTTGATAGTCAGCTACCATCTCCTTCATTTGCAGCGGTGCCAAAAACAAAAAAGTCTAGACTGCCTTGGACTGGAATCTTTAGCAATGAATCCAGGTTCTGTTTGGAATCTGACTATGGTTGAGTTCGAGTATGCAGGCATGGGACCAACAGTGAAGCCACACCAGGCTTGGGCCCCCTCAGCCGCCCATGATCAAGCAGGACAGTCCCGCATTTTGGGCGCTGTTTAGCTGTTCCAGGTGACAGGCATTGATTTCAACTCTATTTGTCTCCTTAAGGCACATAAGTTGAATACAATAGTGTAATAGTGCTATCAGTTCCGTGCTCCATTATTCAGTCTTCAGCTGATGATGTCTACAGCAGGGAAGTGCAATGAGAGCCAAACTGCAGACATCATTACAGCCGGAGTCTGCAGGTCCATGGGAATTGGATTAGGTGAGTATTCTTTGGTGGGTTTTTGGGGTGGTGGTTGAGGGGACCTTATGAGTGGGCTAGTTATGGGGAAATTAAATTATGTGGGGAGTGCCCACTTACAAAAAGTTTGAACAGGGTCCTCTAATATATTAAAACAGCCCTGTATGAAGGCCTCATGGTAAGCACTTCAATCTTGCCTTTGCTTTGGAGTGACACTGAACTGACTGTGTGATGATCTGGGGAGAGTCAATGAGTGTTTCTAGAAGGGAAAACAGAGGTATTGTGTGGCATGCAACTGAACAAGCCCCACATAGTGATAATTGTTTAGTTAGTATAGAATCTATTCCATAGATATGCTGCTTTTCATACAGAATTAAATATGCACAAGTCCTATTGATTCATTTCGCCGTACTGCCGGAGTGCAAGACTCAAGGCCATATTGTATGAATGTTGTTGTATGGGACCTAAGATTCAGCATCTCCGTTAATAGAGAAGAATAATCTCGGAGATTGCTTCCTTTCTACTCTTACCTCTCAAGGTTATCTGAGGTTTTTACTCCACACCATATGAATCCTAAGAGGTTGTCCCTGCATTCCTATTGTACATATTTTCTGCAGGATAAATATGAAGGAAATCTATCAAAAACATTTTGTATAATGCTGTTTACATGGAGTGGCTTAGGGCAGTGTCTTGATAACACAATGCATCAAATAGAGAAAATATCTTCATTTTATGTACTTCGAGCATCATGTTCTGCATCATTAGATTTTCCTTGTACTTAAGTTGTCATAATGAGATTAATGAATCTCTTAAAGTTCGATATTAAGAAGTATAATGGGAGGTAGATCACTAGATACGACGTATTCCTAGCTCTGTCGTGTGGCAGGTTATGTGAGTGTTTTTGGATGATTGCTCTGGACATTGCCCCTAAGTACTCAGTCAACAGATACCTTTATATGTAATAAGGGATAGGTGGATGAAGAGTCAACGTCAAGCTTGGAAATTGAGCCTGCAGGACAAAGAACAAGACAGTAATAAAGTCCAGTTGAGAAGTTTGGATATCACCATCTGACAGTGTGAATGTGCATCAATATAAGTTGAGAACTTTGTAAGTTGTTGGCTTAAAGAACAAATTTGGTGTATCTGAATTGGCTTTGTTTAATGTTACAGATTAGCATAAGGGTGTCTCTATACATTAGGTAGCTGTTAGATGATATTTGGCCAATGGACATCACAGTGAGCATGTGTTTTGAACAGGGACAGGAGAGAAAGGTAACAGGCAACACTAGCAGTGGCTTATCTCACAAGGGATTGGGAGTGTTACTGACCATTCTGCCATTGGGGAGAGTCAGGAGACCCCCATACAGATTAGATTGTTAGTCCAATCTAATTTTACTTTAGTTAAATTGTGACTCTAAAATAACTTCTTAAATGAATAATGAAGTTGAATCTAAGAAACTTTGTAATATATCTTAAAGAAATATCTTTCCTTCACTTATCAGTTACTGTTTACATTGAAGTCTATGGAGAAGGGAAGGGTAAGAAGGAAGCTACTGTAGAAGACACACAAATAGCCGCATCTGTTACACGTACTACTCTGCTCTCTAACTTCCTAACATCAGTACCAATGTTTAGCCTTACATACAGAAGTCTATGGAATGGGAAGGAGGAGGCCTCTGCCAACAGATGTATTGCCTTACTCTGTACAGTGTTAGAGCCTTATCCTGAAATTCAGCAGTGCCAAAAAAGCTCCTTCAGTCAGAGAATGGCAGAGTGTAGCAGCTGCAGTTATCTGTGTGTCTTTTCCAGAAGTCCTCTCTCCCCCTCTCCATAGTCTTTTATGTAGAAAGTAATTCAGCCTGAAACTGAAGAAAAAAAAGCACATTTCTTTAATAAGATATATTACACAGTTTTTTATATTCACCTGTACTATTCATTTATGAAAAGTTGTTTTATAATATACACTTTAAGGACTTCAGTTTCTTATGAAAAATATTCAATACAATAGTGTGACATGCTAGCAAAACCCTGGACAGGCTACAATTCACAATATGGCCACTTAGTATGAGGAAAACATGATAATTCACAGATCCCAGACATTTCGGTCCCTTAGGACCTTCATCTGCGAGAGATCTGTGTGATGAATTCCATGTAGATACACTGGATAACCTTACACAGACACATTCAGAATAGATAGCATTTCATTTTGTGACTTCATATCGCAAAAAGCTGCTCATGAAACACATATCTGGACACATTCAACCAAAAGGAAAAAGGTAATGAAGGACACATCTGTACATCTAATGTGTACGGTTTAGCTTAAGACATGAATCTTTAGGTCCAGGAGATTGGCAATTGCATAATATGAATGATGGCCAAATCTCTCTGATAGGACTGGATAATATAATGTGTATGGGAGTGTCCTAAACTTCCTGAATGGCAGATATTGGTTAAAAGAAGGGTCCCCATTTTGGATTCCAAATGCCAATTCCTTTTTTTTTTCCAAGGCACATACAATGCCACAATAGGTGTCTGGCAACAGTTTATCGACATTTCCATGTTGCTAAGCATGTATATATAAAGTGGTCAGCTAACCGTCGGCTGTGTATTAAAGGGTCAGGCGGAATAGGCAGTGTACTGTATACAATCGGTAAACCAATGTAGATAGAGGACAAACCGTAAAACAAATGAACAAGTAATAAAAGGTGATCAAGCATTGTAGGAATATCAAAGTTTCCTTTAGCAAAAGAAAAAAAAAAACTTGTAATGTAGACAGCGGAACATAGCCAAGGAGACTGAAGGTTTGACTCAAGACGTTACTAAGGAGGGGTAAATCAGAATGTTCTGGATAATTGTGCTATAAATGGTTAAGCAGTCAGCTCCATGTACGACGAGAATGACCTAATCACAAAGACATGATTAATGACCTAAAGACGGTGACAACTTTAATGGGCAGAATGCACCATAATCCTACATCGTAATTACTCTGATATTTCATAGTCGCGTCAAAAAAGTTTTCATTTCTTTCCGACTTAGTTCCACAATCCACGTCTCCCTTTACTAACGATTGATTGTAATTAATGTGGCATTAAATTGGATGATAGAATTGGGGCCTGAGAGAGCAGTTTCTGGCCCAGTGCCCACGTCTAATTACATAGGAACGAGACTTGTAGATTAGAGGAGAGACAGTCAGAAACAAACATGTTCCATTCGGAGGCAGAAGAAGATGAAAGACAATTGGCGAGAGGCCTAACAAAAAAAGCTGGGGGTGCAAGGGCAATGAAGGAATGAAGAAGGGACTAGATAACGTCACAGGACACAAGTTATTATGTTTGTAGTCAGCAAAGTCCCGAATGTAAGATCTAGTCTACAGAGTCGTGGGATGATTCATAATGTCAATCCCCGGTAGACGTAGAAGACTTTGAAACCGTTACATTATGTGAAAGTGCTGGGGATAAACATAAAGCTATATTAGGAATCAATTAAGGCAAGCAACAACACAGACAGGTAATTAGCACAAACTAGATCAATGTGGATGTCTATGAGCGCCGGTAATACCTACAAAATGATTAAGTAACACTACATTACACAACACCGTAATTAAATCAGAAGTCACCAAGCAAGCGAATGGTGAACCAAGCATAAGGACATCCTTTCATCTGACACTTCTGGATGGGCTGACCAATAACGTGTAAAATGACCGTGAAATTGATGAATTGGATTACAGATACACCCACTCAGGCTTCTTATAATAGACAAAGAATATTGTGAAATTAGAATAATGGGACAAGTAGGACATATCTACTGCATACTGAAATTCTTGAGTTGACCTTGAAGCAATGAGAAGTTGAGGTTAGATAGAGCTCTCCAATGTGGACAACCCTTGTCCATAAGTCAATGGATACCATAGAGAGAACTCCCCAACTCAGGTCCACCTTGAGTCACAGGGAAGAAACACTGGCAATGGTTTTTAGTCTGGCAGAATCAAACCATACCTGTGTCCTGAATTTGAGAGCGAAGAACTGCTAAAAAATATTAGACCACACTGGCAAAACTGATGATTTTTATTGGCTTATTTTCCAAAAACAGAACCATGCCTGTCCATATGTTGTGTCTGGTATTGTAGTTTAGATCATTCAAGTGACTAGGGCTAAGCTGTAATACTGGACACAGCCTGTGGACAAGTGTGGCACTGTAACAAAAAAAAATTGTTATTTTCTATACACAATAGAACTAGAGGAATCAGCTCTTGAAACAGTCCTATTCAATGACCACTGCAGGGAAAGTACCGTAGTTTTTGGACTATAAGACTACACTTTTTCCCCCCAAATTTGGGAGGAAAACGGGGGGTGCGTCTTATAGTCCGAATGTGGAGGGGGGGCAGTAGAGCGGGGACGCATCATTGTCCCACTCCTGCCACCGCCGGCTTCCAGCAGCGGCAGGAGTAGGACCATGTGTGGGCCCTGGGCTTGGAGGAGACAGTGTCATGGCGATGTGAACCCATTCCGTGCTATTACAGTGGATTCCGGGTCTGTAAACATAATGGCGGCTGCTCTGCTGCAGAGTAGTCGCCATAGCAACCAGGTCTCCGCTTACTACTGTAGGGAACTGCCATTTCTACTAGTATATAATGTATCTGGCTTCTTTGCCCCTGCAGTTTGGCTTCAGAGACCCCAGGCATTTAGTGCAAGTTTTGTTTTGTAAATACAGTGAGTCAGACACATGTGAGGCAGAGCTGCTGGGGGGAGAGATGTGAGCAGAGCTGCTGAGACAGACATGTTATGTCTGGGGGAGTCTAAGAGCCACTTGTTCCTCTTTACTTCACAGTATATAGTTAGGTATGTGTTACCCCCTATATACTCACAGGACCTAGCTAGTAACTGTAGTTAGGGATCCATATATATATATAGTTCAGGACAGTGATAGGTTAGGCTTCCGAAGGCCAACTAGCTAGTTAGAGGCCCGGTGGCACTAGTAGTTTAGCTGGCAGGTTAAGGACTCAGTGTTAGGGTAGTCAGGCCTGCATCTACTGCCGTCACCGTCGCCCTGTTTGCTGCCTGTGAAGAATCTCACCATCATCATCATCATCATCTCCTGATCGGCTGTCTGTCATCTCCTGGAAGAATCCGAGGATCCACAGTCATCCACAGGGGCCCCTGCATCTCTTCTGTTGCCTGGAGGTATTGTGCACTGGACTCTTGCTATATATCTATATATATACCCGGGTATATAACCTAAGACGGTTGAGGACTTGCTGGTTGTTGTAGTATTGCTGTGTTCTGAGTATATTGTATGTATGTATTATTACCCTGTTGATTCTTATAAAGCTACTGTTATAACCTTATGTGGTATCTGTATGTATTCTTCAGACTGTGAGATTAGTACAGTGATCCTTGTTAAGGCTACTAACTGTACCTCATGGGTAAGTCCCAGGAAGAGATCCTCCCTGTAATACAGAGGCTCTATCCTGGGTGGAGGCACTGATATATTTCATATATGTTCCCACTCTTCCCTTCAGCGAAGGCTTCAGGTCCCATTATACACACAGGTCAGCGCCAGAGTCTGTTGCGGGAGGGATAATACTCATACCCCCCCAAATAGGGCTACATTTGGAGGCACTGCTGAGATTTAGAAGTGGGAATAATCATTGATATGGAAAAGCGATATAGCTCAGAGGGGAACCTCCCACTAGCTACTACATGGGATTACCGACCGCCTGTTCCTCCCCTGGTTCAGGTAAAGGAAGAACCCCGCTCAGCCAGTTACCCCCCCAGTATGGCCGTCGCTAGCAGTTCCTCTAGTGACAGTGCTATTAGCACTTTAGCCAGGCTGACTGAAATGTTAGCTCAGGGCCTGCAGGCCACTCACTACAAGAAACTAAAGGTATTCTCTGGTAATGTCCCAGTACCACAAGGGGAGGAAAACTTTGAGATATGGAAAGAACATACTCTCCAATGCCTGAAGGAATGGTCTTGCTCTGAAGAAGGCAAGCGGCAGCGTATCAGTGAAAGTTTGCGGTCTCCTGCTGCAGAATTGATCCGCTTGTACAGAGACTCTCATGAAGGAGTGAGTGCATTGGACTATATACAAGTACTGTCTGATCACTTTGAGCCATACTATGACCTTGCCCAGATGGTTACTGATTACCGAATGGTTCGTCAAAAAGAAGGGGAAAATGTCTCTACTTTTATTAACCGTTTACAGCTACTTCTTTCACGTCTGGTGTACCACGCAGCTATATCTACTTCAGAGGTAGACGCTATGAGAACCAGTCAGTTGGTGAGAGGGTTACAACCTCATCATCCTCTTGCTCAAGTACTCAAGGTCTTACTATCTGATAGAGTCCTTCCATTTCCTGACTTAATGAAGTTAGTGAAGAAACAAGAAGCTGACATTAGTTTTAGTACCCCTAAGAAAGCGAAAAGCATCTCTAAAGAAGATGTTGTTCCTAATTCAAACAAGGACAAACCAGCGGAGCGGTCAGAACTTAGACAGTCCGCCACTCCACCCACTGCCACTCAATGGAGGAAGGATGCTAGAACCTGTTATAAATGTGGTCAGACGGGTCATACTGCCAGACAGTGTACGGAGGACAGTGAGGGATTGGGACACAGTGCTGTCTTCTCTATTCAGAATCAAAGACACCGAAGGAAGGCGGGCCGAGTAAATACCAGAGGCGCTATCGCGGGCTCCAGGTCCGTTGTCAAAGTCACTGTCAATGGTCATGCCGCTCCTGCCCTGTTTGATACAGGATCTCAAGTGACCCTGATTTATCGCTCGTTCTACCAAAAGTATCTGAGGGATATACCTCTTCAGTCTACAGGACAAATGAAATTGTGGGGGCTTAATTCAGGATCATATCCTGTAGATGGCAGCCTACAAGTAGTTATAGCTGTCCCTGAATTAGAAGATCAGAGTGTCGCTCCCATGAAGATTACGGCTCTTGTCTGTCCTGATACAGGGGATTCTTGTGCAGCTCCTGTGATACTTGGCACTAATTGTCCTGCAGTGCATTATGCTTTTCAGAAGTTTCTTGGAAGAGATTGGAACCCTGCAGCTCAGCCGGTGAATATATCTTCTGATCTTAGAGAACTCTGTGATGCCCTGTCTACTGGCTATCGACATGGAATGGTATATCATATCGGTGAGAGAACCGTGGAAGTTCCTGCCGGCGGGGAGAGAATTCTGAGAGTAGCCTCCAGCATTGCTCCCGATTTGCTTGAAGGGGGGAGTTATGTCCTTATGGAAACCCCTGAAGAAATGATTAACCAGAATGGCTGGATGGTGATCCCAGAGAGAAAGGACTGGAGAAATAAAGTGGAGTTATCTACCTGTGTGACAGTGAGGAACTGTTCACCGCATCCTATTGTAATTGGACCATACCAGAATGTGGCCCACTGCTACCCTGTGCTTGGAGTAAATCCATACGCTGAAGTGTGCAGGATTCAAATCCGAGATGCAATCCCTAATCTCAATCTTGACTTGAGTGATCCACATTTACCAGAGGCCTGGAATCAGCGACTGACACAGAAGTTGTCTGAATTATCGGAAGTGTTCTCCATGGATGATATGGATGTAGGTTGTGCTAAAAGTGCTCAACACACTTTCCGATTGACCGATTCTACTCCCTTCCGGGAGCGACCACGGAGAGTTGCTCCAAAGGATGTTGATGAGTTAAGACAGACTCTACAGCAAATGAAAGGTCAGGGGATCATTGTGGACAGTAAGAGCCCCTATGCCTCACCTATTGTGGTGGTAAGAAAAAAATCTGGAGCAATTCGCCTATGTGTGGATTACAGAACTCTGAACCGGAGAACCTTACCTGATCAGTATACACTGCCGAGAATTGAAGAAGCTCTGGAAGCTCTGAATGGAAACTGTTGGTTCACAGTGCTGGACCTAAGATCGGGATACTATCAAGTCCCAATGGCACCTGAGGATCAGGAAAAGACAGCTTTCATATGCCCCTTGGGTTTCTTTCAGTTCACTCGTATGCCGCAAGGTACAAAAGGTGCGCCAGCAACGTTCCAAAGGTTGATGGAAAGAGTGTTAGGTGATTTAGTGCCCCGGGAATGCCTTGTATATCTTGATGACATTATTGTGTTTGGAAAGACGCTGGAAGAACATGAAGAACGACTCATGAGAGTACTCCATCGCTTAAAAGAAGAGGGGCTGAAGTTGTCGGCTGACAAATGCAAATTTTGTAGATCTTCGGTCACTTATGTAGGTCATATTGTTTCTGCTGAAGGAGTTGCTACCGATCCTGGTAAGATTGAAGCTGTGGTGAATTGGCCCCGACCGCAAAATATTACGGAGTTGCAATCTTTCTTGGGGTTTTGTGGATTCTATCGACGATTTGTGGAAGGATATTCAAAAATTGCTCGAGCCCTCCTCGACCTGTTGAAGAGTGATGCAGGAGATCCGGGAAAGAAGAAAGGGTCTTCCAAAAGCCTTTTTGGCGATAGGTGGACTGCGGATTGTGAAGAAGCATTTAAGTTGTTGAAGAAGAAATTGACAGAAGCTCCCGTTCTGGCTTATGCTGATGCACAGAAGCCATATGTGCTACATGTAGATGCCAGCTTTGAAGGATTAGGTGGCGTGCTGCACCAAGAATACCCGGCCGGGTTACGGCCCATAGCTTTCATAAGTCGAAGTCTTTCTCCCAGCGAGAAAAATTATCCAGTACATAAATTGGAGTTTTTGGCGCTCAAGTGGGCCATTGTTGATAAATTACATGACTATTTATACGGAGCCACGTTTGAAGTAAGAACAGACAACAATCCACTGACATACGTTTTGTCAACCGCTAAACTCGATGCTACAGGACATCGCTGGTTGGCAGCTTTATCCAACTACCAATTCACACTCAAGTATAAATCGGGGCCTAAGAACATTGGGGCAGATGCTCTATCAAGACGGCCTGGATTACCTAGTCCGGAAGTAGTGGATGAATGGGAAGAAGTGCCAAGTCCTGGAGTAGGAGCTTTGTGTGCCATGGCTGCTGTAGTTGAAGACCGAGTAGCCTTTTCTGAAACTCGGCTTATTGACTCTATTGGGGGAGGTCCCGAAGCTGTACCAGACATGTTTGCCTACCCTGCCGCTTTAGGATCCTTTGAGAGTTGTTCTATATCTTCAAAGCGAATGATCTGGAGTCAAAAGACTGATCCTTTAATTGGACCTCTTTATCAAGCAGTGAGTTCTCAAGACAGAGAAATGTTAAAGACATCCCTACCCTCTGAATGCAGTCAACTTCTACGAGATTGGGAGAAGTTTGAAATAGACAATGGCCTACTTTATCGTGTGGTGCTGTATCATGATCACCCTGGAAGGCGCCAACTAGTTATTCCAAGCTGCTTTCAGAAGATGATTTTCCGAAGTCTGCATGATTATCATGGTCATTTGGGACCTGAGAAGACTTATGGCCTAATACAAGACCGATTCTACTGGCCCAAAATGAGAGATACCGTGACTCGTCTGTGTAGGTGCTGTCGCAGATGTTTGCAGAGGAAGACTGTCCCGGTTCGAGCGGCCTTCATGGGACACTTGAAGAGTTCAGGCCCCATGGATCTTGTCTGCATAGACTTCCTTTGTATTGACAACGACTCCAGAGGATTTGGAAATGTATTGGTGGTGACTGATCACTTCACACGATATGCTCAAGCCTTTCCGACTAAGGATCAAAAAGCAGTCACTGTTGCAAGAGTGCTTTGGGAAAAGTATTTTATCCATTATGGCTTACCACACCGGTTGCATTCTGATCAAGGCCGGGATTTTGAGAGTAACCTGATCAAAGAGTTACTTCAGTTGTTGAACATCCGCAAAAGTCGGACGACGCCTTACCATCCAGAGGGAGATGCCCTTCCTGAAAGATTTAACAGGACTTTACTTGATATGCTTGGTACCTTACGAATTGAGGATAAGCGATCCTGGAGTCGAAAAGTGGAGGCTATGGTGCATGCCTATAATAGTACAAGGCACGAGAGCACAGGATATTCACCATACTTTCTGATGTTTGGAAGAGAGCCTAGGCTACCTATTGACATCTTGTTGGGAGTCTCTACCGATGGTATCAGTCATCGAGATCATTACCGATACGTGGCACGTTTGAAAGAAACGCTTAAGAGTGCTTATCAGCTGGCTGAGGAAAATGCGGCCAAAGTGAATGAAGGAAATAAAAGGAGATTTGATCTTCGAGTAAGATACCGAGAATTGAACCCTGGGGACCATGTTCTGCTACGGAATTTGGGAGCATCTGCAAAACATAAGCTGGCTGATCGATGGCGGAGTGAACTCTTTACAGTGGTAGATCGGTTGCCTGGAATACCAGTCTACAAGATAAAAGGACGGGACGGGAGGATCAGGACTTGGCATAGAAATCATTTGTTGCCTGTACCTCAGATTGATGGTATGGATATCTCCAATGATGGCTCGGCCTGCGATTCTCCACAGTCCTTAGCCGATATTCCACCTGACCTTCCTGAAACTCCTGAGAGTGATTGGACTGTGGCTCCTGAAGTCCCTAGATCACCAGTATCTTCTCCTTCAGGGAGACCTATGAACCCTCAAACTCCAGAATTCGTACCTAGATCTGTGTCTACAGATGAGCAGGGATCTAGCTCTCCTACGCCACCAGCACCATCCCCTCCCATGGCAGACAACCCTAGTTTAGGGCCTGGACATGCTAGTTTACCTCAGAGAGAGGTACGGAGAGGAGAGAGAATTAGACACCCTCCACCTATGCTGACATATGATAGTTTGGGGGACCCCAGATTTACTACTCAGCCTCATTTATACCATGCTTGGGTGGGTGCAGTGTCCACTTTGGTCAATATGTTACCAATTTTCGCTCCTGCTGGCATGTATACCTATTAACCTGTTGTGACTCTGTAAATGCAAAAGCAACCATATTGATATTGTCATTGGTAATGTTGACTGTATACTATGACTTTGTATGTCTTTGACGTGACGTAAAGATTTCACCAGAGGGAGAGTGTAGGGAACTGCCATTTCTACTAGTATATAATGTATCTGGCTTCTTTGCCCCTGCAGTTTGGCTTCAGAGACCCCAGGCATTTAGTGCAAGTTTTGTTTTGTAAATACAGTGAGTCAGACACATGTGAGGCAGAGCTGCTGGGGGGAGAGATGTGAGCAGAGCTGCTGAGACAGACATGTTATGTCTGGGGGAGTCTAAGAGCCACTTGTTCCTCTTTACTTCACAGTATATAGTTAGGTATGTGTTACCCCCTATATACTCACAGGACCTAGCTAGTAACTGTAGTTAGGGATCCATATATATATATAGTTCAGGACAGTGATAGGTTAGGCTTCCGAAGGCCAACTAGCTAGTTAGAGGCCCGGTGGCACTAGTAGTTTAGCTGGCAGGTTAAGGACTCAGTGTTAGGGTAGTCAGGCCTGCATCTACTGCCGTCACCGTCGCCCTGTTTGCTGCCTGTGAAGAATCTCACCATCATCATCATCATCATCTCCTGATCGGCTGTCTGTCATCTCCTGGAAGAATCCGAGGATCCACAGTCATCCACAGGGGCCCCTGCATCTCTTCTGTTGCCTGGAGGTATTGTGCACTGGACTCTTGCTATATATCTATATATATACCCGGGTATATAACCTAAGACGGTTGAGGACTTGCTGGTTGTTGTAGTATTGCTGTGTTCTGAGTATATTGTATGTATGTATTATTACCCTGTTGATTCTTATAAAGCTACTGTTATAACCTTATGTGGTATCTGTATGTATTCTTCAGACTGTGAGATTAGTACAGTGATCCTTGTTAAGGCTACTAACTGTACCTCATGGGTAAGTCCCAGGAAGAGATCCTCCCTGTAATACAGAGGCTCTATCCTGGGTGGAGGCACTGATATATTTCATATATGTTCCCACTCTTCCCTTCAGCGAAGGCTTCAGGTCCCATTATACACACAGGTCAGCGCCAGAGTCTGTTGCGGGAGGGATAATACTCATACCCCCCCAAATAGGGCTACACTACTCCAGTATACTATCTGTAGGTCCCCCCGCAGAGTACCAGAACTGCTCCCGGGGCCGGTCCCCACCGACTCTGTACCTTACTTGTTGCAAACGGCGAGATCGCGGAAGCCGTCCTGTTCCTGTGACAGCCGGGAGCCTAATGAAGGCTCCTAGGCCTGTCATAGTAATATTATTATTACAGCTGGTCTATGACCAGCCTCAATAGTAATGTATAGAATCTCCCATAGACTGCAATACACTTGTATTGCAGTCTATGGGACTTGCAATCAAAATAGTAAAAAAAAAAGTTTAAAAAAAATATTAAAAAAAAAAAAAGTTCTAAATCACCCCCTTTCCCTTTTACATATAAAAGTAGAATATTACTGTGAAACACATACACATTAGTTATCCCTGTGTCCAAAAATGCCCAGTCTACAAACTTATAAAAATATTTTTCCCGTAGGGTGAACGTTGTAGCAGGGAAAAAATCAAAAGTGCCACCTTTGATTTGTATAAAGAGTGATCAAAACAGTAGACATTTCCCCCAAAATGATATAACTAAAAAGTACATCTGGCCCCGCAAAAAAAGACGCCCTATGCCTCCCCGTACAGCCGCAGGGCCACCTCTCAATGTGACCTTGCAACTGTTGCAAAACTATTAAATAGTTTACCAAATTTTTTTGCTTCAGTTTTTTTTCCCTATTTTCCTCCTCTAAAACCTATGTGTGTCTTATGGTCCGGTGCGTCTTATAGTCCGAAAAATACGGTAAGTAGTTAAAATTAAATTTCTGTTTGCTGTGACTTTCAAAGTACTGCCTTCAAGACAATTGTTAGTTTAGTAAGTTTACAGTATAAGCACTATATTTCTGCACACACAAAGTAAGAGTAAACATTTTGCATTCATCAATAGTACTTGTGAGTATAGAAAACTTTGCATAATCTATTTTCATAGCAAGCACCTACCAGCAGTCCCTTGTACATTTTCTGAAGCCTACTTAGTACTAGTAACTAAAAGACATAGAGGAGAGGAAGAAGAGAGGAGGGAGATGATGCTGCAGCATCCCTTCCTCAGAAGTTTGAAGGAGGGAAGCAGAAAAGATATCTGACTGGTCTGAGCACACATTTCACTGGTTTGGCTCTACACAAGGAAGAACAAGGCCACCCCACATTGCCAGAGAGTTGAAATGGACATTTATGGGAATGTTAGCTGGGTAATGATAGAGCCAGAATATGCAGATTAGTTCCCACTGCATCCAATACCAAGGCGGAATAATTGATTTTGTTTTTTTTAATGACAAAGTTTAACTCTATAGAGCAGCAAATCCCCCTCTACAGGCTACTTATGCCTCTGCTTACTTTAAGCGGGGGCGTGGAAACCTTTACAGTAGGATGGAGTGAATTTCTGAAAATTGAATAGTAAGATAACAAGATAATAAAGACTGAAATACCGACCCTTCCCATCTTTTCTTAAATGGGGGAATTACTTTGTAATAGGAAATTAGACCCTCAGCAAAACACAAATGCCTATTTTTAGAATTTCCACCCTACATTTTGGTATCCATTGTGTCTGCTTAGTAACATAGTAGATAAGGTTGCTTAAATACACAAGTCCATCAAGTCTAACCTATAACCCGACCCAGGTGACTCAGAAGAAGGCATGAGGTGGAAGACAATTACCCAATGAGCGGAAAAATTCCTTCCCAACTATGGCAATATGACTGGATCAACATTCTTTCCTAAATAGGGGTTATTTGAAGAAAGCCTTATTGTCCCTGGAGCAAAAACACTAGACAATAATACAAGTCCGTTTTATATATATGAGGTCTCCTCTAGAGATGGGCAAACCTCGCAAGATTTCGCAAATATCTGCATGGTTTATTCACCTGTTTAGTTCCAGACTGAACTTTTTGAGTCTAAACCAGAAGAGCTATTATACATATTACAATAAGCAGATGTCCATGGGAAGTGCATAGAAATAATAAGCATTGATACTTACCTTACCTCACTTCTCCTGGCCTCCTTCTCAGTGTCCGGCACTCAATCACAATCCTCTTCAGTTGTCTTCTGGTCTCTTCCAGCCTCATGGACGATGTCATAGCCCCGAGGGACTTCTGAGGCCTGTAATTGGGTCTCAACTGTCACGTGCGGCAGGCAGACATCATAGTGCTTTAACGCAAGCATCATGACATTGGTGTGCCCACTGTGACATCACCCAGTAGTCCGGAAGAGGTCAGAAGATGATCAAAGAGTGAGTATTTCTGTTTATTATGTTTCTACACCTTCCCTGGGCCTTTGCTTATCATATACTGGGGTCTGAAGATCCCCCAAAGTATAATAGTACTTGTGGGTATCAATCTCCAAAAGGTTCGGGATCGAAACAGTTTGAACCTGAATTTTTTTGGAAAATTTATAACAAATCGGTTCTCTCCTCTGTAGTCACCTCTCTTTGTACATCACTGCTTATCTTTGTTGTTATACACATTTCAGGATCTGATCTTGTAATAAATACAATGTAATCTTTGTTTTTTATAGCTTTCCTAACACATGGGTTTTCACATTAGCAGACAGGAGCCCTGTAACATATCTTCACAAATGAGAAGAACGTGAGGAATTAACATGCAAGCCGATCACGGCCACAGACAGTTCCACACAATAAATTCCATCAGCAGCTGTTTCTACGAGTTACCAGGGGTCCTCCGATGAATTTTCATCATCGGATAATTCACTAGGTGATGAATGTTGACAAACCAAACATGTATTTACACCTGGCAATGCAAATCCACCCATAACAGAGACGATGGTTTCCTCTGATCCACTTCACCCATCACAAAGAGGTTAATCAGGACGTTCTCCATATTAGTTAATAGGCTTCTTCTTTTATTTGGCTCCGCTGCGGAGGAGGCTTTGAGTGACCTAAAAATTCCGTGACGCAGATATGTTTGGACAGTGTAGGCAGTGGTCTGGAAGGGGCTCACATCATTTATTCTGCTTGAAGCCCCTTGCCTGCTTTAGTACCAAACATAAAGGTAATGGGTTTGAATTTATAGAATTTGAGTGCAATGTGTCTTAAGAGAGAGAATTCTATGGGGTTTATTGGGGTTATACTGTATATACGATATGTTGTGAATAACAGATACAAGTTACTTATACTAAGATTGTTCCTGAGCACTGACCCCTGTGTGCTGATGGTTGGGGCAATATTGGCTGTCCGATGTCTGTAGACATAAATTACATCTGCTGTACATTATACTGTATCTTTAACTCTTTAAATGTATTCCTCCATGTGGCTGAGGGAAAGCAAACCATAAAGCAGTTCTACCATAGCCCGTAGTCTTCATATATTCCTATAATTTACCGCCCTAGCATCCCTGCTTCTGCAGAATGGTTAGGGTTTCATAACGTGCACTTCTCCATATGTAAGATTTATAGGATTTTTTGCAAATAACTCAACCATATGGGTTATCATGTGTAGATAAACATTGCAGTATCTGGAACTCATATAAGTATTTAGATGAGCCAATAACAGCTATGACTTATGAAGAATGGCAAACATGAACTAAAGGGGAACTCTCCAACATGCTACTGCCCTTTCAATGGAGGACAAAGAGAGGAGTATGGCAATCCCTTGAAATTTTATGAAAAGCTTGGAATGCTATAAAATACCAAGCTGAGCCCACCTTACTTATCCCCTGTTGCTCCCGTACTACCACCTCCATGCTCTCCCACTGGTCTCTGTATCCTGGCCTCCAGGAATGTTACTATGCAGACACGTAACCAATGACTGGCTGTAGAGGAGGCTTCAATGGTGTTTGCTGCAATGTTTTCTATGTTCTAGTTAAAGAAGCCTGAACATATGTCCTATCAGAAGTTATTAACTGATGTTGTATATGGAGTGTAGCTCCCGTCACCGCAGAAGGAGAATTATTATATATACAACCTATGCAACTGTACATGGGCCCTACAGGCAAGGGGGCCCACTACCATGTTAAAATAAGAATAATAGTGATTTCTGATGACAAATTCCTTCCTATTCATGACTCACAACTACTGGTGTATTGTAACAGTGATGATGTGCTTACTGGAGAACCATGAATGCGGTGGTTTATGTCTACGTATGTGGTTTCTGTCTGGCACCATGCTGTCATCAAAGGAGCCTATGTTATGTCATCACACATGTATATATCAGGTTTCTATGATATCACACATGTATATATGTCAGGTAAGTTGCAGTGACATCACATGTTTATATTGGTCAGATAAGTTGCTGTGACATCACATATGTTCATGTGTCATGTAAGTTGCTGTCTTTCTGTCAAATAGCTGTTCTTATAACCAGTTATTTATTAGTGTAAAATGTCTCTTTGTTGAACTTTAGTAGCTTCCGAAACTGAAAAGAAGCTAAAATACTGTATATTGCTGATCTATCCTATGGATAGTTCATCAGTATCAGATCTGTGATGGTTTGACGCCTAGAACCCATTCAATCAACTATTCTTAGCAGCTGAGACTTAGAGAATGGAGCAGGAAGCAGACGCGCTGTTCTCTGTGTAGTGGCCAGACCAGGTACTGCAGATCAGCTCCTACTCACTCGAATGGGGGTTAAGAATGTCTAATGGTATCACCTGCATGCTGGGTGTTGAACCCCTACCAATCTCATATTGATGACTTATTTTTAGGATAGGTTATAATATTTTTTGCCTAAACTAAGAACAACCCTTCTGGAAACCAACAGAATCAGTCCAGGGCTGTATATGGAGGATGGGCAAATTTCCCAGTGGTGGGTCTTTAAGCTTGCAGTGTTCCTATACGTAAAGTATTTATTATACAGTAGGAACGGTTTTGCTGGAGGTTCTTAATGTTCCCTCCTTGTCATTTCTAGTTAGATCAGTGTCGATGAATAAATAACAATGTTTGCTAAATATGCATTACTGCCTTGTAGGAAAAGTCTTTTACCAACTTGCATGAAGCAGAAGCGAGCGGGCGCGTGTGGGAGGACGCTGCAGATCTTATTCCTCAATGCTAAACTTCGGAGTATGTGTTTGGCTGAAGACTGCTGATTAATAATTACTAAACGATCTCACGTCTATTAAATACCGGATCCTCTGCCTAAATATTAACACAAACTGCAAAAGTGGATGAAATTGATGTTTTAATTTTTTAGCATCATCATTATTAATTACAGGCAGAATCGTTTTACGTCCTAATGATGAAAAGGATATAAAAGGATCATTTTAGAGGCGAGGAGGTAAAACTGCTGTGTGTCTTTGGAGATGATCTCTTTTTAACCCTTACGTGACACAGATATTTTTCATTTTTGAGTTTTTTACCATGTCTAATGTGTTTATGTTTACTTTTATTTGTTTATATTTATATGTTATCTAGGAATGAGGGGGATTTACATTTTTTTAAAAACTCTTTTTTTTTTTTTCAGGCCCCCAGGGGGCTTGAACTTTTGATCTTCATATCACCTGTGTCATAGACTGCAATACTACTGTCTATAGCAAATTCACTATGTAACTATTGATGTATGCAGGCTTCAATAGTTACAATACTATGGCAGGGCTGTCATGGTAACGGGATGGCTCCCGCAATCGCGGCGCAGAGGGGCACCCCGTTACCAAAAACTAAATGGAAAGTGAAAGTAGCCACTCAGATGCCATGGTCAAATGCGACCACGGCATCTGAGTGGTTACTTTCACTTTCCATTGTCATGCCATGTGGGCGGAGTCATCTATGATCATAGGCAATGTTTCTGGGTACCTGCTATATGAAACAGCACAGACCCGACGGCTAGGGCATCCGCTCTACTTTAGAGTGGCCGCCATAATTAGTCACATGCACCAAGACATATATGTAGGTCCTAGTGCGCGTAGGTGTTAAAGGGAACCTAAAACCAGGTCTGAAAAGCCTAATGACATCCATCATCTGATCGGTGCTGTCACCTTGAGCATTGTAGTATTTTGTTTATATAAATCCGTTCAGCCATTCCACAGATATGCACCCTTTTAGTGTTGAGACAAATTAGGGTCTACTATAGCCAAGTGGGTATTAACATTGTGGGTAGACGTGGGGTCTCTGTGTGCTGTATGTACTGCTGTGTTATCGCCCACTTGACTAGTATATCCTAATTTGCCTTAACAATAAGGGCTTATAGGTTTGGAATGGCTGAATGGATTAGGATTAACAAAACTCCAAAATGCTCAGAGTGACTGCGCCGATCAGATGTCATTGGGCTTTTCTGACCTGGTGACAGGTCCTCTTTAAAGGGGTTATCCTTACCATTGATGGCCTATCCTTATTAGATCTGCAATGTCCGACATTTGGGAACCCCACAGATCACCGGTACCAAGGCAGCGCAGTTTGCGGCATTGTTTACAGGAGCATCTCAATAAATTAGAATTTCTTTGAAACGTTTATTTCTTACAGTAATTAAATTAATAAAGTGACCTCCTATATTTTCTAGATTCTTTACACACAGAGTGTTCTATTTCAAGTGTTTTATTTCTGTAAATGTCGATTATGGATTACAGGTAATGAAAATCCAAATCTAAGAAAATTAGAATATTGTAAATTCAGTTCAGTATTGTAAATTCAGTGTCACCTGCCAAGGTTTCCTAAGCCTTTAAATGGTCCCTCAGTCTGGTTCAGTAGGACACACAATCATGGAAGACGCTGATTATGGATTGTATTACTGAATTACTGAAATGAATGAACGTTTCAAAGATATTCTAATTTATTGAGATGCAACTGTACACTTGCCGCTACAGTTTGCAGGGCGAGTAAGCAGAGCGGCTCGCAGTATATAAACAGTACCATGAACCATGCTGTCTCGGTACTGGTGACCTGTGGACCCCTGCAGATCTATCTAATCATAGGCCATCAATGTTAGAAACCGGATAAACCCTTTAACTGCTGCATTTTGTTCCTGTTCTTGTCAGATAAAGTATCATCATGCTGTAGGCTTATGACCAGTTTGGGGGTAGCAACTGGGCAGTTCCCCAGCACTTCTACCTTCCTAGGGTCTTCCTAAAGGACAGAACATCCAGGAGAAGAAGCATAACTTGAAGGCCATGAATCCCAATGCAAAATCTATAGCAGAGCTGGTGTGCCTTCTACCTCTGCACCCCATATAGCTGTGTCCCTGCCCAGGAGGAACCTAAAAGTGGAACAGAAAAACATTTCCTTCCAGAAATCAGTAAAGTGCTCGATTACACCAAGAGGAGCACAGAACACAATACACAATGGTCTATTATACCATAATATGCAAATATTGTATAGGGGTATTATTTAACCGTTGTATGGCAATGGATTGGATGATGTCTAGCGGTTTGTTAGATGGCAGCATAGTTGTCATATTATAGTCAAAGGACGCCGTAAGAAGGTTGAGCGGAGCCAACTGGAGACAAGGAGGAATACTGGTTTTCTAAATTCAACTTCATTGAAGGGGATACAACAGTTGAACTCCCATCAAATATTGCCACCTTCTTGGCCAACTATTCAAAAAGTCATATTCAGACACCATTTGGTGAGACTGATCCGTAGGAGGTATGCTCCACCCTAGGTCATTTTTGGTTCCCCATCAAAACATGAGTTGATATGTCTCTTCTACACTAAGTGTGCAAACTGTCATGTTATCAAGTTACCTTCCACTTGGTAACAGCAGTTTTTTTCTTCAAAGACATGTCTATTTATCATGGTAAAGGTGAATGGCATGGCCACCCAAAAAAAGACTGAGCATATCCAACATGTATCTAAGCTTCTACTCCATTCTACTCATCAGCAGGTTGAACACCCATTGGATGGTGCCCCTTTCATGGCCGTGTAGGTTAAGTGGTCCTATAATGATATCAGTTGGTTTGACTGGACAGTAGGAGCCATGCTGGTCCTCTTCATCCTAAGTCCTTTCTTGGGTTCTTCAACAAACATCCATCGATTGTGCATTCATATTTATCCCTTCTACACTGCAATGAGCTTGCAAAATGTCATGCACTCCGCTAAGTATATGTAATCAGCTTATCTTCCACTTGGTAGCACATTAATTGTCAGGATACTAGACGTAAGGCATGGAGCCAGTCAGAGAAGCCATGCACAAAGACAAATTCACAATTCATATACCTTGTATTAAATGAAACAGATGATAAAATGTGTAATCAAATGTTATTGGTTCTGGTGGTGAGGGGGGGGGAAATAATAGTGATCAGCAGATGGGAGTAAAATTGTGCAATAATCATCATTGCCGCTATTTAGAACATCTTGCTTATCTGGTAGCTCAAGATAAGAACCATAATACAAAATTCCATTTTTTTTATGATGTTCCATTACATATGATCCCATGGCCGTAGAAAATATTTCACGTAATGCTAGGAAAATTATACGGTTTACGCACCGGTTCATGGCACAAATGTGTAAAATTAATAATCAGGCCTTTTCTTCTTGCATTCAGGAGTGACCGCATGAACACCTGCGTCCCGCGCTCCCTCGCCCACCATAATCACCAGCTACAAAATATTAAAACCTTGTAAGGTGTTTACAGTGTTTAAATGAGCAAAATCTCCCCAAAGTGTACAGAAATATCGGAAAATATATATTAAAAAGCAGCCTGTAAAATACCCAGATGGAGAGAAATGTGCAGCCGGAACAGATGGTCGGTTTATATCATCATTTTATTGAGTCGCAGACTTTACCGAGACAGTTACATAGGAAATATTAACACGGAGAAGCAATTTCCAGTTATAGCTTTTCTCAGCTTTTTTCTCCCTCAGCACCAAAAATGTTTATTTTGGAAATTTGATGAAATCTCTCAGCACTGAAGATATTAAAGGTGTATAATCAACATATTGAAGAGAGAAAGGGGGCAATTCATTAGTGTCAATGGACTGTATTAAGATATTTTCTGGTTTAGAAAATGCATTTCAAAATATTCCATTCTGAGTTAATATAGTGGGGGTTGTGTTGCTAGTTCGGAGGTCTCCATCAATTAGTTGGGACAGAAAGTGGCCACAAAGAGGACCTCTCTCTCTTTGGCGGACCCATCATGTCAACACATTATTTGGACAGCCCACTGATTTCCCATGTGCACCACACAAAGGGAATCTGTCAATCACTGATCAGGACCACCCACTGGACTCTGAAGACCAGAATAAACAGAAAAATGAATTAATAAGGGACAGGTCATACCGAATCTTTTCCCATAGTCCTATATATCAATCTGCTCAGCTCCTCCTGCTCTATAACTTCCTGTTATATATAGATGAGACTGCACACGCAACATGATAGGGTCTCTTTAATTTTGCCTGTGGTGACGCTGCTTGGAGATTGAGCTTTTGCTACCAAGATCCTGATTGTTTTGGGTGTCAGAGGTGGGACAATCTCTGATCAACTTGTTTTGCAGGGAAATAAAGTGGAATTGTAAAAGAAGAATGTCACCTTTGAAGACAAGATTTATTCCCTATTGTCAAAGAGTTTATTACAATTTTACATGGTCAGTATTTGGTCAACATTTGGCAGTAATATTTGTGACCCAAACCAGAAGCGGAACCTATAGAGAGAACAGGTGTAAGTGAAAGATTTATGCATCTTCTGTGCTTTTGACTCACTCCTGGTTTCGGATTGCAAATAATGATGCAAAATTCTGGCCACAATAGTGCCTTAGTTATACCTTTTAGTTTTTGGGGAGTTTTCTTGAGGGGGAATGACAGCCTGGTGATGGCTGGATCAGATGTGACATCTATCTACTGGTAACTACTAGTCAGACTTTCCTAACAAGAATTTCGGTGACAACCTCTGTGGGACCTATGTACGTGTCCTCAGTGGCTATCAACTTCATGCTAGTACTCCACAAAGACTTTTTGTAGCTTTGCTGATAGATTTTAGTCATGGATCGACAGCTGACAAGATTGCAGCGGTGAATTCATGGTATTCCTTTGTACTGCTGCTGTAGCTCAATAGTTAAAATCAATCAGCATCGCAACAAAAAAGTCTCCGTGCAGCCCAGGTCTTAAATAGATATGACTAAGAAACAGCTAAATAAAAAAATTGACAACTTGACAGCTCAGAGAATTATAAAACTTGATTCAATCGTAACAGGAAATACTCTGTAACCCCTTAATGCCATGTGACGTCAGTGTATGATCATGTTAGGGGCAAGTGGCAGTCAAACACCCTGCAACAAGAACAAGGTCAGAGCAAACTCCAATTCCAGCTGTTTAACCCTTGTGATAACTGAATAGTGTTCATGACATCAAAAGGGGGGGATCCATTTACTAATTGGTTTCACTAACGGTTCATTACTGTTCTGTGACCCAAACCTGAGGTTGCTTTAGCAGCATCCTGGAAATTTAACATGCACAGACAATGCAACAAAATAAAAGTAATTCATAATATCTGCTAAAAATGCGCACTAAAAATAAAGAACAAAAACTATGTTTACAAAATAAAAATCATAAAACACAAAAGTATTATATATCGCTTTATAGGGTCTGTCCATGACTTTACTGTTGATCACTGTCTCCTCCTTCCCACAACTGTGCTCATCCTTCCCTATCTGACTTTTTTTTTCCTCTGCACTTGCTCTCTCTTAAAAGGTCAGCACGTGCACCAACATTTCTGTCCCCAACCAATCCTAGCCTGCCTTTTATTTTATTTTTGCCTCCTGAGCAATCTAGTTCTTAGTGTGTTATATCCAGCAAATGTGTTAGTTTAGTTTGTGACTATATATTGACCCAACTTTTTACCAGACTTTGTCCCAGTCTGATGTTCCGTCCATATCTGAGCCCACCTTGTTTCTGACCTCTGAACCTGACCTACCCGCCCTGACCTATTGCCTGTCCTCTGACTAAGCGCAAACTCTGCCGGCCCTAACCTCAACGTGTACCTGGACTCATCTCATACCTGATCTCTCAAAGTTAAGCATCAATGTCTCTTAACTTACCTGGGTTACCCATCACCTACACTGGGATTTCTAGAGGTACTTGGTGGTTCCCTGAAGAAAGTACGGATCACTGTATAGAGGTTAAAGGGTGAAAATCAGGGAGCCACTTAGGCTATGCCATCAGGATTAGCTCAAAGCCAAACTTGTTAGGTGCCGCAGTGCTTTCCTACCCACTGCTTGTTAGCCACATATTCATATGGAGGGGGTATAAGTAAAATGGACAAGTATAGTGCCATACCCTCAGCTATGTTTCACCACTACCAAGTGTGGGGGCACAAATGCACTAGAATTCTGCAGACTGTTCACTTATCCTTAAATAACCCAGAAATGAGATTTGGGAAGTAAATTCATGTTATAAATGGTCATTTTTCTCCTTCAGCCCTGACGTTTTCTTATTGTTAATGACTATTTCTCAGACTGACGGGCACTAGGTCTCCCGGGTGATGGCTGCTAATAATTATTGTCAGGAGCTGGGGACTCATGACAACACTTGTTACATTAGTTTTTTTATTCTGAAAGGTGACAGATTTTCCCTGCTATAAATTTTCCATAATACGGATATTCAGAACTTATTAATATTTCACAAGAGTTATTTCTGTCCCGTTGAACATGTTATTCTGGACACGCTTCAGAAGGTCCATGTGACAGGGACATGAAGTATGTCAGGACCGGATGACGTCACAAATGAATGGTTCGATGTTGCCTCTAATGGATGCTGAAAGGTTGTTGGGGAGGATTCTTGTATATAATTAGTAAGAGGACAGATATGGTTTGCGTGACCAGAAGATGGAGCTGGAAGTGTGACAGCGTCATAAAAAAAGTTTTGCAAAGTGAGATGATGGCCCACTGACATTGTCTTGCTACATGGTTGAAAGGAACAATTCTATTTCAGGTTTGTCAGCATCAGGCCAATTTTTGTGAAGAACTTGAAGAAGAAAAAAACCTGAATTCATGCAGAATTCTTTAATGAAAATGCACGTAAAGTTTTAGAACGAGAGAATCTGGTGGAGATTGGGACATCTTCAGATGTCCAGTCACAGTCACTGACCCATATTTACTGACCCCAGAGTATAATAATTTACCAGCAGAGGACATTTTAGTTCGCCTGAGATGAATTCCAAATTGTTATGTTTCATTAAAAACCAATCAATTTGGAATATTCGAGCCAAGCTGAGTTATGCTTCGTTCACACCTTCGCTTGAGTCCGTCCGCTGCCAATCCGAGTGAAAATCTCGGGGAACGGGATCGGCATCGGATACCGACAGGTTAGCGACGCATTGGTTAAAAACCCATTCATTTGAATGGGTTTTTAAAGCAATGCGCGGGTGTCCGATTGCACCCTCTGCGCTGCGAATCCTTTTTTTTTCGTCGGAAACAAAGTCGGACATGCAGGACTTCGTGTCCGACGAAAAAAAAACGGCTTCGCAGCGCAGAGGGTGTAAGCGCACACCCGCGCATTGCTTTAAAAACCCATTCAAATGAATGGGTTTTTAACCAATGCATCGCTAACCTGTCGGTATCCGATGCCAATCCCGTTCCCCGAGATTTTCACTCGGATTGGCAGCGGACAGACTCAAGCGCAGGTGTGAACCCACCCTTAACTCGCCCATCTCTAATCACTAGGATGTCTAGTCCAAGTTTATACCACCTTTTAGTTGGTTTGCTTTAAGCCAGAATTTTATGACACAATTGCTTTTCTTAGAAGCCACAACCACATATCTAGAAAGTACAAAAACATTTGACCTCAAATTAGATGCACCGGTTTGCATCAAGTTGTGTCTACATGTCCTAAAGATGCCACATTGATGCCAGTGTCTAGTTGTAACCACAAAAGGAAATCTGGGCCATTGTCTCAAATTTTGGAACCTATCAGACTAGCTAACACCTTTTAGCCTCAGCAGGCCCCAAGAATAGCCAAAGATGTACCTTTCAATTTTTTCTGACTGCTCATTTCCCAGTAATTCAGACTACAGAATAGGACTCATGCATGTCCTGGTCTCTGACTCAAAATGTGACTTCAGAGAGGACCTTTCACCACATCTACCAACCTCAGTTCTTTGCGTCCTTCAACAATTGTCGCTCCACTGATTTTGGCACAGTGGAATTTTTTCTGTAGCCCTCACAATTCCTCTTAGTTTCAGCACAATTCTGCTTTCTACTGTCAAGTGGGCAGTCCTTGTCTCTTTGATCCAACTTTAATTGGCATACTGGGTGCTGAAATTAATAGTGGAGACTAGAGAAAGAATTCTAACTGTGCCGGGATCAGTCAAGAGGCATCTAGTTAAGGATACAAAAAGATGGGGCTGGTTGGGCAAGGGGCGGTGAAAGATTCTCTTTAAGACCCGTTAGTCGGAAACTAAGAGTTCAGATCCCCATCTAATTTATGTTTGCAACCCAACTTTTTTAGAGGTTGACCAACCCCATAAAATTTGGAGTCTAAAATACAATCTCCTGCCACTGCCATGGACAGCACCAGCTTCAACAGTTGACCAGCCTAGTTGCCGATCCAGGCTAAAATAAATAAAAAATGAAAATAAATCAGCCAGCATCTTCTTTTTTAAGTTTCTTTTATATGCTCCTCAACCTACACTACATGTATGTTCGATGACAACTGTTCTGATGTATTTGATTGGACTGTAGACCTCAGGCAACATGAACTATTTGTCAAATCACAAGCTGCGGAAGCTTAGGCAACGACCCTGCTTAAACCAACACAACCCTATAGGCCTATAATACAGCACTATCCAAGTTTAATGATTTCTTTAAAGGGAATTGACGGAAAATAACCTTTTGTATAAATCACATTTTTAGGTTAAACATGTTTTTTTAACAAGTTTTTTATTTTCCATGTTATTATTTATATTAAAAATAAATCATAAAAAATCTTCCAATTCCATCTTTTGCCTTTCAGCCTAAAATAATCTCTTCCTGTCTCCTGGAGATGGACCATGAGCCATAGACCCAATGGCCTGGAGTAGACCCTACTCACTTCTATGGGAGAGTTTTCTAGGCAAACTCTGTGACCTGGGCAGAGGTCATTGTGTAGAGAGGGGAGGTGATAAGATGTGACATCATCTATTGTGACTGGTGGATTCTGTGTCTTATCTACATATACATGATAGCCTGGATAATCAATGTGCTGTAAGTGAGGTGGCTGCTGCAAGATAAACAGGAAGTGTCAGCATATTATTTGGCTTAGTGGCCAGAGTAACAAGTATTTTCTCTAAATTATAGATAATAACATGAGAAATTCACCCAAAAATTCTTAAATAATATGTCTAACATAGAACTTGATTTAAAAATTGGGTCATTTTCTGGTGACACATTCACTTTAAAGGAATCTGAAGCTCTGACGGTTTCTTCTACCACTAACATGTTTTTCCTTCACTATCTACACTGTCTGCCTTTCATATATGATAAATGAGAGAAATAGAAATAGCACTCTAGTGAAATGCTGAAACAGCTAAGATGCTGACAAGACTTTGAGCCACTAAGTGCAGAAATATTCCATTACCAGGAACTGAATTACAATTAATGTCTGATCGTGTAGCCCACCTGGAAAGACTAATTTTATTGTCTATATTTCCAACAGATTCAGATTAATGTGACCATGTAAGGGGTATGAGGACTAGCCGGTGTGCTCAGGATCTGTCAAGTATAATGAGATGGAAACAGCTTTAGCGGCTGTTATTATCGCCTTGCTCCTGGGACTCTATGTAGATCCATTATGCTAAAGAATAATCATAATACAGTACAGGTCCTTTAATCCAGAATTAACCAGAAAAATGCCAAATTAGCAAATACTCTGGATTATTATATGGTTATAGAAACAATTTCTATTTTGATTGATAACATTAGAGAACCAGAATATTGCAAAATCTCTCCTAAGACGTCTGGAAAATTAAAGGGGTTTTCCGGGCAAAAAAATATTTTTTTAAAAAAAGGTCTTTTAGTGTTATTAATGGATTAATAAGTGTACCCGAATACCTTTAGCAGTGTTTTGAGTGATCTCTGTGTTTCTCTAGGAGTGCCTGGCATCATCTGCATTTGTTTACATGGTGTAGCTTCCTGCTGTCTTAGTTCATGCAATGTATCATGGTAGTTGTAGGCTGACTCACACTATCTCCCTCTCACTCCCTCCCTCTCACACACCACATCCTGTCTCCCGAACTATCCCGCCCACTACTAGCCCTTCCCAACTAATGCAGCCCACCCCCCCACACCATCATACTTACCTGTCTTCCTTCCAGACTTCCTTCTGCGGGGACGGCTCCTCCTCTTCTTTGACTCTGCCAACATGTGCGAAGTAGTCCCGACACTGCACTGCAGCCGGAAATCCATCTCTACTGCGCAGGCATGGGAGGCTCCTCTGGCCTGCGCACGCACCTGCAGATGTCATAGAAGAGGAAGAGCCATCCCCGCAGAAGGAAGTCTGGAAGGAAGATAGGTAAGTATGATGGGGTGGGGGGAGTATTGGTGACGTTGCGTTTCCGGGATATGGGTAAATATACATTTTGTCTAAAGTATGTAATTTAGAAAGTAGGCGGGGGAGGGTGTTTAGATTATTGTAGGAATTCCATTTTATTCTGGACAACCCATTTAATTGGTGGAAGAAAAAAATTACATACACCCCTAGCCTTTGATTGTAGCAGAAGTGTACATGCATGATCACCATGTCTAGGGGATCCAGAGGATCCTCAGAGTTTAGACCATTAATTCCCTATGGGAAACCTGCCCAGGGGTCGTGACACTCTGGTTGCCAGGATGTCCACATGCCTTCATGCTACTTTATCTACATTCTTAGGACATATTTTGTCTTTTGGTAAAAATTATTTGGTAGGGGTGTCCTAGGAAATTTTTATCCATGGGTGCCCTGGATCTGAAAACGTTGAGAAACACTGGTTTAGACACTTGTCCTATGAATAGATAATAGGTCTCAAACAAACCCTTAAAGGAAACCAGCATATCAACCCAGCCTGGCATATAGATAGGTTAGGGTCAGCTGAAACAAACAATGTTTTCCCCTTGTGAATCGGTGCCTCCGTTGCCGAGATATGGCTGTTTATGTCAATTCGATCTTTGGATCAACGAGGTCGTTGCCATCGCTCAAAAGAGGTAAGCCGCAACACCCTCATTGCTACAAACATTTAATTTGCATTTTGACAAAAATGGCAATATCTCAGCAACGGAAACACTGATTCACAAGGGGAAAACACCGTTTGATTCAGAGGACCCTAACCTATCGATCTGCAGGGCTGGGTTGATATACTGGGTTCTGGTGACAGACTCCCTTTAAATGCAACTTACTTAGCAGTGAGTAAAAGTGAACAACACATGCTGTCTTTTCTTTTTCCTGCTACATAATTAACACATAGGCTTAGATACCTACTGTACCTACAGTAGATACCATCATTAGCTTCTCTACACCGCTACTTTGTGAATACATTGAACATAAATACATGTAACTAGTTATGTAACACAATAGGGGGTAAATATAATTGACTGTAATTGTCCCTTTTCATAATGCGCTACTCCACATCCCTGCACTTTCTTCCTCTAAAGATACTTTGTATAACTTCTTGTTCCTGAAATTTACCTCTTATAGATAAGCTCTTAACAAATAAGCAGAATGACTTTGTTGCAAACAATAACCGCACATGGTAATGACCCAAATTACTCTTATCTGCTGCAGCAGCAAGTGTTATAGATGTGATTTCATGTGCCGTACTTATGACACAGCTGTCACGACTTGATGCCTGTTTAACCATTTCATGACCATGCACAGTACTGATACGCTGTTATGTACCTTGAGAGGAGTAAAGGTCTGGAGCTCAATGACGCAGTCTTGATGTGCAGATTAGCCTCGGTGTCTTTAGAGAGACAGTTTTCTTCTTTCTTCAGGAGAGCAGATTTGCATACCTTTTCCGCAGGGAGCACTGCCTGATGCCATACACCGACCAGTCGGAAAAGTACTCCCCAAGATCTAAGCCATGATCTCATACAAAGTCTTCACAGAAACAGATGCAGGTGCTGCATCTATAGCACAATATACCAGGGATTTAGCAACCTTTGCCACTGCAGTTGCTGTCAAACTACAACTCCCAGCATTTTCCATTCACTTCTATGGGAGTTCCAAGAACAACAGAGCAAGTATGCATGCTGAGAGTTGTAGTTTTGTAACAGCCGGAGTGCCAAAGGTTGCCTGCCTCTGCAATATAGAAACAAGGTCCCTGATGATTTGAAGAGAGTGTGGCAGACAGCAATGGAGGGTGCCATGGGGTAGCATTAAAAGGGTTAAGCCTTAGGATAGGTCATTGATTTTATTAGATGTACAGGGGCCCAACAGCCAGGACTCTCAGTAATGTTTACATGCTGACAGCTGTGCTGTTCATTTGCTGCACAATATGTAGTTTAGGTGTTGCAAGGGTGTCCCATTGAAGTCTAGGGGACAGTGCTGCAGTACCTATAACACTGCTACCCATTGTACGTCAAGTGAACAGCATAGCTTTCGCCTGTAAACATCTCTGGGATTCATGCTGTCCAGAAAAAGAAGATCTGCAGAGGTCCCAGCTCTTGAACCACCACAGATCTAAGGATATCCTAAGGATAAGCCATCAATATTAGAAAGTATAGCCACTTTAAAGTCTAGTGTGTCATATCAGCTGGAGTGTACTAATGGACTGGAGTGTCATATCAAATGGGTCTTATATATATATGGACATTTCAGACAGCGGTGGCTGTCACCATGTAGTGATATTCATGAGCTGACATTGTATTAATTGGAATATAGACCACCATTCTGTAGTCTAACTTTCTCTAAGGTAGCGCTTGAAGACAGGCATGTGATGTCAGCTGAAATGTTGAGAACACAGTATGGTACACAACACCGGTATACACTATGGTGTGGTACTCTCTGATCAATATGTCATATTGTCTGGAAATTAGGGAACCAAAGGTGCAAGATCAGGTCACACCAAGTGCGAAACAGAACAAAACACAGAACCATAGAGCTTGTAGAGAGGAGCAAAGGTCATGAAGAAAAAATACATTTCAGTTGTGGGTGTTTTACATGTGACTACTGTGACATCATATGTTCTCCCATGAACCATGTTTACCATGGCTTAGATGGTAATTATTTTGTCACACAACAAGCCCATTAATTACCTGATTTTTCACCAATATATCCAATCCATACTTACCTATATAACCCTGCATTATAATGTATGAATAAAGAAATTGGACTGTACCGTCAGTAATTTGTAGATTATTGGTAGAGATGTTCAAACCTCTTAATATTTGTTTCAGGTTCGGGTGGGACCAAGATTTGTTTTGGGTCGAACAAGTTGTGTCTGAACCACACCTTTAATTGGCTTAAACATAGTGTAGAATACTGTCAGGACTCATAGGAATCTATCTATAAAACATAGTGTATGACACTGTCAGGTCTCCTCGGAACCTATCTATAAAACATAGTGTATGACACCGTCAGGGCTCCTAGGAACCTATCTATAAAACATAGTGTAGAACACTATCAGGGCTCCTAGGAACCTATCTATAAAACATAGTGTAGAATACTGTCAGGGCTCCTAGGAACCTATCTATAAAACATAGTGTAGAATACTCTTTTGGCTCCTAGGAACCTATCTATAAAACATAGCGTAGAACACTTTCAGGGCTCCTAGGAACCTATCTATAAAACATAGTGTAGAACACTGTCAGGTCTCCTAGGAACCTATCTATAAAACATAGTGTAGAATACTGTCAGGGCTCCTAGGAACCTATCTATAAAACATAGTGTAGAATACTGTCAGGGCTCCTAGGAACCTATCTATAAAACATAGTGTAGAACACTGTCAAGGCTCCTAGGAACCTATCTATAAAACATAGTGTATGACACTGTCAGGGCTCCTAGGAACCTATCTATAAAACATAGTGTAGAATACTCTTTTGTCTCCTAGGAACCTATCGATAATAGATAGGTTCCTAGGAGTCCTGACAGTGTTCTACACTATCTATAAAATATAGTGTAGAACATTGTCAGGACTCCTAGGAACCTATCTATAAAACATAGTGTAGAACACTGTCAGGGCTCCTAGGAAGCTCTCTATAAAACATAGTGTAGAACACTGTCAGGGCTCATAGGAATCTATTTAATTTCTAACTCTCAGGCAAACACAGACAAAGTGACATTATTATAGAGACCCCACAGTATAATAGGTGGAGGCCCAGGGGAGGTGTAAAACATAAAAAAAACATTCACACTCACCTTCCATTACCACTTTTGGGTCTCCTTGCAGCCCACTCTCTGCATCCTCGGTGATGACCTCAGCAGTGACATGAGCACGCTGAACGTCATAATGCTTGGCCTGCCCATGTGACCACTGGTGGCGAAATCACAGGCCTCAGCAGTGACCCTGAAGATGAACAGAAGATGAATATCAATGTTTTTTCATTTTTGTCATGTCCCCTGGGCCCCAACTACTCTCTTCAGACCCCAGAGTATAATGCAGGTGACATTTTTGTTCATCTGAACCAAATCACCATTTGTTTTGTTGTTTTGGTTTCATTAAAAAACAAACAATTTGGACTATTCCGGTCAAAACTGCTTAGTTAAAAACCGATTTGCCCATTTCTATAGCAGTTTATCAAGGACAAAGTCCATGCAGCAGAAAGAATGAAACCTTTTGTTTTGTTAAATAAATTCCTGCCTTGGACAAAAGTTGCAAAAAGTAGACAACCATTGTTACATTCTGAGAAGTTTCTACAAAACTTTGGTGAACAATCTATTCAATCCCAATGAGATACAGTCATATGAAAAAGTTTGGGAACCCCTATTAATCTTAATCATTTTTAGTTCTAAATATTTGAGTGTTTGCAACAGCCATTTCAATTTGATATATCTAATAACTGATGGACACAGTAATATTTCAGGATTGAAATGAGGTTTATTGTACTAACAGAAAATGTGCAATATGCATTAAACCAAAATTTGACCGGTGCAAAAGTATGGGCACCTCAACAGAAAAGTGACATTAATATTTAATAGATCCTCCTTTTGCAAAAATAACAGCCTCTAGTCGCTTCCTGTAGCTTTTAATCAGTTCCTGGATCCTGGATGAAGGTATTTTTGACCATTCCTCTTTACAAAACAATTCCAGTTCAGTTAAGTTTGATGGTCGCCGAGCATGGACAGCCCGCTTCAAATTATCCCACAGATGTTCAATGATATTCAGGTCTGGGGACTGGGATGGCCATTCCAGAACATTGTAATTGTTCCTCTGCATGAATGCCTGAGTAGATTTGGAGCTGTGTTTTGGATCATTGTCTTGCTGAAATATCCATCCCCGGCATAACTTCAAATTCGTCACTGATTCTTGTACATTATTCTCAAGAATCTGCTGATACTGAGTTGAATCCATGCGACCCTCAACTTTAACAAGATTCCCGGTGCCGGCATTGGCCACACAGCCCCAAAGCATGATGGATACTCCACCAAATTTTACAGTGGGTAGCAAGTGTTTTTCTTGGAATGCTGTGTTTTTTTGACGCCATGCATAACGCCTTTTTGTATGACCAAACAACTCAATCTTTGTTTCATCAGTCCACAGGACCTTCTTCCAAAATGAAGCTGGCTTGTCCAAATGTGCTTTTGCATACTTCAGGCAACTCTGTTTGTGGCGTGCTTTCAGAAACGGCTTCTTTCGCATCACTCTCCCATACAGCTTCTCCTTGTGCAAAGTGTGCTGTATTGTTGACCGATGCACAGTGACACCATCTGCAGCAAGATGATGCTGCAGCTCTTTGGAGGTGGTCTGTGGATTGTCCTTGACTGTTCTCACCATTCTTCTTCTCTGCCTTTCTGATATTTTTCTTGGCCTGCCACTTCTGGGCTTAACAAGAACTGTCCCTGTGGTCTTCCATTTCCTTACTATGTTCCTCACAGTGGAAACTGACAGGTTAAATCTCTGAGACAACTTTTTGTATCCTTCCCCTGAACAACTATGTTGAACAATCTTTGTTTTCAGATCATTTGAGAGTTGTTTTGAGGAGCCCATGATGCCACTCTTCAGAGGAGATTCAAATAGGAGAACAACTTGCAATTGGCCACCTTAAATACCTTTTCTCATGATTGGATACACCTGGCTATGAAGTTCAAAGCCCAGTGAGGTTACAAAACCAATTTTGTGCTTCAGTAAGTCAGTAAAAAGTAGTTAGGAGTATTCAAATCAATAAAATGCTAAGGGTACCCAAATTTTTGCACCGGTCAAATTTTGGTTTAATGCATATTGCACATTTTCTGTTAGTACAATAAACCTCATTTCAATCCTGAAATATTACTGTGTCCATCAGTTATTAGATATATCAAATTGAAATGGCTGTTGCAAACACCCAAATATTTAGAACTAAAAATGATTAAGATTAATAGGGATGCCCAAACTTTTTCATATAACTGTATAATTCAGTTCAGATAAGCAATAGAAATCCTCCACTTAACCAAGTATTGTATTATTAATATACAAACATCTGCTTTCTTCAATCGATAATCAGAGGAGAATATTAATAAAACATTGGATATTTTAGTACATTCCAGTAGAATTTCAACAGAACTACAACTTAGCTTCTTAAAACAGGAACTTGAATACTCTAGACTCCAGTGAGAAGCTGTACTACTTGTCAACGATATCATAAGCTACCTTACACCAACCACATTACATTAGTCGCTAAAACAGCTCTGGCCCATCGAGGTATGGACTCCACAATACCAGTAAAGGGACAACCTTTATGGTGGTATTTGGGACCAAGATGTAGTGGCAGATTCTGCAAGGTGTGGCTTGAGGCCTCCATGGATCAAATTGCCTTTGGCACACAGCCCACACATGCTCAATGTGATGGGGATTTCTGGAATGCATTTTGGGGCCTTCTCCACACCATTGAACTATGGAAGTAGGTCTCTGGCCTGATTAAGTTTTCTAATGCGGACAACCAGCTATGTGAGTCACTTACTTTGGGAAGAGAGATTCTGTGGGATTTGTTACAAATACAAATCTGATCCATAAGGGCCCCACCATGCAACTTAGGCTACGTTCACATCTGTGTCGGAGTCTCTGTGAAAGACAGTCACAGTGTCCGCCAAAAATCGTAACAGGACTTTATCCTTTGCCAGTTTCAGTTTAAAAATTCTGGACACCCATCAGACCCCATTATAGTTAATGGGGTCCACCAGGCTCCGAGTGTAACTGCTGTTTTAGCGCTCTGCCTCTCTGTTGTTGGGGTTGCGGTGACCAGATGGAAGGTAACGCTGCAGTTGGGATTGCGGGGTGCAAACAGCACAGACTTGTCACGGTCTCTGGGCACGAGGGCGCAGCGCTGGTGCTGTCCCACGTTACCACCACTGGTACCGGTGATGAGGGGGCTGCACAAATGTTGGTGGTGATTGTTCCCCCGGGGCGCTTCCCCTATACTGTGCCGACTGGTGGTGTTTGGGGCGCCCTGATGTTGTCGGTGCAGAGTCAGACACAGAAACGGTTGTAAAGTTGAACTTTTACTTCCATGGGTGTGGAGGCACAAATGCTTAAACAGTTTCTTCAATACAAAACAACGGGGTACGCCTGGTGACACAGCAAAGTCCTGGGGTGCAGGGTAGACTTGATGAAAGGTGTTCCTAGCCCCTTATACTTCAGTGTTACAGCCCTAAGGTGCGTCTGGGCTCCTATTTGGCTCATAGGAGGATGCCCACCATGATACTAGTACATAATATTCCCCACTCACGTTATGTGGTCCTGATAGCTCAGAGTTTTGGGGTGCAATAGTCAGGGTGGCAGGATATTCCACAGGTCTGGCCTTGGCCCCTGGATCCTGTGATACTTGCTATGGAGCACGTGTTCCAGAATGTTCTCTCCACAGTCTCAGGCTGACAAGATAATGATGCTTGACTTCCTTCAGGGCGATGGCTAGGCAGACAGGGGACAGGATCTTCTGAATAGCTGGAGTATGTCAGCTCTCCAACCTTCCTGGGCCTGTCTAGGACTTGAGATTTCTGCACTAAACTCACTGCTTTCTTCACAGGACATCACACTTATCTCCTCACCTCCTCCTCCTAACACTCCACACTTCTAACTCCTCACACGCAGGACCTTCCTGCAGGGGTGTTACCATGGGGACCCAGTGATCAGCTGACTCCTCCCCTTTTCCCAGGCGATGTCCTCCCATTGGACATTTGGTTACTATTCAATCCTATGGGAGGTGTAATGCATGTGTGAGGCTCACTAGGTGGCGCTGTGTTGTGTGAGACTCAGGACCCCCTGCTATGTCACACAGGCTATGAAGCAACAGGAAATAATACAATGCACAGAGATCACCCTCAGCCCAGCCATAGCCAGCTCTGGGATGCCACATACTCCCCCTCTTTCACTGAGCCGACCTCGGCGACGGGCTGGGGTGAAGGTGAGAAATGTAACATAACGTTAATAAATACGAATAAAGTGCAAATGTCACTAACAGTTTAGAAAAATATAATACCTAGAAACTTGAGGTAAGACCTCCCGGCATAGTCCTGGAATGTCCATGAGAAGTCTGAAGGGTAACGGAGAGATAATTAAACTCAGACTTATGGAACCTTTTGGCGGTACCATCAGACAGTCCATATAGAAACGACAGTAGTGCAAATGGGTCCAGAGGCTCTCTGGCACAAATTTTGTGAGTGTCCATTATCATGAGAGTCTCTCTGAGAAACAATAAACAGTCCTTTCTGTAAGGAAGAGTAGGCACTCTAGCACGAATGTCCATACCGCAATGGGGTAACAGAACTTCCTTGGCTCGGTGAGCCAGGCACTATGGCTTGGATTGTTGCATATAAATGTAAATACTATATTACATGGCAAGATATTATATATATACTGTATATACACACAGGAAAAACATTAATGTAATCAGAGCAGGAATAACATATATACAGAAGCAGAGACAGTTAACCTCTTTTACCCAAGGACAGCCATGGCATCACTATAGCGTGTTGGAGGTATGCCTTTTGTGGTACGCTCAGAACGCCTAAGTGGAACGAGATTTGAATCAGGAACAGAGTCACTGAAATCAATTAAATCATCTGTCGAAGGGTTCTCTTGCACTAGAGCAATTGGTGGATAGCAGCTAAATGGTAGTAGTTTAGGCGCCCACATAAGCTCAGTTAACGTTGGGGGTCTCTCTTTTGCTTCAGAAGGTGACAAGATCTCTGTACTCGTTGTCTCAGCTGGGGGCACCTCTGTGGGTAGTCCTTCTTTAAGGCACAGCTTCAGACGGTTTCGGTGTACTACTTGGGGCTGTCTCCCAGGTTTAGAGATCTCATACACGTCGGATTCAGGATATGGTATGGAGATGACACTGTATGGTTCTTTCTCCCAGAATGGATCCAATTTCCCATTCCGATGGTTATTCCTTAACCATACACGGTCGCCAACTTTCAGGGGCGCTGCATGGGCGTGATGGTTGTAATCCTCCTGTTGTCTCCTACGAACCTCATCCATGCGCGTTTCAACTATCTCTTTAGCTTCCTCCATACGTCGGCGGTGTTCAACAACCCAGTCTGTTATGGGTAGTGGATTGATGGTGTCAGGGACCTTCACACCAAGGGTTAAGTCTGAAGGAAGTTGACCTTGTCTTCCAAACATTAGATAAAATGGTGCATATCCCGTAGATGTTTGGGGTGTGTTGTAAATATAGGCCAAGTCCTTGATACGCTCAGGCCACTCAACACCAGGTGTAACTGCGGCTGTTCTTAGCATGCCGATGATCACTTGATTTGCCTTCTCGCACATACCATTCCCTTGAGGGTGATACGCTGTGGTTCGCAATTTCTTGCAGTCTTGGAACTGACACAACTCACGGAACAATTGGGATTCAAACGCCGATCCACGGTCGGTGAGGATATGCTCAGGACAACCGTAATGGCGGACAAACTCTGCGTAGAAGGTCTCAGCCGTAGTTCTTGCTGTAAGATCTCTGACAGGCACGATGACAAGGAACTTGGAGTAATGATCCACCATTGTCAGAGCGTAGCTGTAGCCGGAACGTGTGGGACCCAACTTCACATGGTCCAGAGCAACAATTTCACACGGCTTTTGAGTCTTAATTGGATGTAGAGGGGCCTTCTGATCTCTTCGACCTTCCTTGGTGATACTACAGGCGGGACACTCTCGGCACCAACTCTCAATGTCACTCCTCATCCCAACCCAATAGAAGCAACGACGGATGGTAGCTTCAGTCTTTTGTACCCCGAAGTGACCGGATCTGTCATGATATGCCTCAAGTATCATCTGTGCGTCTCTTCTTGGTACGAGGATCTGATGAAGCCTTTCACCTGTGACAGGATCAAGAGTGTTTCTAAGTAGAAGGCCTCGTTGGACAAGCAGGCGCTTCCTCTGTCGCCAAAGGCGTTTTAATTCCACGTCATGAAGACCTCTCTTTACACGGGTTGGTATTCTTCCTGTAAGCAGGAAATCTGACAATTCTCCTAAAACTCTGCTCTCTTCTTGGAACGTTTTCCACAGAGATGGCTCCTGGAGGGATTCGGCAGCTGTTTTCGCCAGAGATTCTCCTTCTAAAGGAACACCAATAGCAACCTGTTGGGCAAACTTGTTGTAGAATGGTGGCATCTCCACCTCTTCCCAGATGTCTTCTCGGGGTGGTTCTTCTCCCACAGGCAACCTTGAGAGTGCATCAGCGTTAGCGTTGGACTTGCCACTGCGATACTTGACAGAGAACTTGTAATTCGCGAGTCTTGAGGCCCACCGTTGTTCAAGGGCTCCCAGTCGAGCAGTGTCCAGATGCGCCAACGGATTGTTATCTGTGTACACGGTAAAGGGTGTGGCAGCCAGGTAGTCTTTAAACTTCTCTGTCACGGCCCAGACAAGCACCAGAAGTTCGAGTTTGAAAGAACTATAGTTCTGGTCGTTCTTCTCCGCGCCTCTCAGACTCCTGCTGGCGTAGGCGATGACTCGCTCTTTGTTGTCCTGAACCTGGGACAACACTGCACCCAAACCTTGGTGACTTGCATCTGTGTACAAGCGGAATGGCTGACTGTAGTCGGGATAGGCTAGAATTGGTGGTTGCGTCAGAAGTGCTTTAAGCGCTTGAAAGGCTTCCTCTTGACGCTCTGTCCAGTCTACCGGAAGCTTTCGGTTGTAGTTTTCTCTGGGACAACCGCGCAACAACTCGTTCAGAGGCTCGGCTACTTGGGCGAAGTGTGGTATGAAACGCCGGTAGTAACCTGCGAATCCAAGGAAGCTTCGGACTTCTTTGACGGTAGTTGGTCTTCGCCAGTTCTGGACTGCAGTGATCTTTTCAGGATCAGGTTGGACGCCTTGTGCGCTCACGACATGCCCAAGGTAGTGAACTTGGGGTTTCAACAGGTAGCACTTGGAGGGCTTCACCTTTAGGCCGTGCTGTATAAGTACCTTGAATACCTCGGACAAGTGACGAAGGTGTTCTTGGTATGTCCGGGAGAATACAATAACATCGTCCAGGTACAGTAGCACACTCTGGAAATTCTCATGGCCGAGGCACCTCTCCATAAGCCGTTGGAATGTGGCTGGGGCATTACATAGCCCAAATGGCATACTATTGAATTCAAAGAGTCCCATCGGGGTCGTAAACGCAGTCTTTTCACAATCTTCAGGCGCCATAGGGACTTGCCAGTATCCACTGGTTAAGTCCAGGGTCGAGAAACAGGTAGCTGATCCCAAAGCCGTTAGAGATTCCTCAATCCGCGGCAATGGGTATGCGTCTTTGTGCGTGACGTTGTTGAGTTTACGATAGTCCACACAAAATCGTAGGGTTCCGTCTTTCTTCTTGACAAGGACTAGCGGGGCTGCCCAGGGGCTGTTACTGTCCCGGATGACATCAGCATCTCGCATCTCTTGGATCAACTTTTTCACCGGTTGGTACATCGCTGGTGGTATTGGACGGTGACGCTCCTTGATTGGATGGTGGTCGCCAGTCAGAATGCGATGTTGTATGGTTGTGGTCTTACCAAAGTCCAATGGGTGTTTGCTGAATGCCTGTTGGTAACGCTTGGCCACATTGCGAACCCCATTGATGTGCTCTATAGGGGTATTGGCGTCTCCCACGTTCAATTCATCCCACCAGGACTTCGTGGCTCCATTCTGAATGTTCTCAGCAGCTTGGGTGGAACGCTGTGTGGCGGTAGAATCACCAGAGAGAATGTCTTCTGGTGCTAACCGGTGTAGCAGGGCCACAGAGTGGAACTTGTGGAGGTTCACGGGAGCATCGCCCAAGTTGACTAAGCGGACAGGAACACGTCCATTGGAAACTGTGACAAGGCTGCGGGCAGCCATGACAAGTGGTTGGCCATCTACCTGTATGGGTTGTAGCAAGGCCTCGTAGTCCTGATTTTCTATGCCCGGACGGGCACGGCACCACACCATAGTTTCTGTTCCAGGCTGTAGGGTTACTGGACGGGTATCTTGGATCCGGACTCGACCAATTTCACCTTGTTTGTTGGCGAACTTGTGCTGGGCATTGAGTACACGAATGGCCCGCTGAATGGTCTGCTGGTCACTGGGAGAAGCTGTAAGGAGAGAGGCATGCAAGGCATCCAACACTTCTGCAAAGCAATGGCGTAAAACATTCATGCCTAATATTACAACTGCAAACCTATCATCCTCTACATCAGTGACAATTACACCCTGTCTAGGCAGTTTCAAGTCCCCAATCTGGATAGTGGGTTCCCAATAACCCTGCTGTGGTATGGGCTGTCCATTGCTGGCACACAGATTTATCCATGTGTCAGGTGTTCTATTCAACACACCTAAGTCCCAATGTTCAAGGAACACCTGCTTGCGCAGGGTTGTTACCTGAGATCCAGTGTCCACCAACGCTGTCAGAGGGACGCCGTTCACCCGGATTGTGATGTTTGGGCAGGCTGAGACGAAGCGTGACAATGGCACTGAAGATTCACCTGGGCCCTTCTTCTTTCCTCCCGAGGGGCGGCCCGCTGCCTCGGGGGTGGCCCGTTTAACTGAAAACACTGAGGCCTGTTGTGTCCATATCTATGGCAATAGGTACAGTATGGCCTCTCACTCTGGGGAGGTTTCACTGAAGACGGACGTCTGGGTGGCGACTCAGGTGAGATGTTGAGACTTCGCAAAGGATCACTGGACGATGAAGACGGCTGGGTCAGACGATCTAGACGGACGGTGATCTGTTCCATGGCACGGGTCAGATGATCCACTCGGGCCAGAAGGTCATCTCTGGAGTCTGCTGGTGTAGTCTGCGCAGTTTGGGCAGCAGGTGAGGTACCCAGAGGTAGTGGCAGGACAACTGGAGCAATGCTTGTTGAGGGTCCAGGTGAGGGAGCACAGATGACTGGGCTCGGCTGGGGCTGCTCCTGTCCCAAGACCTGGATGGCAAGGGCCTTGAAGTCAGCAAATGTGATGCTGGGATGTTGTGCAGCAAGCATTCGCAACTGACTCTGGAGCAATGTGGTACCCGCCCCTTCTATGAAGCGGTCAAGCAAGATTTTATCAGAGTCCACATTTTCACGTGGATCCACTTGCACCACAGCTCTGAACGCCTCTTGGAGGGATAAAGCATAGTCCCGCAGGGTCTCACCAGGTAGTTGTCGTCTGGAAAAGAAGCGCATCTTTACCTCGGAGACAGATCGCACGTCAAAGTTCACCTGGAGTTTGTCCAGAATTTGCCCAGAGGTTCTTTTGTCAGAGGCAGGCCAGGATTTGACCTCCCTAGCTGCAGCACCCTCAAGCTGGCCCAGCCGGATCTGTATCTGCTGTTCTGTATTCAGAGGATAGAACTGGAAGAGAGACAGCATCTTCTCATGAAAGTCCCTGAGGGTATGCGCCTCCCCTTTGTAGCGCGGCAGCCATGGTGCGCCAGGGTAAAATGGCATGGAGAATGGTAGGCTGCTCGCCATGGGCACTGCTGGATCACTAGAAACAGATGGCACAATGTCACTTTGCTCAGTCATGTTGTTTGCAGGTATGACTGAAATTAGGTCGCCGTCTCTTTAAGAAACTCAACTGCTTGCTGGCAGGGAATGGAGACTACAACTTGGAATGCTGTCCCTTTAAGAATGCTGTAGCTATTAACAGAGTCACTGTGATGCAGGCTGACGGTGTGCTCCCCCTCTTTAATGGTGGCACTCCCCACGGACACGGAAAACACTCGCTGGGGCCGTGGGAGGACTGAAGACAAGGACAGGGAGGCACAGTACTCACTGACAGCAACTGCAGCGTGGACCAGAGATCAGCGGTGCACAGCAGGGACGGTGATGCGGCACCGGAGAGTCAGAAATGGCGCTGGCTCGTTCGCCTTTCACTTTCTTGTATGGGTGCGCTGGAGCATTGCGCTCAGCATTCTGGGCTCTCCTAAGATGGCGGCAGATGGGTCTCCTGGCCTCATGGGCAGTGCTAAAAATCTCCCGCACTTTTGCAAGGTACAGTTAACCCTTTGTGGGCGTTCTTACACAGCGATGTGGCGCAGCAAACAAGTCCTGGGCGTTTTAACTCTTCCAGGGCTGTAACACACTGAGAGGACAGTCTTTAGGGCTTACTTCAGGGGTACAGGGCTCCCCCTCTTTGTGGCAAGCACTCTCAGGGAATAAACTTGATCTTAGCAAAGTCCACAATAAAGACCAATGCTCTGGAGACAATTTGGCGCACTTTTCGTGGCAACTTTCTCAAAATGGCACACACCCGTATCCTGTTCGTGACGCCAGTTTTTCTTGCGGTGACCAGAAGGAAGGTAACCCTGCAGTTGGGATTGCGGGGTGCAAACAGCACAGACTTGTCACGGTCTCTGGGCACGAGGGCGCAGCGCTGGTGCTGTCCCACGTTACCACCACTGGTACCGGTGATGAGGGGGCTGCACAAATGTTGGTGGTGATTGTTCCCCCGGGGCGCTTCCCCTATACTGTGCCGACTGATGGTGTTTGGGGCGCCCTGATGTTGTCGGTGCAGAGTCAGACACAGAAACGGTTGTAAAGTTGAACTTTTACTTCCATGGGTGTGGAGGCACAAATGCTTAAACAGTTTCTTCAATACAAAACAACGGGGTACGCCTGGTGACACAGCAAAGTCCTGGGGTGCAGGGTAGACTTGATGAAAGGTGTTCCTAGCCCCTTATACTTCAGTGTTACAGCCCTAAGGTGCGTCTGGGCTCCTATTTGGCTCATAGGAGGATGCCCACCATGATACTAGTACATAATATTCCCCACTCACGTTATGTGGTCCTGATAGCTCAGAGTTTTGGGGTGCAATAGTCAGGGTGGCAGGATATTTCACAGGTCTGGCCTTGGCCCCTGGATCCTGTGATACTTGCTATGGAGCACGTGTTCCAGAATGTTCTCTCCACAGTCTCAGGCTGACAAGATAATGATGCTTGACTTCCTTCAGGGCGATGGCTAGGCAGACAGGGGACAGGATCTTCTGAATAGCTGGAGTATGTCAGCTCTCCAACCTTCCTGGGCCTGTCTAGAACTGGAGATTCCTGCACTAAACTCACTGCTTTCTTCACAGGACATCACACTTATCTCCTCACCTCCTCCTCCTAACACTCCACACTTCTAACTCCTCACACGCAGGACCTTCCTGCAGGCGTGTTACCATGGGGACCCAGTGATCAGCTGACTCCTCCCCTTTTCCCAGGCGATGTCCTCCCATTGGACATTTGGTTACTATTCAATCCTATGGGAGGTGTAATGCATGTGTGAGGCTCACTAGGTGGCGCTGTGTTGTGTGAGACTCAGGACCCCCTGCTATGTCACACAGGCTATGAAGCAACAGGAAATAATACAATGCACAGAGATCACCCTCAGCCCAGCCATAGCCAGCTCTGGGATGCCACAGGGTTCCCTACGGACTCGAACAATGGAGATGCAATGTTAACAATTAACATGTCTGTACAGCTCTTTTCACACTACATTTTTCAATGATTATCAGATGTATATTTCTAATGGAGCCTGATATATACCTCTGACAAATATTATTGTATAGCCATACAGTGTCCATCACCCATAGCCTGCCATGCTAAAAAAAAAAAACACATGGATGTAACTTTAGATCAAGTTCTCTAATTCAGACCAAGCTCAATGGTTCTTTAGTCGCACGCAATTTAACACATAGACAGGTAATGCGTTTATATTATATGGACCGTATTACAGTCATAAATCCCATCCAGACTGTGGGTTGAATGACTCAAACTTAGATATACATATACAATATATACAGTATATATACAGTATATATACTATATATATATATATATATATATATATATATATATATATATCTACTGCAGTTGTATGGAAGGTCTGTATGATATAGACACATTACAGTCGTCTGCAGAAAGCCTAATTTAGGGGTGAAATCTGAAGTTGCACAACTATTGCACCCATGGGTATATATTGAATTTCAGAAATTGGTGAAACTGCAAACATGGGCACAGCAGCATATATACTGTAAAGGATCAGAAGAAGCCCTCATTATGGTTTTGGTTTTGTCACCCCCAGATAGAATCATCTGGTGTCAAACCAATCCCCTAAACAATGTTTGCTAACAATATAGTTCTTGCTGAACAGGGCTAGCCCCCTTTCTCGTTGTGCCCCATAGTAGCTACATGATCTGGCTCTGCGCTTTATAGGCTTCAAAACTGAGGGCTGAGCAGGCCGGTCACAAGATCATCATTGGCATGAGACCGTCACCATTCACTTCAGCTACTACAATTTCCATCCTCAGAATATTCTGCTTTCCTTTGATGTCTTGTCTTGACTCCGAGTATTCCCTGTCCCCCTTAGGAAGCCCTGCTCCGGCAAAATAAACCAATTACTCCACGTTAAACCAAACTCTTGTATCTCTCGCTCTCCATATTGTCCCTGACGCTCAAGAACAAGGAAATTGACAGAGAAATGTCTCCCTTCAGTCGACTGTTATGTGAAATATTTAAAATCAGGATGAGAACAGCCAAATCTCGACTATTAACTTGGTTAGATGTATTTAGAAATTGCAGTTGCAACTATTAAATTCTTTTCAGGAGACACTTTTCCGGCTGTTTGAGATGATAACGTGTTTTGAGACAATAAAGGCAGTTTTATAATGTGATGCTAATGTACAGCTCACCACTTAAATGTGAGATTTATCTTATTTATTAAGAGGCACTAACTAAAGAACTGCGTTTACTGCGGCGGTGGAAGCATTTGCTTAACGACCAGCAAGGGAGGGAGTATTAACAAGTCTTAACTGGATTCATTTTTCCGTTGTGAGACGGTGGAAAGTCATTTAATTCAATTGCTTTTCGGGCCTGGAAGTTTGCAGAAAGCTTCGACCCTATCAGTGGCTGACATGCAATCACAAGCGTGACCTTTAGGTTAATACCAGAAATCAGCTCTGCAAACAAAACTAGATGGATCTGAAGGAAAAGGTTATTGTAACACAACTAGCCATGTCCAAAGCCATACAGTTGGGATGAAAGTTGGCCAAAATGTTACATAGTCACATAGCTGATAAAGCTGAATTAAGAAAGAGGTTCATCAAGTTCAACCTATAATCCTAAAATGTTTATCCAGTTTAAGACAGAGGTCCATCAAATCCAACCTTTAATCCTAATATGCTGCTCCAGTTTAACACAACTAGCCATGTTCCAAGCCATACACATGCGAAGAAAGATGGCCAAAATGTTACATAATTACATTATTTATAATGCTGAATTAAGACAGAGGTCCAACAAGTCCAACCAATAATCCTACAATGTTGATCTAGTTTAATAAAGAGGTTCAAGAAGTCCAACCTATAATCCTACCATGTTGCTTAAGTTTAAGACAGAGGTCCATCAAATTCAACCTATAACCATACCACGTTAATACAGTTTAAGACAGAGGTCCATTAAGTCCAACCTATAACCCTGCCATGTTAACCAAGTTTACAATAGATGTCCATCAAGTCCAACCTATAATCCTACAATGTTGATCCAGTTTAAGACAGAGGTCCATCAAGTCCAACCTATAGTCATACTATGTTGATCTGGTTTAACACAACTAGCCATGTCCAAAGCCATACATATGGGATGAAAGATGGCCAAAATGTTACATAGTCATATAGCTGATATGGCTGAATTAAGACAGAGGTCCATCAAGTCCAACCAATGATCCAGAAGGCAAAAAAGTACCATGAAGAGGATGCCAATTGGCCCATATGAAAGGAAAATGGTTCTAACACCAAATATGGTAATTAGAATCAATCCCTGAATCAATATCCTGCCCCATAAATCTAGCTTCCAAAACTTTTGATACTTTTACTTTCAATAAAGGCATCTGGAGTTTGTACCCTGTTTCATCCATTCAAGATCCTGTGATAGTGATTTCTAGAATCTCACTGCTCCTGTTGTAAAGAATCTCCTTTTATGATGAAACCATCTTTTTGCTAGATGTACAGTAGATGATACTCCCTTGTCATGGCTACAGGCCTGAGTATATAAAGATCAGTAGAAAGATCTCTGTTCTGGCCATTCTTATATTTGTTCTTCATACTTAGGTCACCCCAATACATATTTTGGCCATATTATGGTTGATCAGCAACTTTGTAATCTTACTCCACAAATAACATTTATTACCTTTCCACAGAATAGATGAAAAATATATGAATGCTGAAGGCCACACCACAGGGATCAACACCGGGTACTAAAACAGGGGTCCTGGTTCTGTTTTGGAAGAGTTTGAATGGGCCTGCGGTCACAAGTGTGTACTGCCACCTTCTTCAAAGTCTGGGTACAGTGCTTGGTTGCCTCTGTTGATCTCACAGGCATGCATGACAGTCAATGCCTTCAAATCTACTTGACGGGGGCTCATTTAAGTGATCGTGGGGTTCCAACTCACTTACCCTGTGGAAAGCTGAAAAATGTTTTTGTGGAATAATCACTTTAAGTGTTAGATAGATAATAGGTATATATTACTCACATAAAAGTCATTGAAAGCAGTGGTTGAGTTAATGTGATTATTTACTGGTTACTTAACAAGTTAAAAGTCATGTTAAAAACTTGGCTGCATCTGAATAAGACGAGACAATAGATATCGATAGATAGATAGATAGATAGATAGATAGATAGATAGATAGATAGATAAAAAGGTAGAATATATATATATGATAGATAATATATAGGGACATACAGATGTAGCCATATTCAAATTGAATCTTATAACTCAAAACAAAAGCCATTGAAACCAATGAAAAAAGGTTGATTAACAACTGTTTACTTAACAAAAAAGTAAAAGTTGTTAATGTTAAAGTTGGCTACATCAGTATTAGCTAAACATCAATAGATAGATAGATAGATAGATAGATAGATATGAGATAGATAGATAATAGGTAGATAAATGATAGATAGAGAGATAGATAGATAGATAGATAGATAGATAGATAGATAGATAGATAGATAATAGGTAGATAAATGATAAATAGATAGATAGATATGAGATAGATAGATAGATAGATAGATAGATAGATAGATAGTATGAAAAAAATAAAAGCTATAGAGACATGTAGATAGATAAATAGATTGAATCACTTTAGACACATTAATGGACATTCACTTTCCAGTCTGTATACCGAAACCGCTTGCCTGTTTTCATACATCTCATAAATATAGCATAACCGCCCCTTTAAATGAAGCAGAATTTTCCTTTCTATGAGTAAACGACCTTCACGCCCTCCATTATCCTCTCCCACTGAAGAAATACTATGACTTCTGTAATGGGGCCGTAGGAGAGTAATGCACTCCTTTATTCTAACCAGATCACTTTTTTTTCTTAGATGTTACAAAATGATTTTTATTGCAAAGTATCAACTCGGTCCTTATTACAATAATTATTTTATCCTCATCTCCTACATCAAAGGAGGGGACGACGATTACATTTCTGCAAGATGGGGTGTCTGTAGCCGGTGCAGTGCGGATCAGATGGAGGGTACCAATAATTAGACTCGAAAGCCACTTTGATTGCCGGATGAAACTGGTGTATAATTCAGCTTTCTAGACAGACAGGCATATCTGGCCTGTATAATTAGAGAGCAAGGAAGATATGTTCTCAAAATATGTAGAGTCTCATTATGGGGGAAAGGAAATAGGAAAGAAATTTCCATGAACCTGCTGAATTTCCCATTTTATCGCCTCTCTCTCCGCCTGCTAAATTGCTTCTATTAAACATATATAAACTCTCAAGTTAAGTTAGATGCCCCGTCAGCAATTTCCACCTGCAGCTTCATCTAATGTGAGGAAAGCTCTGCCGCCCCCTCCTAACTTCTCTTTGACCTTTTCTAAGCAAAGGAAAAAAGCATCTGCCAGAGGCAACATGGCCCACAGCAGCAAATGAAAAAAGTTTCACTTGCCCTTTCACATACACCAAGATGAAAAGGACTTTGGGAAGTCAATGCACTCAAAATAACACTGGCAACCTATGTAACCTGGCATCGAAAATAGACTATGGCCAAGGCAGGAGCAAGGAAAACATTTCATTAGCGGGCTTTAGTTTGGGCTAAATGTTTTTATATTGTAAAGGTCAAGTTTTTTATTTTTTTTTCATCTTCACAGATTTTACTAGAAATTCCAAAAACTCTTATTTTAATGCAGAGAATACTTTATGGATTCAGCACTAGGGGAAGAAGAGGAAAACTGGAACTGAACCATCACAGTCAAGAAGGAGTTCAGAGGGGCCTCTCAACCTGAGAAGCTGACGAAAAAAGTTTGACATAAACTTTACTTTTTTCACCTTCGCAGATGTTACTAGAAATTCAGAAAATTCTTATTGTATTGCCAAGAATACTTTATGGAACAGCACAAAAAAACAGAAAAAAAAAGCCAAAAATTATATATTTTCATGCAAGACTCCAAAATGGGCTGGAGAAAATTACTGCCAACCACAACTTAACCACTTCAGTACCACGCCAATTCATGGTCCAGGACCAGTCATGTTTTCGGGGTTTTTGTATGTGCGGTTTCGAGGGCAATAACATTTTTATCATTTGGGTTATTCAACAAATTTCTGCGTCTTTTTTCGGAGACACATAGGGCTTTATTTTTATGCTGTTTTTATTTTTGCATATTTTTTATTTTTTTTTTATCTGGGAAAATATAAACAAAAGAGGAAGGAAAACGCGTCTGTTTTTCACTTTTAATTTTTTTTTTTTATTTAATAACACAAAGTGCTACTAAAAAACTTTATAAAATAGTTCTTACTCTCCGTTATGATAATTTTTATTTTGTATGATGTCGTCAGGGGTGGGGCTAGAACCTGTGATAAAGTTGTGTTATTGATGTATTAGTTTATTCATTTTTTAAATTATTTTACTTTCATTTTTTTTTTTTACTTTTCTGATCATTTTATTTATTTATTTTTTTACATTTTGTCCCCATAAGGTCAGTATAGACTGAATTTTTTTTTAGGGGGGGAGGCTGACTTCCCCTGTATCTGGGGCTGATAAATTTAGCCGCAGTTGCAGGAGGAATACAGCCTCCTGCCCATAACCAGCCTCCTGTAGGACCCAGGAGCTCTTACAGCCTCTAATCCCGGCAGATCACATGACCGCCATGTCAGAGGGGAGCCGCATCATGGTGACGCTCATAGCTATGTATACAGTGCTCATTGAGCTCATTGAGCTGTGTACACACCAATTGTGAAGGCAGGGATGGTAATGAACCTTCCCTGCCTTCTCTAGGGGAAGGGAGACATATCGGTACATCCTTGCCGAACTAGACAACCACTCTCCGGATGTGAAAACCCAATGGGTGTTCCGGAAGTTGTTAATATTTGGTTGCACACCCTTTGGAAAAAAATAACTAAAATCTATTGCATCCTATAGCCATCAACAAACTTCTTACACCCCTCAATTGGAATGGTGGACTACTCTTCTTTTGTAAATTGCTCAAGTTCTCTCATATTTGAAGGGCGCCTTCTCTCAACAGTATATACTGTACATATATATATATATATATATATATATATTTATAGTATTATGCAAATATTTAAGGAAGGTTCAAAAACATGCTGCAAAGTAGGAATATTTTCAAAAATAAAAGTGTTAATAGTTTATTTTTGTCAGTGAACAAAATGAAGTTAGGCAGGGGCCCCACATGGCGTAAACGCTGCAGTTTGGCCACTGCGGAAATACAGCGTAAAAAAACAGGGGAAGTTACAGTCACTGTATAGTGGATGGGATTCTAGAGAATCCCATCCCCACACTACAGGAAAATACGTGCAGCGGACATGCTACGATTTCCAAAACTGTTGTGGTTTTGGAAATCGCAGCATGTCAATTATACCTACAGAAACGCCGGCGGTTTCCCTTTAGGCATAGTGGAAGCAGAAAGTCCGCAGAGGAAACTTAAAAAAAAGCACTGTGGGAAAAACTGGAAAAAAGCCGGCAAAAAAGCGCTACGGGATGCTACATGGGGCCTTAGCCTTAAAGAGAAATCTAAATTTTTGACAGAACTCGGCAGGGAGGTTGTTCCCGCCATCTTGGAGAACTAAGCACAGATCTTCTGTAGATGTAGGCTGCTCCAATCCTTCTGTCTTCATGTAATCCCAGACAGACTGGATGATGATGAGATCAGGGCTCTGTGGGGGCTGGATCATCACTTCCAGGACTCCTCCTCCAAAGGGCAAAGGTCACACCAAATATTGATGGGATTTACATTACTTTTTTTTTTTCCATTCACTTCACTTTGTTAATTAATAAAAATAAACTATTAACCCTTCAATTTCTTAAAGCATTCCGACTTTATAGCATTCTTTCCTATACCTGCCTAAAACTTTTGCACTAGATAGTACTTAATTTTTTTTTTTACCAGGACTAAATTTAACCCAGCACCATTCCTTACTGCATACATGATGCTGTATCTTTCATATGTAAGAGGAGTCTAAGCCAGACGCACTCCTGACCATTCCCGCTCACTTTGTATCAGTCGCTGTGATGTCCCTTTTGCTGTGCATGATCTGAGTTACTCTTTGTGCACCTCATTGTGATTGTATACGTGATAATGTGTGCCCCTCGAGAGATACCTCTGACAACTTATTGCGTGAGAGAGCCGGAGAGGGTGGAGACCGTCCTGTGGCTCCCTTCTCAATTAATTCTAAATTTGGTATCAGCACATGTTTTGCTAAGAGTTACATTGGAGCCTTGACATTCGCCGTTTGACGTACATTCGCCCGGAGAGTTTGTCAGGATTGCCTTCTACTTTGTATAGTTTTAATTGCACGGATCTAAATGTCAGCGTTGCCTTGGGGGATAGACACAGAGTAAGTGGCTATTCAGGGTGTTGATTAAGGAGGTCTGTTTGCTGCCGGCATTCACGCCTGCTCAAGACAAAGGTGCCGACCATTACCTATATCGCAACGTGTCACTATGGTTTCTATTAATGTCATAAATGCAAATAATTGCTTTTTGTTCTTCGTACTGGAATCCTTTCTGACCTGCGGAAATTTTGCAGTTATCTACATGTCACTTTGTTTCAGTGTAACTTTGAGGCTGCAAAACATCGACTTTACTTTTTGCTATTTTTGCTTATCCAGGATATGGCCAGCTAGTTAAAGAGAACCCCCGCCTTAAACATTTTACTTTTCATCCGTTACTTCTGGTGCCATCAAATTCACTTTTCTTCCTTTTCTTTAACCCTTTCCTGCTGCAAACATTTAGCGTTTTTCGATTTTGGTTTTTTACTCCCCGTCTTCCAAAATCCATAAGTTTTCTGTTCACAGTGCTGTATGATGGCTTATTTTTTGCAGGACAAATTGTACTTAAAAGGGTTGTCCAGGCAAAAATGGACAACACTTTTAACTTTTAAATCAGCCAGCATTGAAAAAAATAAAAAAAAAATTCATACTCACCTGTCCCCGATGCTCCGGTGTCCAGTGCGTTCCAATCCTTCTGCAGAATGGGTCTGTTCCAGAGTTCCACTGAAGCCGCTGATTGGTCTCAGCGGTCATTTGACTCGGGAGAAGCCGCCGGAGCAGAAGAATCAGGACGCACTATGCTTTTTTTTTTTTTTTTCACTACCCCTGGCTGATTTAAAAGTTAAAGAGATTGTCTGATTTTGCCTGGACAACCCCTTTAATTATAGTACCATTTAATATTCTATACGATGTACTGGGAAGCTGCAAAAAATTCAGAATGGGGGGGACTAAAAAAACTGCCATTGTGCCATTTTCTTGTGGGTTCTGTTTTTACGGTGTTCACTGTACAGCCAACATGATATTACCTAAATTTTGCAGGTCGATACAATTACAGCAATATCACATTTATATAGATTTTGTTATGTTTTAACACCTTAATATTTTTTTTTTTTTAAATTGATATAGTCAGACACCCGTAACATTTTTTTTCTATTTCTGTATATGGAGCTGCATAAGGGACAAATGTACATTATATTTTATACCATTTCAGAGAAAGTCAATGACTTTCAGTCAAAATTTTTTATGGAGAAGAAACAGTGAAAAAAATTTGGTTGGGCCATTTTCAAGTTTTTCCAACTACGGAATTCACCATATGGGGAAACATTTTTATATTTGCAGTTTGGCCATTTTTAGACACAGAGATAATTTTTTTTAGACCCACCAGGGGGTCTTGAACCCCAGGGGTTTGATAACTAGTACAATATACTGCAATGCTAATGTATTGCAGTATGTTGTAAGATCCAATGGGGAAATTTATCAAAACCAGCATTCCAGAATTCTGGCGTAAAGAAAAGTTGCAAAGCAGGGATTTGCATTATTTTTAGCTAATTTTGTTAAACATTTTATAACTTTTGATTTCTGCACCACTCATTTCACTTTTCAATAGTGGGTGGGGAAGTGGGTGTGGTTAGCCTGTGATATCTGTACTATAGATTTATTAATGTGACATTTGATATATTTGGTGCAAATTATGCCAATGCAGACTCCAGAAAAACTGACTTAAAAAATTCCCATAATGAGAAATTTCTCCCATTGAGTTCTATGATTGGCTATTGTCGACAGCGTGTAATAGAACTATACTTATGGCTAACCCGGGAGCCTGCAATAGGACACAAGTTTCTGACTGGCGTAGACTTGCACCTGTTGGGTCTTTTATTAAGGCTGGCATACAAAATGCCAATCTTAATAATTCTGGCCCAATATGCTCAGTAATGTACGCTCTATCTGTAAATAGTTAATGGCAAATAAAAATCTTATAATATGTATTGTGTAAAAACATACATGTAAATTGTGTCGGGCTGGTCAACGGTCCTAAAAGCACAGGCAAGAAGTCACTACAAACAGAGGTAAAGCATTTTAGGATGGTGGTACACAACAGCAAAAACATGCTAAAAATGATAAAATATTAGCAATTTAAAGGCAAGTCATGGTCTCATATTTGATTTCCATGTAAACAGGGTTTGATTTCCATGTGTACTCTGTTACGGCCTCATTTTAACATCCTGTGCCCCCTGCCCTACCCAACCATCCTGTGCCCCCTGCCCTACCCAACCATCCTGTGCCCCCGCCCTACCCAACCATCCTGTGCCCCCGCCCTACCCAATCACTGTTACGGGCTAAAATAAATACATTAATGGGAATTAGCACTGACTTAATCAATGCGAAACGCTTTGTGCAAATATGCAAAATAGATCATTTATTCATAGAATACATGATAAAAAATGCAATATTAATAGCATGGAAAGTAAGACAGAGGCCAGTGAGCTCCTGTAGCTCTAAGTTCACACTTGAATATTTTCAGAGCTTTTTATACCTTCTCCAGTCTGCAGTGCTATTCTTGCTGTTAAAAATAATGAAACTCCAAAAAATCCCATCAAAGTCAACGAAAACCGCCCCTTTTTTTTCAAGAGTGGACCTAGTAGGGGACCTTTACCAATTTAGTACAACAGAAAAATAATAATCCAATAATATATAGACAAAACTGCACTGAATATATATATATATATATATATATATATATATATATATATATACATAACATTTTCAGTATTGTATATAAATATAAGTACTGTCAGTAGGGGTGAGAGGTCCTCCTTAAAAGAACAGTCGCACAGCCAACATGTCTACCCCAGCCTTTTGGCTATTGGGATTCCCTGACAATAAGGCTGATCACAGATTGTCCTGTATTTAAGACTTTCAATTGGTGGGGGAGCCACCAATATGCGTTCAATTGCCCTGCAGCACCCCAGCAGGGCAAATGGAGTATTACTACGAAGGTGTTGATGGCAATAGGTTGTGTATAACGCATGGACATATTAGGTCCTCCAGCAAAAAAGATGCTCTTTGTAACCAATCGTTTCTTTGGCTGATGGTAGATCCTGTTATACAATTCTTTAATAAAGCATATGAAAATATATTTTCCAACTAGACAACCGCTATTAGGCTAAAACCCCACGTAGCGGGCCGCAGCCAAACAGTGTGGAGGGAAATACAGTGGCGGAAACTCATTGCAGTTTTTCCTGCAGCGCTTTTCACAGAAAGTCAGCAGAGGTTTCCTCTGCGGATTTTCTGCTTCCATTATACCTATAGGAAAACTGCCAGCGATTCCATAGGTATAATTGACATGCTGCAATTTCCAAAAACGTAAGCATTCTTGAAATCACAGCCAGAATCCCATCCTCTTTTCAGGGACTGTAAAATGCTGCGGTTTTCGCTGTGGCGTTTCCACCATGGCAAAGTCACGCTGTTCACACTATGGCTCTTCACCCCTTCCTCAGTCCTCTGACATTTTTCGCTGTCATGATCTGGGGTGACCCTTGGTAAGTAGTCCTCCTTTCCAATCACTCTTGGGGAAATTCAGGACACATTTTTACTGTGGATATCTAAGTGAATATCTAAGTTTCCACACTGTTCAGCAATGAAGATGTTTAGCAACAGACTCATGAAGTCTTAGGTCACCGAACCTGGAGTCCAGTGACAGTGACGTGGGACTGCCTGTTAGCTCTATCTGCCACTAACTGGCCTGAAGAGCTGAAGGTGCTCTGCCACAATCCAATTCCTTCTTCTCACGCTAGGTCTCAAATAAGGTGAACAGGAAGTCACCTCCAGGCTAAGGGCTGTGGGTTCCAAACAACCACTAAGCTTCTTCCACTTTCTAGGGAACCCCAGACCACCAGTCACTCCTGACTACAAAAATCTGGAAATAGCCAGTATCAGAACAGTGCAAAACAGGTTAAAACAGTACAAACATGACTCACATTTACAAAACAGTAAAGTCCTTAGCAGTGACCCTTTGGGGGACACCACAGTGCACTGCAATGGAAATCCAAAAATATTGCGATTGTCACCATAAGGACAAGGTTGTGCAGCAGTCAAAGTACCAAAAGCTGCTATGGAACCCTACCTGGTTATTATTTACAGGTGAAAAAAGGCATGCAGATTCACAATGTGGGTATAATATTCTGGCCAAATATTCTCTTTTTATTGACTTGTGCAGTATGTGAACATTGCCTTAGGGTGCAGCAAGAAAAAAAAAGCAATCAACAGACTAAAAAAAGGAATAAACAAAGCAAAGTCTGAAAACTGGACAAGCCAAAGAGATATACAAAAGCCTGATAATACAAGACAGGTTGGTATGAAAATGTACAGCAAAGCATCAAGTTGTGCTGTGAAGCCGAAATATTACACCATCAGCAAAAATGAGCCTGGGCCCCAAACATACACGAGCACCTACGTACATACGTAAATACATCAATCATTTAATGTAGCGGTCGATTAATCAATAAATGAATATGCATTTCATTATATAGGACTGTAAGTCATAAATAATACAAAGTAAAATAAAATAAAAAAATATCTACACACGAGAAGGAACATAATTAAGTATATATAATTCATGAAAACAACCCCATATCAGTAAAACTACGCAACACGAAATCATGAAAAATTCAAGTGTCGTTTAATGTATGTTTATTAAAAAGAAATGTAAAAATACATGAATAATATGTATGTAAGTCACGTAAAAAATCACAAAGAAACCAACTAAAAAGTGTATATGGATATAAGGTGGGACCCCACGGCAACGCAACATAAAGGCTGATGGTCACAAGGTCCAGGGTATGGTCACGGCAATCCTGTAACTCTTGAGAAATTATATGTTCCCATGAATCCATAGTCAAATGACTGGTTCTTGATAAGGACAGGCCATTAAAGGGGTTTTCTAAGACTTTTATAATGATGGCCTATCCTTAGGAAAGGTCTTCAATATCATATTGGTGAAAGTCCGACCCTTGGCATCCCATCGATCTGCTGATTTTAGGGGCTGCAGGGCTTGGGCAAGAGATCTGGCCTTTTTACTGTATACTGTACACGTACGCTGTAGTGGCTATGTCTAGATTTGAGCAAACCAACCTAACAACCTAGGTTCATTGCCAATTTTCCCAAAATTTTGGGATTTGCAGGGCCTGAAATTTTCAGGGTTTGTCACCCACAAATCACTATTATACTCTAGGGTCTCTTCAGATACGTACCTATCATTGCTTCTTTTAGATGTCTAGAATTCCGTGGACTCTTGTGGCCTGTTCCAGACCATTCCTTCATTTTTTCTGACTCCAGGGTCACTTCTGAGACCTTTGACCCAAGCGTCATGACTTCTCTGAGGAGACCCCAGAGTATAATAATAGCACTTCTGGTTTGGACCAAACAGGTTCAATCTGAAGCAAAACTTGTAGACGAACATTGCAAATATTCACTAATCTTGTGATGTTTGCTCCTCACTAGCAGTGCCTGGTATAGCAACTGTGTCCTATTCATTTCAATGGGACTGAGCTGCAGAGGGTTTACTAGGTAAACAATTGGTTTATAGGGCTCTGCAGCTTTTTGGAGACAGCTTACAATAGTAAACTTTTTCCATGGCACTTTGAGATCTAAATTAAAAAAAAAAAAACTCAAAAGTGTAATTTTTTTTTATTTTTTTTTTATTTTGTTTTTAAGATTTTTTTTGTGTTTTTTTTTTTTTTTACTACAAATTACCACAGAAAAGTGTTCACTATTATGTTGAAATGTTAATAAAACACTTTTCTGTGCCACTTGTTAAACTTATTTAGTTTAGATGAGACCAGATATGTCGATATTTTAGAATCTTCGAGCTGATTTATTAAGACTAGTGTATAGTACACCAGTCTTAATGAATGGCTACATTGCTGTCAGATCTGTCAGGACACCTCTTAATAATTTTGGTGCATGTTGGGTGATTTATGCCCCAGAGATTGAAATCTATGCCAGCCATTATTTGCACTAATTTTCTGGTACAGAAAATGTAAATTTTTTGGGGTGTCCCCTCTCTGCCCACGCCCTGCCCAAGAGTGGAACAGAAGGAAGAATAAAAATTAGTATGCAAGGCACGACAGATCAGCTCCCTTAACTTTAACCCACATCCTCACTCAAAGTGACCCCCCAATATTTTTTAAGCCGTAGCCCCGTATAGTAAAGCTTAAATCGTATCTATAATAAAGATGGCAGTTTATTGGCACATACTGAGTCAGAATTCTGGGGTTTTAGCTCACTTAATCCCCCCCCCTCCCACTGCTAGTTAATGAATTCTTAGGTCAAATATCCTATATAAACCCCAGGGCTTACAATATGTGTAAATGCATTAAATAATGGATGGACAGTCACAATATGGAAAAGTCAAATAACGGCAGCAATCTCAATAAGAACCTTCCAGAACATGGAATCAAGCCAAGACAACCCTGCACTTTAGCTGCAACGTTAGCTACCAGCTGAAATTGTTCGGAGTACTTAAGACACACCAGGGCTTGAGCATTAAGAAATATTAGCCCATTGTACAGAGCTGCGCAGCAGGCAGTCTCCACAAGTCTTGTTTTACAATTGCCGCTTGTGTTAATACCCGAAATAAAGATAATATATTCAAATAACATACGTCCCTCATAGAAAAGCCTCCGAGAGCCCTCATTCATCTCAAGGCAGACAAAACAGAGCAGAAAAATTTATATGGCCAGGAAGGGGAGACTTCACGAAGAAATAACAGGTCATAACTGATACCAATAAAGAAGTCCTTAAAGAGTCAGACTTAAAAAATGATATCAAGACTGGGGCTTAATGGGTTAATCAATCCTGCCCACAGACTACAGTGCTCATTCCACATGACAATGTTAGTAGATCATGAGGATGTTGCAATCCTTTAACCCCTTAAACAAGTGACCGTCACAAGATGACTTCATTTATAGTTTCTATTCACCAGTTTGTAAATTATATAATTGAAGGGGTTTTCTAGAATTGATGTATTTTTAGTTTTATAATAGGTTATCAATATCTGATCACTAAGGGGAGGGGATCTGACACCGACAGACCGGCTGTTTGAAGGGATCATGGGGTGAGAGATGCAGCCTCTTAACTGAATACCAAGTACAGCGCCATACATTGTATAGTGGCTGCGCTTGGTATTGCAGATCAGCCCCATTTACTTGAACGGGACTTAGCTGCAAACAGACCACATGATAAATAAAGGTGATGTCATTGCTCACCTGAATGCCTTGGAAACAGTGAGGGTCCTGGGTGTCAATTCCCCACCAATGAGACATTAATGACCTGTTCTAAGGATATGTCATCAATATGTAAGTCCTAGAAAATCCCGATAAGGACGACTCGTCAATTGTCACCTTCCAAATTTTAATACTAAAGGGGTTGTCAAAACATGGCAAACCCTTTTAATATGGGGAAGGGGGATTAATGTAAGTTCCAACCATGAGCTGCTATAGCTGGAGAAAACTTCACCTAGTCGTACATTTTGCCTACAGTGGCCTCTACAGGGAATATCACACGCCAAGCATTCAAATGACACACCATAACTTTGTTGACTTGAACTTCATATTTCTCATTCCTATTGAGTATCTGATCGATGTGTTGGAAAAACAAGACCAATCCATGGAGGCCCCACCTCAAAACATATGGGACTTAAAGGAGTTGTATTATTATGGACACTTAGCCCTCATCCACAGGACAGGGGATAAGTGTCCGACTCCGATTGCTGGGGTCCGACTGTCTGGTCCCCCCTAAAGCCTCCTTGTGAATGGAGTGCTAGTGCGCTTGTGTGACCAGCGCACCATTCACTGCTCTGGAACTGCCAGGACTGTAATCTCCGGCAGCGTCCGCAACCTCATAGTAGTGATCATACAAGTGCACTGGCGCTCTATTCAAAAGGAGGCTTTAGGGGGGATTTTTGGTCCCCTGTCTACCTGATCACTGGGGGACCTGGCAATCGGGCCCCCAGTGATTGGACACTTATCCCCCTGTCCTGTGGATAGGGGATAAGTGTCCATAATGGTACAATCCCTAGCGAATCCCATCCACACATTGAAGAAAAATACGTGCAGCCAAAACGCTGCGATTTCCCTATAAGTATAATGGAAGCAGAAAGTCTGCAGAATAAACCTCTGCAGACTTTCTGCTACGTGGGGCCTCAGCCTAAAGGATCTGCTGCTAACATCTTGGTGCCATATACCACAGGACACCTCAGAAGTTTCACGGACTCCATACCTCCGTGGGTCAGAGCTGGTTGTACGTGACCTACACAATAATAGGCAGATGGTGGATTAGCCCACTAGAACTCTACAGGGCCTGGGGCCATGGGACTCATTTCCACTGGTGGGCCCAATGATCTCCAGCCCGATGCTGGTACAGTACATTACTAATTACAGTACATTACTAATAGTATCCTATGTACTTGAGCACTTCCTCTTTACCCATTGTCTATATATTCATTCCTCCTCTTCTGTATTATTATAAGTAGTTTACATGGCAAGTCTATAAACAAAGTTATAGAGTTTATAGCGGTTTTATAGCTTTAATAGTGCTTGAGGACTTCACACCATCTGGTCTTCTCTGCAAGTCACAAGCACATTGTATTTCTACTGTGCCTCCATTTCCATATGTTAGTATTAGGCGTCTGCGCGGTTTCCTCAGGTATTGTCTTATTGTGTTAGATCCACCTTCATTATTACTATTCAGTTTTCCTTTTCAGTTAATTATAGAGATAATATAAACAATCTGCAGTCCTTGTCTTTAGCGGGTTCCTGCTGTTCTTTTCTCAGAATAGAAGATGAGATGTCTCAGCTAGAAGCACTAAGTGGTAGTTATAGTAGATTTCATTCCTTCGTCATTTCTCCTCCACCAGACGCACGGCACAGTTGGTGATGGTATCCACAACTAGTCTGAGAATACCAGAAGCAGCTGCAGATTACTGAGCCTCGTGTATGCTGAGATTTTTATTAGAGGGTGAGGATTTTAAGAATTTTACTTGAATTTTAGATACATTGGGGAGAATTTATCAATTCCGCTAAGCCAGTTTTCCAGCATAGAGGGATGATATTGTGGCACACACTTAAGGCCCTTTTTAGCTCCAAATGTGATCCACAAGGCCCAATCTGTACTTCACTCACCATATTGTGTAAATGTGGACTGAATGGGGTAGGGAGCAGGGTGGGTTAGAGTGGGAACAGCTCAACAGATTTGTTGCAACTCACAACAGTTTTATAAAAGGAGTTATATTGGAAGTCCTCGCCAGTTCCTAACTGGTATAGATTTCCATTCTGGTGCCTGGAACCAACTCATTTGTGAAGAGGCCACAGTCTGTTCATACTGTAAGTCTCTCATTCCTTGCGCTGCTCAGGGCTTCTATTAAGACAATATTAAGTACAATGCAATACAAAACAACATTAAAGGGGTTGTCCAGGCTAATTTCTTTTTTTAAATTAGGCTGGAGGAGGTGAAAAAAAAAATATTAACCTGGTCCCGGAGCTCTCAGTGCAGTCTGGTCCGCAGCTATTCTGGTGGAAGTCCCCTCCGTGTGTGACCGTTGAGGCCAATCAGCAGCCTCAGTGAAGGACATGGGATGTCACTATCTGTGACATCCCCAGGTCCCTTCCTTAGGCAGCTTAGGCCGCTGATTGGCCTCTATGGTCACATGACCATAGAGGCCAAACAGTGGTCTCAATGGAAGGGACCCAGGACGCCACGGCCAGCAAGAACGTCCACATAAGAAGACAGGCGAGCAGCAGGACTGGACCACACTGGGAGGCACCGGCGCATCAGGGACAGATATTATTATTTTTTTCACCTCCCCTGGCCTAAATAAAAAATAAAAATTTAACCTGGACAAGCCCTTTAAGTACAATATGCCTGTCTTAATAAATTTTCCTCACTGTCACTGTTTAAAGGGATAACCTATTTTTTAAATTAAGTTTTAAGTTAAACATATTTTTTAAGAATGTTTGGCGTGTTTTTTTAATTGACAAATTATTATCAATATTTAAAAAATTTCCAAAAAATCCTGCAGTTCTGACCCAAAATACACATGTCATATTAGAGTGCTTTGAGAGAGATTACTGTGTGCCTAAGTCGGGTTACTAGCTGTGGATTGTGAATGAACAGCACGGCCGGCGCACGGGTGACACATGGATGTCATCCACGTGCCGCCCGTGCACCGGCCATGCTTTGGCAGCTCCATTCATTCAATGAATAGGAGCCTCAGAAGCACGGCCACAAAATTAGACATGAATAGGACTGTCAGCCCGCACACGGGACCATGTAATTCACAGTCATGTCCACAGGCCCACAGAAATGAATGGGTCCGTGTGCTACAGTGCTGGCCAAAAGTATTGGCACCCCTGCAATTCTGTCAGATAATACTCAATTTCTTCCAGAAAATGATTGCAATTACAAATGCTTTGGTAATAATATCTTCATTTAATTTGTCTTCAATGGAAAACCACAAAAAGAATTGTCAAAAAGCCAAATTGAATATAATTCCACACCAAACATAAAAAAGGGGGTGGACAAAAGTATTGGCACCCTTTGAAAAATCATGTGATGCTTCTCTAATTTGTGTAATTAACAGCACCTGTTACTTACCTGTGGCACATAACAGGTGGTGGCAATAACTAAATCACACTTGCAGTCAGTTGAAATGGATTAAAGTTGACTCAACCTCTGTCCTGTGTCCTTGTGTGTACCACATTGAGCATGGAGAAAAGAAAGAAGACCAAAGAACTGTCTGAGGACTTGAGAAGCAAAATTGTGAGGAAGCATGAGCAATCTCAAGGCTACAAGTCCATCTCCAAAGACCTGAATGTTCCTGTGTCTACCGTGCGCAGTGTCATCAAGAAGTTTAAAGCCCATGGCACTATGGCTAACCTCCCTAGATGTGGACGGAAAAGAAAAATTGACGAGAGATTTCAACGAAAGATTGTGCGGATGGTGGCTAAAGAACCTCGACTAACATCCAAACAAGTTCTAGCTGCCCTGCAGTCCGAGGGTACAACAGTGTCAACCCGTACTATCCGTCGGTGTCTGAATGAAAAGGGACTGTATGGTAGGATACCCAGGAAGACCCCACTTCTGACCCAGAGACATAAAAAAGCCAGGCTGGAGTTTGCCAAAACTTACCTGAGAAAGCCAAAAACTTTTTGGAAGAATGTTCTCTGGTCAGATGAGACAAAAGTAGAGCTTTTTGGGAAAAGGCATCAACATAGAGTTTACAGGGAAAAAAAAGAGGCCTTCAAAGAAAAGAACACGGTCCCTACAGTCAAACATGGCGGAGGTTCCCTGATGTTTTGGGGTTGCTTTGCTGCCTCTGGCACTGGACTGCTTGACCATGTGCATGGCATTATGAAGTCTGAAGACTACCAACAAATTTTGCAGCATAATGTAGAGCCCAGTGTGAGAAAGCTGGGTCTCCCTCAGAGGTCATGGGTCTTCCAGCAGGACAATGACCCAAAACACACTTCAAAAAGCACTAGAAAATGGTTTGAGAGAAAGCACTGGAGACTTCTAAAGTGGCCAGCAATGAGTCCAGACCTGAATCCCATAGAACACCTGTGGAGAGATCTCAAAATGGCAGTTTGGAGAAGGCACCCTTCAAATCTCAGGGACCTGGAGAAATTTGCCAAAGAAGAATGGTCTAAAATTCCAGCAGAGCATTGTAAGAAACTCATTGATGGTTACCGGAAGCGGTTGTTCGCAGTTATTTTGTCTAAAGGTTGTGCTACCAAGTATTAGGCTGAGGGTGCCAATACTTTTGTCCGGCCCATTTTTGGAGTTTTGTGTAAAATGATCAATGATTTGACTTTTTTTTTCATTCTCTTTTGTGTTTTTTCATTGCAAGCAAAATAAATGAAGATATTATTACCAAAGCATTTGTGATTGCAATCATTTTCTGGAAGAAATTGAGTATTATCTGTCAGAATTGCAGGGGTGCCAATACTTTTGTCCAGCACTGTATCCAGGAAAAACCCAGATAGCAAACTGACCTAGCATTAGGTCGTCTGCAAGGAGCTTACGTGACTGTGCCTCCAAGTACATGTGACAGGAGGATCTACCAGCCAGGAGACTCACACTAAGGTGTGACCTGGGGGAAAACTTCCACCGCCTACCACACAAGTGTCTTCCCTCAGCACTGTGCCGCCATAGGGCCTGCAAATATTTTTGGCACCAAAGCCACCATGGCCAGAGAGGGAGAGACCAGCTTCCAACTTTAGCTTTTCCTATGGCGTCTTTTCCATACTGCTTCCCGGGACATTGCAGATATTCTCCATTCTCCTAGAACTGATGCTTCCTGATAAAAATATCTCCATAGGGACAGCATCCGATTGAATGTGCCAATTGTCAGTGCCTTTTCTGGCACAGCTTTGGTTGGGTCACCTCGCATGGCTTGTGTTATTTTTGAACTCTTTAGATGAATCAATGAAGAATTTTCCAAAAGCAAAATTGGCTTGTGAAACTGTGCAGTCAGGCTTTCTTCCTCATTATCTGGAGGACCAGTAGAGGACATGTCTGCTAACACATTTTCAGTTATTACTCACTGTTATTTCTTTGCCTGGATTTACATAAAAGCAACATAGTATGCAAGATAATGTAAACAAAAGCTCCAAAGGAGTCCTCACTTAATTGAGTTTTCTGATATGACAAAATTTTCTTAATCCGATCACAGTGGGTGAGAATCTTCTACAATCCTCAAGACAAGTACCAGCCATACTGGTCGGGAGCCAATTAACCTGTGGTGGTTAGGAATATTAAGGTCTTGGAGAAAATGGGGTCTCAAGTAGAATAGTATGTAAGCACTGTCAGAGTTCTCACAAGTTTCTATATATTACAAAACCACTTTGAATGGAGCCATAAATGGCTTTAGTAAGGATGCGTACATTTTTTATTGTTTCTCTATATGTAGAGATGGGCAAACCGATTCATTCTGAGACAGGTTCGACCTGAATATTCTAAATTGTTTGGTTTCTTAACGAAGCCAAAGAATTGGCGATCATGGCGACATGCATTGCAGTAAATTATTATACTCTGAGGTGACTTCAGAACCTAGAGTATAATAGGTGGAGGGCCAGGGGAGGTGCAAAAAAAATTAAACAAATATTAACCTCACCTCTTTTGGGCCTCCTCGCAGGTCTCTCCAGTGGACCCATGTGATCACAGAGGCCCAATCAAAGACCTCAGTGGTGACCACGGACACATGACGTCCCCTGGAGAGACCTGCGAGGAGGCCCAAAAGAGGTGAGGTAAGGTGAGTATAAATATTTTTTTTATTTTTTTGCACCTCCCCTGGCCCTCCAGATCTGTAGAGACCCCAGAATATAATAATTTCACTTCCCATTGTTGACCTGAAATGAATGAGAGTCCCGAGTCACCTGATCCGAATCTTTGGAGGTTTGCCCATCTTAATCCATATGTCTGCAATTTTATTCCATAAAAATCCAACAGAAATAAAATTGGGGGAGACTTACAAAGTCCAACATTTCCAATGGTTGTCTTCATATCTCCTGCACTGATTTATGAGGAATCGGGGCCATGTGCCTGCACTGCAATCTATCCCAGCTGGCTTACAAGGCATGATAAATCTGCCTCACTGAGTCAAGGTCAAGGTACATCATTCCGAAACACATCAGCCCTTTCAATCCAGCCACTACCATTTCAGATCAGTCTTGGGATGCCCTTTCTGGTGATTATGGGGGTCCCCCTAGTAGGGCACCAACGCATTTACAATCTTGTGTATATGTGATCATTCCTTTTATGGTTTGACCTCCTATAATAATGTTATTTTAGAAAATCTTCACATAATTAAACAGTGAAATTTTTTTCCAGATTTCATGCACATACCGTACATGTACAATAAAACACAAATTCGCAAAAATATATTTGAACAATTCTCAAAAAAATAACATTTAACTAATGCTTCACACCAGTCTGTAACATAAACATTGGTAACATCATTGTGTGCGTGGGCTGAGACCTCTACCAATTCCCAGGTCACATAAGCCACAATGCTAAACCATGCATCAAAGGAAGCAGTGAAGCTTTCAATGCTGATTTATTACAGAAGCTACAGTAGATGAATCATTCGTGACCAGTGCTGAAGCTCTGCTGCCAGGGGCTTAGCTATAGGGTGTACATAGACAGCAGTCTCACCCTGGTCCTGGTGCCTGAGGGGGATCAAATGCTCCTCTGCCAAACAGGAAGATACCAGTCCAATGAATGGCACATGGTAGGTGGGGGCATGTTACTGATTTAGCTTTGAGGCCCAGTAGCCTCAAGTTATACCTCAAGCTGCAACCTTTTCCCTCAAAGAACTGGTGGCATGCCAGGTCTGAGACTCTCAGCAATATTATTCTCTAATATCTCACAATGATGATAAAAACACAATCCCAGTTATAAATATTCATACAAACAGCCCAATAAAATGCTAAGATTTCAACCCATGCATGACTTCGTTTTCTCAGCTTTTAAGCATTTCTTCAAGATGTTCAAATTGCTTAAAATACAGAAGAATCATTAGAAATGATCCAATAAACAAGCCCTGAAAACCTCAATGCAACATCTTAGAAAACTCAGCAATCGACAGTTTTCAGATGTTTTTACGGAATTTAATTGAAGCAAATTGTTTTAACGCTTTATTTATTTATTTATTTACTTATTTATTTATTTTTGCTGCGATTGAGCGCCCAGTACGGTATATGCATGTTAATTGTAGAGAGGTGTGCATGTGGAAATGAGCTGCACGCCCAATATAGTATGGCCCACAGGCATTGTTTTCAGGACTGGCTGTGGGCAGGGCCATTTTAACACAATGGTAGGCCCAGTGCAAAGGTTTCTTATGTAGGCCCACCATCACCACCACTTACCAGACCCACCCAAATTATTATTGCGGTGACCAGATGGAAGGTAACGCTGCAGTTGGGATTGCGGGGTGCAAACAGCGCAGACTTGTCACGGTCTCTGGGCACGAGGGCGCAGCGCTGGTGCTGTCCCACGTTACCACCACTGGTACCGGTGATGAGGGGGCTGCACAAATGTTGGTGGTGATTGTTCCCCCGGGGCGCTTCCCCTATACTGTGCCGACTGGTGGTGTTTGGGGCGCCCTGATGTTGTCGGTGCAGAGTCAGACACAGAAACGGTTGTAAAGTTGAACTTTTACTTCCATGGGTGTGGAGGCACAAATGCTTAAACAGTTTCTTCAATACAAAACAACGGGGTACGCCTGGTGACACAGCAAAGTCCTGGGGTGCAGGGTAGACTTGATGAAAGGTGTTCCTAGCCCCTTATACTTCAGTGTTACAGCCCTGAGGTGCATCTGGGCTCCTATTTGGCTCATAGGAGGATGCCCACCATGATACTAGTACATAATATTCCCCACTCACGTTATGTGGTCCTGATAGCTCAGAGTTTCGGGGTGCAATAGTCAGGGTGGCAGGATATTCCACAGGTCTGGCCTTGGCCCCTGGATCCTGTGATACTTGCTATGGAGCACGTGTTCCAGAATGTTCTCTCCACAGTCTCAGGCTGACAAGATAATGATGCTTGACTTCCTTCAGGGCGATGGCTAGGCAGACAGGGGACAGGATCTTCTGAATAGCTGGAGTATGTCAGCTCTCCAACCTTCCTGGGCCTGTCTAGGACTTGAGATTCCTGCACTAAACTCACTGCTTTCTTCACAGGACATCACACTTATCTCCTCACCTCCTCCTCCTAACACTCCACACTTCTAACTCCTCACACGCAGGACCTTCCTGCAGGGGTGTTACCATGGGGACCCAGTGATCAGCTGACTCCTCCCCTTTTCCCAGGCGATGTCCTCCCATTGGACATTTGGTTACTATTCAATCCTATGGGAGGTGTAATGCATGTGTGAGGCTCACTAGGTGGCGCTGTGTTGTGTGAGACTCAGGACCCCCTGCTATGTCACACAGGCTATGAAGCAACAGGAAATAATACAATGACTACAGAGATCACCCTCAGCCCAGCCATAGCCAGCTCTGGGATGCCACATTATGCCACCTCAGTGCCCCCAAATAGTACAATGCCTCCTTAGTGGCCCCATACAATATAATGCCCCACAATGGCCCCATATAATAGAGTGACCCATCACACATTAACTCTATCAACACAAGTGGCTCCTCAGACATTAACCTGCCCTCCCATGGCCCCTAGACATTAACATGTCCACCCATATATATTATAGTATAATGTCCCCCTCCAGTTGCCCCCACAGTTTCTTGTTCCCCTCCAGTACAGTATATAACGTCCCCATCCAGCTGCTCCTACATTTTCTTGCCCCCTTCAATATTTATTGTACCCCTTCAGCTTCCACAACAGTCTCTTGTCCCCCTGAGTATATATTTCCCCCTTCATTTGCCCCCCACAGTATATATTGTGCCCCTCTGGTTGCTCCCATAGTATACATTGTCACCCTCCAGTTGCTCCCAATACAATGGATCAAATAAAAAAAAGAAAAAAAAAAACTAATACTCACCTTTCCTAATTGCCCAGTTCTGCTCTGTCTCTTCAGGGAGCAACAGGCGAGATGTAAGTGATGTCACTACATATCACCTATTGCTCCCAAGACACCGGAAGCAGAGACAGGGGCCCAATGGTGAAGCAGGGAGCAGACAGACAGGGCACATCACCTGTTACTACTGAAGGGGGTTGCTATTGGCCCTAATGTCTTGCACACCTGGAGCTTGAACCCCCAATCTTAAGAGACCCCAGAGTATAATAATAGCACTTCCGGATTGGACTAAAACCTGCAGGCAAAGCTCACGAATATTCATGAAATGAATGTTGCAAGGTTCACCCAACACTGGTACCTAAGAGGTAAATCTCCTGCCCTCTGTGGGTCAGAATCTCAAATCTATGCCAACTAGAAAGCAAATTATAGTAAATTCTATATGTTCTGGAGACCACGCCCTTTTCACTAAGCCCTGGGAACGCCTACTTATGTAAAAGTGATGTGAAGGGCCAAAATGAGTAAAAAGTAATTTTTCACTAATTTTGTCTCATAATGGCATTAAACCAAAATGTGTGACTTTTTGTCGATTTCTAATGCCAGTTTCCCTGAATAATGCATCCCAAGGTCACATAGGGAAGTCCCCTTTCCAAGAGCCCCTGCTGAGAAAGATCAGCCAGGCCATTAAGTACATTCTTTTTCCAGGTCCATGTAATACCATGTTTTGCCTGTAGTGGCCACTACAGGAGAAATGTGTTGCTAGCCTGAGCTTACCTCGATGATTGTCAGGGATCTCAAAAGACAGACCCCTAGTGATCAGCAGATAGCCAAGTCAGCCAACATATAAAAACTGGTTGTCATATTGAGACGATCTCTTTAAACCATCTGCCGTGAAGGTAATATTAGAATTTTTGTTGACTTTTCAGACCTGTAGACTGGTGTATTTTTAGATGTCATTGTAAAGTGGTGCCTATTCCATATAAGTATGTATTGTTTTGCAGCAGTCAGACACGTTACCTGTGCTCTCTGAGCATGCCATTATTATCCCCAGAAGCTACGAAGCAACCGAAGACATAAATCAATACAGAATGGCAGGCGCCTGCAGACACTTTTCCTCTTTGCAGCTAAACCTTATGTTGCGTATTCGGCTGTGGCATACACTTACACCATTGCTTCATTCACGTAGACAAGAATATTACATAGAGAGTATTACAGATACCATACACTATTGACATCCATGTCTGCACCATATACAGAGGTTAATACATAGTATCCAAGACTGGTATGTAATAAGTCTGCTACATTTGTCAAAAATGTAATAGATAATATTTAAACACTTAGAATGGGGGCGGCCATCTTGCCTGAGCTTCTTCTGCTCTGTTAACAGAATTTAGTGATCTGCTTTACAGCATAGTCATGGCCATAGACAGCAATAGTCTGGAGTCGACTCATTGAGGTCTATGGGAGAGTTTTCTAGATATGCTCTGTGCACGCAGGTGAAGTAGGTAAGCCTATGTGATATCACCATTGGATGCAATGATGGAATAATGTTATTTATAAAGGTATTATCAGCTATTTTAATTCTGTTTGTGATGTAAATGAGGTGACTGCTGCAAAAAAAAGCATTACAGAATTGGCTAGCATCTGGTTGTTATCAGGCTTAGTGGACAGAGTGGAAATTGCAGTATTGAATTAAATACTAGATAATTACATGGAAAATGTCAAAAAAAAAAATTCTAAATTTCTTTAAAAATATGTTAAACATATAAGCTTGGTTTAAAAATAGATAATTTTCTGGTGTCACATTCCTTTTTAGTTACGTTATTATAATTTAAAAAAAATGTGATTCTGGTTGCATACAACCAGATCTAGAGGAAGCTAACTGCATATGGATTTATACAGGTCGAATTGAACTGAATTGAAAGTAGACATAACCATACACTGTAAAGTAATCTCCCCTAGTGGTAGCATTACACTTCTATCTGCACTTACAACAGCTGGAGCTTCCTACTAGCTGTTATAATATGACACAGGCAGCAACTCTGTCTGGACTGACAGAAGAGCAAGAGAAAATCAGTGCAGAGAGCAGTGCTGGCAGGAAGCAGGATCTGCTCTGGTTATCACAGCATCTTTTCCACTAAGATTGTGATAGATTTGTAGGAGAGGTAAGAATCTGTTTTGTGGTATATATACCACATTGTGGTATATATATATATATATATATATATATATATATATACATTCATATGTGTGAAGATAGATAAATAGATAGATAGATTGATAGATAGATAGTACGGTGTATATGTGTGCACTATAGTAAGTTTCTGTTTATGTATGAATACTATGGGGCAAATTTGAGACTGCTGTATCTTATGCCAGTCTTAATAAGTGGCCTAACTCCCGCAGGGACCAAGAGACTGATGAAGAGGTGGGATCTTTCAGAGGAAATTGACGTGAGTTACAGTTGTGCTAAAAAGTTTACATACCCCAGCATATTTTTGGGTTTTTTGGTCTTTTTTTCTGAGAATATGAATGATAACACAAAATCTTTTTCTCCACTCATGGTTAGTGGTTGGTTGAAGCCATTTATTGTCAAACTTCTGTGTTTTCTCTTTTTAAATCATAATGACAACCAAAAATATCACAATGACCCTGTTCAAAAGTTCCCATCCCCCAGTTCTTAATACCGTGTATTGCCCCCTCTAACATCAGTGACAGCTTGAAGTCTTTTGTGGTAGTTGTGGATGAGGCTCTTTATTTTCTCAGATGGTAAAACTGCCCATTCTTCTTGGCAAAAAGTCTACAGTTCCTGTAAGTTCCTGGGCTGTCTTGCATGTCCTGCGTACTTGAGATCTCCCCAGAGTGGCTGAATGATATTGAGGTCAGGAGACTGAGATGGCCATTCCAGAACCTTCACTTTCTTCTGCTGTAGCCAATGACAGGTCGACTTGGCCTTGTGTTTTGGATCGTTGTCATGTTGGAGCACCCAAGTACGTCCCATGCGCAGCTTCCTGGCTGATGAGTGCACATTTGCCTCCAGTATTTGCTGATAACGTGCTGCATTCATCTTTCCTTCAGCTTTGACCAAGTTTCCTGTGCCTTTGAAGCTCACACATCCCCACATCATCAGTGATCCACCTCCGTGCTTTACAGTAGGAATGGTGTTCCTTTCATCATAGGCCTTGTTGACACCTCTTCAAATGTAACGTTTATGGTTGTGGCCAAAAAGTTCGATTTTTGTCTCATCACTCCATATTACCTTGTTCCAGAATTTTTGAGGCTTGTCTCTGTGCTGTTTGGCATATTGAAGGTGAGATTCTTTGTGGCATTTGTGCAGTAATGGCTTTCTTCTGGCAACTCGACCATGCAGCCCATTTTTCTTCGTGTGCCTCCTTATTGTGCATCTTGATAACAGCCACACCGATAGTTTTCAGAGAGTCCTGTATTTCAGCTGATGTTATGTGTGGGTTTTTCTTTGCATCACGAACAATTTTCCGGGCAGTTGTGGCTGAAATTTTGGTTGGTCTGCCTGACCGTGGTTTGGTTTTTACAGGGCCCCTGAGTTTCCATTTGTTAATCACAGTTTGAACACTGCTGATTGGCATTATCAATTCCTTGGTTATCTTTTTGTATCCCTTTCCTGTTTTATACAGTTCAACTACCTTTTCCTGTAGATCCGTGGACAATTCTTTTGCTTTCCCCATGACTCACAATCCAGAAACATCAGTGGCTGGAGGAAAGATGCAACAGTCTGTCTGGATCCCAGAAACTCACTCAGCTTTTATGCACACGCACTGATTACAAGCAAACAGGTCACAGGTGAGGAGGTTACCTTTAGTAGCCATTCAAACCCCTTTGTGTCAACTTCTGGGCATGTCATCAGGCCAAAATCACCAGGGTATGTGAACTTTTGGACAAGGTCATTTTGATCTCTTTGGTTGTCATTATGATTTAAAAATAGAAAACACAGAAGTCTGACAATAAATGGCTTCAACCAACCACTAACCATGAGTGGAGAAAAAGCTTTTATGTTATCATTCATATTCTCTGAAAAAAAGCCAAAAAATCAAAAAATCTGCCGGGGTATTTCAACTTTTTAGTACAACTGTATAGCCAATCAGTTGGACCAAGGCTTCCCCACTTCAGCCCGCCTCTATTTCTGCCCTGTAACACCCACATTTGCAGAATGTGGTGGGTGAGGCGTGGACCAGTTTTTAAGCATTGACTGGTGGAAAGTGGTATTATCAGGTTTTCTCTCCACCTTGAAGAACACATGGACACACACATCATGGGGACGCAGTTTTTGTTTTAGTTGACATCTTGAATGAAATGTTCCCTTTATTGATGTTCTGTGTGCACAGATGGCATCAATCAGGGTGACATAAACAGCAATGTGCCCTCTGTGATGGGCATTAATCCATAGTGACAAGTGATCCGATAAAACACTGCAACTGACAGACAACACCATATATCACGTACTCTCTTAATCTATCTCATGCTTATACATATTCATATATTTACACACACAGATAGATAGATAGATAGATAGAGTCACAATAAATACTGTATATTCCTCTATTAACCTTTTCCTGAAGTTTTTTCCGTTACAACCACTGCAATCCCAATATTCCTTTCTTGTTCTTACACAAGGCTTGCTTTAGTGAAGACTACTTTGTACAGCTGCTGTATCTTCTTAACTCTTTCTGTTGTGACTAATCTTGCTCCAGGTGCTCCTTACTTCGGCGCCTGGTTCGGGTGTTTTTTGCTGTGACATTGCAAAGCTTGAAAACTAAGGGTAAGATCTCCAGCTATAATTAACATGCCCCCTCACACAGTATAATGTCCCTCATATTATGCCACCATACAATATAATGATCCCTTATGCCCCATGGAGTATTATGCCTCTTTATGCCCCTATACAATATTATGGCCTATTTATGCCCCCATGCACTATTATGGCCTTCTTTTGCCCCCCATACAGTAGTATGACCCCTTATACCCCCACAATATAATGTCCACCTTATGGCTCACATTATGGTCACTTATACCCTATTATAAAGGCCCCTTATGCCTCTGTCAGTGATGAAGCAGACATGTAGCAGTGACAAGACATTGGGCTACTAGCCAGCTGTCCAGCTATGGGTGTTCCATTGACCTCACGCTACTGATCTCAAAGTCTATCATGGTACACAGCGATTAGTCCAGCTTTTGTCTTGTTTGCAATGATAGCCAGAGATTGTAATGGAGTTGCATAAGGCATGGTCTTCATTCCAGGTACACTAACAGCTTAGTATTACATTGATTTGGTTGTGGAACCAGTGGTACATCCATTTCTTCTGTAGTTTCCCAGAAACGTGTTCATTCTACTGTGAGCAGTCTTCATGGCCTAAACATGCTACATTTTCCCTGGACTTATCCCCCATCGAGCATCTCTGTTTTACTATTAAGTGTTTTTAATCCTGGCTTTTGTCCAAATATGTCTCAGTAAAGATTTCATATTTTTGTGAATTGGTGTACTCTTTTTTTTTTCTTTTTGGTTTTGTGACCTTTGTTGCTTTCTCTTGAGTTTACTTTTTCTTTGATATTTGACCCTTACTTACTCATTGTCATTTCAATGTTATGGAGTGTAGGTATCTATGGATAATTATAGGAAAATGTCTCGTCTTGAAAGTAGATGTAAGATCTTTATTAGGAGCCAGTCTGGTTTGTAGATGGGAAAAGGAGGCCACGGGGAATGCTGTAGATCCAAAAATCATTTTTTGTTAAAGAACAAAAAGTAAAAACGCCAATCAATGCGTTTCGAGAGTGGTCTACTCCCTTCTTCAGGTAGGATTATACAGGCATAGCCTACATGGGAAATATATATATATATGTGTATATATATATATATATATATATATACACGTGGACAAAATTGTTGGTACCCCTCGTTTAATGAAAGAAAAACCAACAATGGTCACAGAAATAACTTGAATCTGACAAAAGTAATTTGTCAAGCATATCTTGAAAAGAACACTGTCCCTACTGTGAAACATGGAGGAGGCTCTGTTATGTTCTGGGGCTGCTTTGCTGCATCTGGCACAGGGTGTCTTGAATCTGTGCAGGGTACAATGAAATCTCAAGATTATCAAGGGATTCTAGAGAGAAATGTGCTGCCCAGTGTCAGAAAGCTTGGTCTCAGTCACAGGTCATGGGTCTTACAACAAGATAATGACCCAAAACACACAGCTAAAAACACCCAAGAATGGCTAAGAGGAAAACATTGGACTATTCTGAAGTGGCCTTCTATGAGCCCTGACCTAAATCCTATTGAGCATCTTTGGAAGGAGCTGAAACATGCCGTCTGGAAAAGGCACCCTTCAAACCTGAGACAACTGGAGCAGTTTGCTCATGAGGAGTGGCCAAAATACCTGCTGAGAGGTGCAGAAGTCTCATTGACAGTTACAGGAATCGTTTGATTGCAGTGATTGCCTCAAAAGGTTGTGCAACAAAATATTAAGTTAAGGGAACCATCATTTCTGTCCAGGCCTGTTTCATGAGTTTTCTTTTTTTAAAAATTCTGTTGAAGCATGGTTGGAAAGCAATGTCTGACTTTCATTTGTTCATTTTCATAGAATTTTTATATCTTATTACTTTTGTCAGATTCAAGTTATTTCTGTGACCATTGTGGTTTTTTCTTTCCTTAAACGAGGGGTACCAATAATTTTGTCCACGTGTATATATACGTAATAGCCTTTGGTGTGGTTAAAGCTTGTTAATATTATGTATATATGAATATGTTTGAATATAAAAAATCACCATATAATGCTTATTTGTATGTTTTCTCAATCATTTTGTTAAGCCCAAATGGTACCATAGTATGTATCTTATGTATCCAATAAGGTTCGCAGTTTACCAGCATCCAAGAATTGGATGGATTGGTAAATTGGATTGGAATTTGTTCTAAAACAAATAATCCAAGAGTGACTTCAGAGCCTCCATGGGCTGTTACAATGTCTCAAGAAACACTATGCTTCAGGATTGTATTATTTATATTCTACCTGTGTTTATTCCTATGTATGTGTATGTTACTTGTGCACCAATCTACGTGTTGTAGGTTACATTCACACTGATTCATGTATATGACAAACAAGGACATACTGTGAACATGGCTTTTAACTGAAAACCATTCACCCGTGACCACTGAGCTAATCTGTATAACCACGTTAAATGATCCCACGACATAAACACTTAGTCCTATTACATTTATAAATGCCAACAGGTAATAGTGAGGTTCATGGGTATTGTCCAAGCCCTTATAAAGGTGCAACCCAAATGTTTCAGGAGGTAACACTTCAGAAGTGGGTCGGATAAAAGTACATTCCAATACTTCCCCGAGATTTCTTTAATTTGTTTATTTTGGAAATTAAAAGTAGTAGTAAATGAGAATTTAATAAAACATCCTGAGTTGGTAGATACATGGTGTGTCTTATCTGCAAATAAAGATCTTACATCTACTTTCAAGATGCTGGTGGAGAGATTTTCTTGGATTTAATTTATACCTAGAATGGAGAATAGGTGATGCCACGCATTTTGTCGGATGTGACTTCCAACATAAGTGCTTTCCTATCTTTTTACATTTTATGTATTGATAATGTTAGGTATTTATAGATAGATATTGATAATTATGGATATTTAAGGACAGTTGTAAATACATTTTAAATAAATATGGATATTTAGGAAAATATAAAGATAATTCTGAATATTTATAAATAGATATAAATATTGCTAATTATGGATAATTATTGATAATTATGAATATTTTAAAATAATTATATACAGATATGATTAACGGAAACATTTTAAGGATAATTATGGATATTTATGGAGAGTTATGGATATTTATAGATAGATATGAATAATCTGTAGATTTATCAATAAATTAAAAATATTTATATATACTTATGGATAATTAAGGATATTTATGGACAATTATGGACATTTTTAGACAGATATGGATAGTTACAGCTAATAGATATTTAAAAATAAATACAAATATACTGATAATTATGGCTAATTATGGATATTTATAAATGAATGCAAATATTTAAAATTTATATAATTTAAATATTAATTACAGATATTTGTAGATAGATATGGATAATTTTGCATAATTAAGGTTAATTTTAAATATTTATAGATATTAATAGATAGCTATTGATTGTAATGGATATTTATGGCTAATTATAAAAATGTATAAATATTTATGGGTAATTATGTAAATTTATGGACAATTATGGATATTTATAAATATATATGGATAATAATAGATATTTACGGACAGTTATAAATACATTTATAGATATGGATGTTTATGGATATTTAAGAATAATTGTGACTATTTATAGATAAATGTGAATAAATCTTGATAATTATTGATATTTATGGATAATTTTTCAACTTTAAAAATAATTATAAATATTTATTAATAGATATGGATAACTGAATTATTTTATGGATAATTATGGATATCTATGGATAATTATAGATATTTACAGATAGATATGGATAATATGGATATTTATCGATAATTCTAAATATTTATTATTTATATATATTTTTGGGTACTTATGGATATTTATGGACAGATGGAAATGTATAGATAGGTATGGCTATTTAATGATAAGTATGATAGTTGTAAATATTAATAGATATTTATGGATATGTATAAATGTTTTTAGAATTGTATGGATAATTATGATTTTATGAATAATTATAGATATATAGATATAAATATGTATATTTATGGAATTTATGAATCATTATGGATTTGTAAAATTGTTATACATATTTATTAATGGATATGGATAATTTAAATATGGATATAGATAGATATGGATAGAATGGATGAAATTATGTATATTTATGGATATTTGTAGATTTTTAGAAATAACTATGGATATTTATACAGTCCAGAAAAGAGCAGCACCAAGGGGTTAAATTGTGCAAAGATGGGTGCGAATCCCTCTGATCAACAGCTTGTTGACCATGTAGGTAACTCCCAGAAATCACAGACAGCACTCCAAATATAGTGAAAAACTAGTAGGACTTTATTAGCCCCAAGTGCCACTGTCCTTTAATTTTTTCATTGATTCCAATGTAAAACCCCTTTTAATTACAACAGTAATTTTGTAAGCATTCTTTGTGTTATTATATTTTTATATTCCCTAAGAATTTCTCCAGATGTAGTGTCATCACAAGACGTATTATCACCTGTCAACAGCTATGTTTATGGCGCTAGCCCTGTATATAAATATCCTGGCCAAAGTAGAGTGACTTGTCAAGGCCCTAACAGTACCCAAAACCTTTGAGAAAATGCCTGCCAGCCCTCCCTCTAGCTACACCCACAGCTTTGTTGTATATAACACGTTAAGCTCTGCTACATCTGTATCCAGATCTCATCCTGATCAACTCCTATAAATACCCCTTAGAATACTTTATTACTATTGTGTGTATTTGGCTGGGTCGCCCTCAGTCCTCTTCCTGGCTGCACATGTAGTGGCTCCGGGCCACGTGTTCTTGGCTCTTCCGAAGGTGTTAGGCATCTCTCTGCCTTGACTAACACAATGTGAAAATGATATTCCGCACACATGCAAACCACTGCGTTATAATTTAATACTCACAGCAGCCCTGCCAGCTAATGATATTTGTAAAATAATTCAGCGGCCAGTTAGAAATGGAAGGAAGCAGAAAACTTCCCCCCCACCCGGGACCCCCCACTGTTATTCTTCTTTGCAGCAACCAAACACAACTACCAAAGATTTTAATGACATTGTCCAATGCACTATTATCTGTCTATTACTTACAAGGTAAAGTGCTTTTTAGAGACTGTTAAAGCTGGGAAATCTATATTTTTATACAGTTACAATATATCCCTCTTAATCCTGCGAATTCTGTTTTCTGTCGGCAGTTGGCAGGAAATATATATATATAGATAGGTACTTTTAAAGGTTATCTTCAGTTTTGCAATTTTCTTTATTGTTATATGGCATCTAAAGTTAAAAAGGATTAATTTTAGAAATAGTCTTGTTTGGAAAAATTCGACTATTTCGCACTTCCTATGCAGTGCGTCTCTATGGTTACAGACTACAAACAAACCCTATGTAGTCTGATCGAGTTATCTTCCAACTTGGTAACATAGTAAATGTATGGACAGATTGGTCCACACAAGTTTTTTTTTATTTTATATTTTAGTTTTTAACAATGAACAATAAAAAAAATCATTGAATTTTTTGCATGAACATTTACAGCGTTATTTATTTTATTTTAGATGCATTGGAGCAATACATAAGGAGTAAATAGTTTTAAAATAGGATGTCTTTTAATATATAGATGTTATGAAGAGGTTCATCCACTCAAAATGCCACTCAGTTAGCGAGAGTAGTGCAAAACTGGAAAAAGCAGCACCTGCTTCAGAAGATCTAATCCATCTACACACGTGGACAAAATTGTTGGTACCCCTCGTTTAATGAACGAAAAACCCACAATGGTCACAGAAATAACTTGAATCTGACAAAAGTAATTTGCCAAACTACATGTTGACAAGCCACAAAGCTTCTGGGAGAATGTCCTATGGACAGATGAGACAAAAATCGACATTTTTGGCAAGGCACATCAGCTCTATGTTCACAGATGGAAAAATGAAGCATATCTTGAAAAGAACACTGTCCCTACTGTGAAACATGGAGGAGGCTCTGTTATGTTCTGGGGCTGCTTTGCTGCATCTGGCACAGGGTGTCTTGAATCTGTGCAGGGTACAATGAAATCTCAAGACTATCAAGGGATTCTAGAGAGAAATGTGCTGCCCAGTGTCAGAAAGCTTGGTCTCAGTCGCAGGTCATGGGTCTTGCAACAGGACAATGACCCAAAACACACAGCTAAAAACACCCAAGAATGGCTAAGAGGAAAACATTGGACTATTCTGAAGTGGCCTTCTATGAGCCCTGACCTAAATCCTATTGAGCATCTTTGGAAGGAGCTGAAACATGCCGTCTGGAAAAGGCACCCTTCAAACCCGAGACAACTGGAGCAGTTTGCTCATGAGGAGTGGCCAAAATACCTGCTGAGAGGTGCAGAAGTCTCATTGACAGTTACAGGAATCGTTTGATTGCAGTGATTGCCTCAAAAGGTTGTGCAACAAAATATTAAGTTAAGGGAACCATCATTTCTGTCCAGGCCTGTTTCATGAGTTTTCTTTTTTTAAAAATTCCGTTGAAGCATGGTTGGAAAGCAATGTCTGACTTTCATTTGTTCATTTTCATAGAATTTTTATATATTATTACTTTTGTTAGATTTAAGTTATTTCTGTGACCATTGTGGGTTGTTCTTTCATTAAATGAGGGGTACCAACAATTTTGTCCACGTGTGTATATATTATGAGGTTTCCTATTCATGCCAATAGGAGCTCCTACTAAACTTTTCATCAGCATGACCACTTGTGATTAACAGATCACTAGGGTAGCTTACATAAAGGTTACTGTCCACGTGACCACTTTACAGAGTCCCATTATATTATAAGACCTGTCATTAGAAAAAAAACAGCATCATGTGAATAGTCAGCAACTCAACACTTTATTATAATATGTTATATTATTATTTTTTTATTATAATATGAACCTCCATGGGTGATGAAGGTAATTTTGATAATTATATTGTATTACTGTAAAAATTGTCTTATATATTATTGAAAGGATTTATAATGTCGAGCTTTACCTTAAAGCTAACGCCACACAATGCAAAAATGCAGCATTTTTTTGGTGCAGCAGAAAATACTAGCAAAGTGAATTAGATTTTGCTCAATCTCTGCAAGTTATTGAGAAAAAAAAAATCTCGGCGGAAACAATGTGTTTTAAAAATGCATAATGTTCATTTTACCTGAAGAAACGTAGCATTTTCTATAAACTTATATGGGGGGAGGCAAAAATGAAAATCGAAGAGGAAAAGCAGTGAAGAACGAAAGTGTTTTTGCTGCATTTTCTTCTGCAGTGTTTTTAGCTGCGTTCTACTGCCTGTGACCTAAAGGAGTTTTAGGAACAAAACCAAAATTAAATTTGCAGACAATTAAAATGTAAAAATTGTTGCAATATCTGTAATTACAGATTTTGCTGAATTTTCTTTAACCATCTTACTGGTGACATCTTTTGTCTTGATCGGTTGCCAATGGATACAACCATGAATGTAGGAACGTTCTATGGTCTGTAACTTGTCAGAAACCCAACCATGATGTTCTTTTGTGGACAGGGTGGGACCCTACATGCCCAGGAAGATAACCTGTCCATAATAAGATAATATTATTTCATTATAATATTAATTTCCATAATGAAATTATGGCTGGGTTTCTGACAAGTCCCAGACCATAGAAAGTTCCTGCATTCATGGTTGTATCCATTTGCAAGTGATCCAGACTACAGATGTCACCATTAACACAGTTACGCTAGGTACACATCTGCGCCAGAGTCTCCCTTAGAAACCACCGAAAATCAGCGGAGAGAAAAGTTCTGCACTGAGGTATACTGAGGTGCACTTTAAAATTATAGTCTATAGGGACCTATTAGCGGTCTCTCCATCATTCGGGTCTCCCAGTAGATACGAACAACCGAGAGCCAGGCACAGACATGAATCTAGCGTTAGAGATAATCTTTAAAACTCTTTAAGGTGGGCTGCAGCAAAGAAGGTGTAGTGGGCTGCAGCCAAAAAACGCTGTGGGAAAAACCGCGGCGGCAACACATCGAGGTTTTTTTCCTCCGCAGTTTTGTCAAAGTCTGCAGAGGACTTTCCAGCCTAACATTGGGAATTTATTGAGAATGAACATTCAGCTGATAATCAGCCCATTTAAGAAAATGTATAACAAATATATCCTGGAGGGATGGGGCCCCCAATCTTCATACAGTCCAGGGCCTATAGTAGACTTAACCCACCCCTGTCTACAGGGTGCGTCATTGAACAGTCTCTGGTATATAAAGATAACATGGTTGATGGTCAACTCTCCACAAGTGGACTTGGGTAACTTTCTCCGTATACATATGGTAAAGGGAGAGGAAGCAGAGAGTCGGCCGTGGATGAAACAGCAATCCAATAGGAATACTTTGTAAACTCCTGTGCTCAAAATTAAAATCTTTACAAGTTTAATTTATATTTCTGAAAATCAAGTTGCAAACGTCTGAGAAATGCAAGAAATTGCTTCCGTGTCTAGAAGAAATCACATTATCCTTAATCATAGTATGGTCTTCACCTCCAGGATGCCTGTAATAAAACACGAAATAACATTTCCTGTTACTCAGGTGTTATTCATCATGGTATGTTAACTCCTTATTCTCCTGTCATGACTGTTATAATAACTCCGCGTTGCCCTAACACCTAATTGTAATACACAATTGCAGAATTACAGTGCCCACATAAGAGCCTGCAAATCACCCAGCCCTGCAGATAGATAGGGTAGTGTCACCAGAACCAGCACATCACCCCAGCCCTGCAGATAGATAGGTTAGTGTCACTAGAACCAGCATATCACACCAGCCCTGCAGATAGATAGGTTAGTGTCACCAGAACCAGCATATCACCCCAACCCTGCAGATAGATAGGTTAGAGTCAGCAGAACCAGCATATCATACCAGCCCAGCAGATAGATAGGTTAGAGTCAGCAGAACCCAGCATATCATACCAGCCCAGCAGATAGATAGGGTATGGTCACCAGAACCAGCATATCACTCCAGCCCGGCAGATAGATAGGTTAGTGTCACCAGAACCAGCATATCACCCCAGCCTGGCAGATAGATAGGTTAGTGTCACCAGAACCAGCATATCACCCCAGCCCGGCAGATAGATAGGTTAGTGTCACCAGAACCAGCATATCACCCCAACCCTGCAGATAGATAGGTTAGGGTCACCAGAACCAGCATATCACCCAGTCCTGCAGATGGATAGGTTAGTGTCACCAGAACCAGCATATCACCCCAGCCCTGCAGATAGATAGGTTAGTGTCACCAGAACCAGCATAATAATAATAATAATAGTCCTTTAATAGTCCCACAATGGGGAAATTCAGTGTGTTACAGCAGCAAAGATAAGCAGATACAAATACAAATACAATGTTCCAAGGTAAGAGGCATTACTTTGATAGCAGACAGACAGATAGGAAGTAGCGGGGGGGGGGGGATTTAACAGGCAGAAAGATATTTCAGTTCTCTGTGTGTATTGATCTCCGCTTAGGTCGGTGTTGGTTGTACAGCCTAACCGCGGTGGGGAAAGACTTCCGATAGCGCTCCTTCTCACACCTAGGGTGGAGCAGTCGGTCACTGACAGTACTGCTCAGCGCGATCACAGTCTCATGAATGGGATGGGACTTCTTCTTCTGCATGGAGCTCACCACGGACAGTATCCTTTTGTCACCCACCACCTGCACTGGGTCCAGTGGGCTCCCCAGGACAGAGCTGGCCTTTCTAATCAGCTTGTCAAGTTTATTTCTGTCCCTGGTTGATATACTGCTCCCCCAGCAGGCCACTCCAAAGAAGATGGCTGATGCCACTACCGAGTTGAAGAAAGTTCTAAGAAGTGCCCCCCGGATTCCAAAGGCTCTCAGCTTCCTAAGCAGGTAGAGCCTGCTGTGGCCCTTCCTGTACAGGGCCTCCATATGATCTGCCCAGTCCAGCTTATTATTAAGGAGCAAACCCAGGTACTTATAGGTGTTCACAATCTCGATGCCCGTCCCCAGGATGTCCACTGGTTTAGGAGGGCTTCTGCCTTTACGGAAGTCCACCACCATCTCCTTGGTCTTCCCCGCGTTAATCTTCAGGTGGTTCCGGTGGCACCAGTCCACAAAATCCTGGTTCAGTTCTCTGTACTCCCTGTCATCATCATCTGTGATGAGGTCTACTATTGCAGAGTCGTCAGACTACTTCTGTAGGTAGCAGCTGGATGAGTTGCACCTAAAATCTGCAGTGTACAGTGTGAAGAGGAAAGGGGCGAGAACCGTACCCTGAGGTGCCCCCGTATTACAGATCACGGTACCTGACACATAGTCTTGGGCTCTCACGTATTGAGGTCGATTTGTGAGGTAGTCTAGGATCCAGTTGGAGAGGTGGTGGTCCACTCCAGCAAGGCCCAGCTTGTCCCTCAATAACCTGGGCTGTATGGTGTTAAAAGCACTGGAGAAGTCAAAGAACATTATTCTCACTGTGTTCCCTGGTTTCTCCAGGTGAGACAGAGCCCTGTGCAGAAGATGGATGATGGCATCATCTATCCCAATGCCCGGCCAATAAGCAAACTGGAGGGGGTCCATAGCGGGGCTCACTAGAGGGCGGAGATGTGTGAGAACCAATCTCTCTAAGATCTTCATCAGGTGGGATGTCAGTGCTACAGGTCTGTAGTCATTGAGGTCCATAGGGTGGGTTTTCTTTGGAACTGGTACCACACAAGAAGATTTCCATAATTCAGGGACTATTTCCTGCCTCAGGCTCATATTATACATATATGTAATTATACCACACAGCTGGTCCCCGCAAGTCTTAATTAGCCTTGCACTGATGTCATCTGGCCCTGCGGCTTTCCTCGCCTTGATCTTTTTCATCTCCTTCCTCACCTGGGCCCGTGTGAAGGTCAGACTGTGGTCAGATAAAGACGGATTTCTGGATTTACTGGTCTGTTGGGAAGTGGCCGCATGGGGTGAAGTCATTGTGGTGGGGGGAGCTGAAGGACATACTGGGGTGGGAGGAGCTGGTGTGTGATCAAATCTGTTGAAGAATAGGTTTAGTTCATTAAGCCAATTAACATCTGCCTCAATCTGGCAGACAGACTGTTTATGACCCGAAATTGACTTAAGCCCCTCCCAGACCCCCCTTATGTCTTTTCTTTCCATTTGCTTTTCCATTTTTTCTTTATAACTGGCTTTTCCCTGCCTGATTTGATGCCTCAGCTCCTTTTGTACTTCCCTCAACCCCTCCTTATCTCTTGTCCTAAATGCCATCTTTTTCCCCTTAAGTAGTGTTTTTATATCAGAGTTAATCCATGGTTTGTTATTGGAGAAGCACCTCACCACTTTTGTGGGTACTGTGTTGTCCACACAAAAATTAATGTAGTCCGTTATGCAGTGTGTGAGTCCTTCTATATCTTCTCCATAAGAATCCTGCAGAACTTTCCATGCGGTTGTGTCAAAACAATCCCTCAGAGCCTCATCACTCTCCTCGGACCATATCCTCACTGTGCGGGTGACAGCTGGTTCTCTACGTACAAGTGGTTTGTACACTGGTCGGAGATGTACTAGGTTGTGATCCAATCTCCCCAGGGGCGGTAGGGCTGATGAGTTATATGCCTCCCTCGCGTTGGCAAAGAACAAGTCCAGTGTTTTGTTGTCTCTTGTGTGGCAGGTTACATACTGTGTGAAACTGGGCAGTGTGGATGATGGAGAGGCATGGTTGAAATCACCCGACAGAAGAAAGAGGGCCTGGGGATGTTTTAACTGTAAAAGGCTCAGCGTGGCTTGTAGGACCTCGCAGGCATTGTCAGCTTTCGCAGAGGGGGGGACATATGCAGCTATCACGATGACATGCAATAGTTCCCTTGGTAGGTAGAAAGGTCTCATGCTCACAGCTAATAGTTCAATGTCCTCACAGCAAGTTTGCTCCTTAATCACAATGTGCCTAGGATTACACCATCTATTATTCACAAACATTGCCAGCCCTCCTCCTTTCCTCTTACCACTCTCCCTTGTCCTGTCTGCCCGAAGGAGTTTAAAACCATCCAAGGAGACCAGAGGGTCAGGAGTAACTTCAGTGAACCAAGTCTCTGTAAGTAGCATCATGCTACACACCCGAAACTCCTGATGATGCCTGGTGAGCGCTGTTAGTTCATCCATCTTGTTTGCAAGAGATCTCACATTGCCCATAATGATGGAGGGAAGAGCTGGTCGGTAACGCCTCTTTTTAATCCTCTGAAGAGTACCAGCTCTGCAGCCCCTCACCCGCTTTTTCTTTCTCCAAAGCTCGCGGGGGATGTGTGGACAGATGGTATGCAGTCCTGCTGTTTCTCTCAGCTGCAAAAGTTTCTCTCTTGTATAGACAAAGGAATTGTCTGCAGACACAAAAGATCCCATTTCAAGCAGAACAAAAAGACAGATAAAAACAAAAAAAAAAAGTATCACAAGGGTCCAAGTCTTTGTGTGTTTCTTCATAGTGCAAAGTCCTTAAGTAGAGAGGTAAAAAACAAGACAAAGAAAGAAAAATAAGAGAGAGAGTCTCAGAGCTACTGTGACAGGCAGCCACTCCAGCAGCGCCATCTTGAAAAAAAAAAAAAAAAAAATCATATCACCCCAGCCCGGCAGATAGATAGGTTAGTGTCACCAGAACCAGCATATCACCCCAGCCCGGCAGATAGATAGGTTAGGGTCACCAGAACCAGCATATCACCCAGCCCTGCAGATAGATAGGTTAGTGTCACCAGAACCAGCATATCACCCCAGCCCTGCAGATAGATAGGTTAGTGTCACCAGAACCAGCATATCACCCCAACCCTGCAGATAGATAGGTTAGTGTCACCAGAACCAGCATATCACCCCAGCCCGACAGATAGGTTAGTGTCACCAGAACCAGCATATCACCCCAACTCTGCAGATAGATAGGTTAGGGTCACCAGAACCAGCATATCACCCCAGCCCTGCAGATAGATAGGTTAGTGTCACCAGAGCCCAGCATATCAGCCCAGTTCCACAGATAGATAGGTTAGTGTCACCTGAATCAAACAGTGTTTTCCCCTTGTGAATCAGTGCATATGTTCCCGACATATCGCTATTTTGTCAATATGCTAATGAGCTCTATGTAACAACCAGGCCATTGCTGCTTACACCATTAGAATATTGACAAAAAGACAACATCTGGGCAACAAGGGCAGCGTTCACAAGTGAAAAACAGAGTTTGATTCAGAGGACCCCAATCTATCTATCTTCAAGGCTGGGTTGATATGCAATGAGCTTTATGGAGCAATGGAAACATCATCGCTGCTGAAGGGCGGTGTCAGGCAGGGGGCGTGATTCAGAGCTCCAATCAGAGGCAGCCATTATCAGAGCTCAGAATCACACCCCTTGTCTGCTCCTACCTGACACAGCCCTCCTGACAGTGCAGAGCCTAAATAGCATATCAGACACCAAAACTAACAGCAATGATTGCTCAGGAATGATGGGGCGAGTGGAAAAAATCCAATTGTGCCAATTTCAGTGGAGAAGCAACTATTAAATGATGCAAAGAGCTGGACTTGGTGGTGGTGAAAGGTCCTCTTTAGTAAGAGGAATGGTAATACCCAGTGGTCCATTTATTTTTACATTTCCAGGAGGAATAACAAAGGGATAGGACAATGCAGTTCTAAAAAAATGCACCATATGGAAAATATAGGTGTTATTATTGGGTTCTCTTTAAATAATCCCATATTTCTAGCCAGACATACAGTACGGTCATGAGCATATTGTAGACACACCAGCTGGTATTTTGTGCTACACTGGCATAGTAAATTAAAAAGGAGGAAAGCTCTAAGGTCGAAACAATTAATACTAAATGTTCCATTTACAATTGCATTCAATGCTATATAATTGCAAATTCCTATTATCTAACAGTGGGAAATTTACTGTGAAATATTTAACTCTTGTCAGGGCCATGCTTTAATAACAGAGATCGGGTAGCAGGCAGAAGGAATACGTGGTATAATAGCAGAATTAGGAGCAGTGCCGTTCTTATCCATGTCATTATCGGTGTCACCCTGTGTGTCATTCCCACAATAGCGTGCGGATGAGATAATAATTGGCAAGTATTTAGGAGTCCTGGGCTGCAGAAAATCAAATATTCTGTCTCATAAAACTGATAATTGTAGATCACAGTCATCAACCAGGCCGGGCCGTAAATTGAAACAGCGACACGGTTCAATAATCCGCCCTGATTTGGGCCACTAACCTTTAGAAACTTAACAATGCTCTGTTTTTAGGAGAAGAATAAGCAATTTGCTGGAATTTCCAACACATTGTTAAATAAACTGACCTGTGATAGAGCAATTCATGAAGTACCTATGAACCCATTATCGTGCGTATGTAGCAAAATCACGGTTTAGTGATACAACTACTGATATGTTCACACTTGGCAGATTTGATGCTGAAATCTTCCATATAAGGATTTCCTCATATTAGAATAGGCAAGGGTGTAATTAAAATCTCCTTCATCTGTCCCACTCCAGTGCACCAGAGGGTAGGGTTGGTAAATTTACAATGCAGAGACTGCCAGCCATCAAAGGAATCAGAAAGGAGATCAAAGAAATTTAATCAGCCTTAATGTGGTATGGGTGACTTTGGGCCCCCTGGGTTATAGGCCCATGGCCACTGCGACCACTTATAAAGATAAGTGCACCAGTGTTTGTGGGTTCACTAAGTCTCCTGGGCCCAAGTGTGACTGCACTCTCTGCACCCCCAACAGTTATGCCCTTGAATAGGGTTTCTTGGAAGCCTGAGTGGGGACCTCTCCTCCATCTATACAAATCATGTGTTCAGTATACACAAGAGCATATCATCAATGAGTTGAATAGGTCAAGCATTTTCAAAGTCACAAATATGGAGCGATCACCTTATATTTGTTGAGACATCAATGATATGTTTACCAACAGAAATGATCAGGACATTCTCATGGACTTGTGAAACTCTTCCAATGCACCTGACACAGAACCATTGTCATAACCTAATATTTCACTAAATATGTAACTGAGACAGTAAATTCACCAATACCACCTTGGCAGGTATAACAAGGCCCTGTACATAAATGTAACCACCATCACCTCCATCAGCAAGTTTCGGGGTATAAAAATCTTCGGGTTATTATAAAAAATCTGAACCAGTAACTTCCAATTTGATCCTAAATGCACAGAATCGGTTCACAGAGCGCTAGCCTCTTGGGTCGCTGGTTAGTAGCTACACCCATGCATCTAGGGTTGGTATTAACTGAAACAGGGCACAAGGTCTTTGTACAGTAGACCTTGAGTAAGAATAACCCTTCCGAATTGGGAGAATTTTCCAAGGACAAGGCAGGGAATGTACTGGTTTGCTGTACTACTCTCTGAATAACCCATGTAAATGAGGCTCTGATCCCATGACGTGTTGTCCATATGGAAGCGATATCACGGGATGGGATGTTCTAATTTAAGGCACATTTTCACCTAATTCACTTTCTCTCTTTCACACCTCAATTTGCATAGTGGATAATGGATTTTCACCTAGAAACCGATTAGCAGATATCAATGGTCCTTCTCTCCCATTTGGCTTCATCTTATCGTATGCCGTGATGTCCAAGTACACTTATACACTACCTTGGTTATTATACTGTGCACTATATATGTTGGTTCAAGGATTTCAACAGCATTTGTGACACACAAGTACCATTGAGTATTATGGATTATTTCAGTTTAGCATATCCTGCCCTTCTCGGAGTATGCACTGTTATGTTTCTCATCTTTCTGGGTGCAAATCCATTGTTTCCTAGTCTGCGTTAACAGATTAGTACATTGGTGTGTTGTCTTTTGTTATTTTAAATCTATTATTAAATTACCTGGTCTTCACTTTATTCATTGCTATATTGCACCCAGGTAGGACCATTCAGGGACTGTGCAGGGTATACAATAGTATCCTGCTTTAGGAAGGGCACGAAAGACACTGCTGTGAGCACAACTTATAGGTACATCACAGTTCTGCCTTTGGGGGAATCATTGCACCTCCTCATCCCCAGGACATAGTAGAACACGAAGACTCAGCAATAGCAATTAAAGTGACAGTAACATAATACAAGTATGCAGTATTACAATGCAACCATATGAATAATGAGTATTAGCAAACCATACAATATACACGGCAAATGCCTTATTGTTACAATGCAAAGAGCATAAATGTAAGTCCTTCACTTAAAGCACAGCTGTGGAAGGGAATAGCTTCCACCACCTTACACCAATTCGACCTTTTTATGGCACATCCAAGTGTCAGTGGGTGCATTCCGATATGCATTCTCGTGTATGGGGTCTTCCAATCCATTCTGTTCTGATGACACGGAGCATGATAGGACCTTCTCTATAATCATTCATGTCTTTGGAATGGATCAGATGTCTTCATAGACATGAATGCATAATGTAATGCACTTGGGAGACGCTCAGATGTTGCTCCGGGTGTTATCTGAGTGCATTCCGTTGCAAACTTGGACCCACATAGGAAGCACATTCGGTTGTATACAAGGCACCTTAGATGGAGAAAGCACAATCTTGTGTTTCTAAAAGTTAAAATAACTTTGAAATCGAGAAACTTTTGTTGTTAATATTTTGGGGGCATAGGAGGCAGAATGATAGCATCTGACGTTTATAATAAAGTACTATGCCTAACTTTTCGGAGCTAGGCAGTGTATGATCTTGGCACAGCTTCACGGTAGTAGAGATTTATTTAAGACTAAAGCAGTGCTCACTTCTCAGTGTCAGGCTGGTCCATTTGGTAATTTCCCACCTGACCCTCCTCTCGACCCGTCTCTTGATTACTAGTCCCTGCAGAGTCCTTGCAGTATAAAGTCATAAGACCAGAGGGAATGCAGTATGAGGGCGAGCAGCTTGAGAGAAGTGAGCTCTCTGTCACTTGACACATTATTCGGTGGGAAAAACTTTTTTTTTTTATTTGAAGCTTTCAATGCACTTTGCACATGAACTCACTTATGTTCCAGTTCGCTGCATTGCTCAGTTTCTTGAGCTCAGCCTGCTGGGAAATGGTTTGCCATGTAAATGGACCTGCACAAAATGCAGCTCTATCCCATCTCCATTTGTCTGACTTCTCCGTGCTGTAAATCTTTTTGGGATTAACTTTAAACTGGCTTTACGCAGACAGACAAGTCTGAATTTTCTGATGGAGTTTAAGCAGAGTGAAGCACTTTGCATTTCGAAGCATCTAAAGAAACTTGCTAAAAAAAAACGCAGAAGTTGTAGATTCGCAACTAATGCAAAATTTAAATAAAGTAACTAAATAATATGTAAAATATACTATGTTAATGTTGAACATATGGTTCTTTTGAAATACACCTGGTTTCTGGTAGAAATTTCCTACATTTTTTCTTCTGAATATTAGATGTATTTCCTGTATTTCCATACACTGAAAGCCTCTGTATTCCTTTATATACAAATTCCGTCAGAGAAGCTCTCTGCACAGTTACATTACAAGTGCGGTGACCAGATGGAAGGTAACGCTGCAGTTGGGATTGCGGGGGTGCAAACAGCGCAGACTTGTCACGGTCTCTGGGCACGAGGGCGCAGGGCTGGTGCTGTCCCACGTTACCACCACTGGTACCGGTGATGAGGGGGCTGCACAAATGTTGGTGGTGATTGTTCCCCCGGGGCGCTTCCCCTATACTGTGCCGACTGGTGGTGTTTGGGGCGCCCTGATGTTGTCGGTGCAGAGTCAGACACAGAAACGGTTGTAAAGTTGAACTTTTACTTCCATGGGTGTGGAGGCACAAATGCTTAAACAGTTTCTTCAATACAAAACAACGGGGTACGCCTGGTGACACAGCAAAGTCCTGGGGTGCAGGGTAGACTTGATGAAAGGTGTTCCTAGCCCCTTATACTTCAGTGTTACAGCCCTAAGGTGCATCTGGGTTCCTATTTGGCTCATAGGAGGATGCCCACCATGATACTAGTACATAATATTCCCCACTCACGTTATGTGGTCCTGATAGCTCAGAGTTTCGGGGTGCAATAGTCAGGGTGGCAGGATATTCCACAGGTCTGGCCTTGGCCCCTGGATCCTGTGATACTTGCTATGGAGCACGTGTTCCAGAATGTTCTCTCCACAGTCTCATGCTGACAAGATAATGATGCTTGACTTCCTTCAGGGCGATGGCTAGGCAGACAGGGGACAGGATCTTCTGAATAGCTGGAGTATGTCAGCTCTCCAACCTTCCTGGGCCTGTCTAGGACTTGAGATTACTGCACTAAACTCACTGCTTTCTTCACAGGACATCACACTTCTCTCCTCACCTCCTCCTCCTAACACTCCACACTTCTAACTCCTCACACGCAGGACCTTCCTGCAGGGGTGATACCATGGGGACCCAGTGATCAGCTGACTCCTCCCCTTTTCCCAGGCGATGTCCTCCCATTGGACATTTGGTTACTATTCAATCCTATGGGAGGTGTAATGCATGTGTGAGGCTCACTAGGTGGCGCTGTGTTGTGTGAGACTCAGGACCCCCTGCTATGTCACACAGGCTATGAAGCAACAGGAAATAATACAATGCACAGAGATCACCCTAAGCCCAGCCATAGCCAGCTCTGGGATGCCACATACTCCCCCTCTTTCACTGAGCCGACCTCGGCGACGGGCTGGGGTGAAGGTGAGAAATGTAACATAACGTTAATAAATACGAATAAAGTGCAAATGTCACTAACAGTTTAGAAAAATATAATACCTAGAAACTTGAGGTAAGACCTCCCGGCATAGTCCTGGAATGTCCATGAGAAGTCTGAAGGGTAACGGAGAGATAATTAAACTCAGACTTATGGAACCTTTTGGCGGTACCATCAGACAGTCCATATAGAAACAACAGTAGTGCAAATGGGTCCAGAGGCTCTCTGGCACAAGTGTCCATTATCATGAGAGTCTCTCTGAGAAACAATAAACAGTCCTTTCTGTAAGGAAGAGTAGGCACTCTAGCACCAATGTCCATACCGCAATGGGGTAACAGAACTTCCTTGGCTCGGTGAGCCAGGCACTATGGCTTGGATTGTTGCATATAAGTGTAAATACTATATTACATGGCAAGATATTATATATATATACTGTATATACACACAGGAAAAACATTAATGTAATCAGAGCAGGAATAACATATATACAGAAGCAGAAACAGTTAACCTCTTTTACCCAAGGACAGCCATGGCATCACTATAGCGTGTTGGAGGTATGCCTTTTGTGGTACGCTCAGAACGCCTAAGTGGAACGAGATTTGAATCAGGAACAGAGTCACTGAAATCAATTAAATCATCTGTCGAAGGGTTCTCTTGCACTAGAGCAATTGGTGGATAACAGCTAAATGGTAGTAGTTTAGGCGCCCACATAAGCTCAGTTAAAGTTGGGGGTCTCTCTTTCGCTTCAGAAGGTGACAAGATCTCTGTACTCGTTGTCTCAGCTGGGGGCACCTCTGTGGGTAGTCCTTCTTTAAGGCACAGCTTCAGACGGTTTCGGTGTACTACTTGGGGCTGTCTCCCAGGTTTAGAGATCTCATACACGTCGGATTCAGGATATGGTATGGAGATGACACTGTATGGTTCTTTCTCCCAGAATGGATCCAATTTCCCATTCCGATGGTTATTCCTTAACCATACACGGTCGCCAACTTTCAGGGGCGCTGCATGGGCGTGATGGTTGTAATCCTCCTGTTGTCTCCTACGAACCTCATCCATGCGCGTTTCAACTATCTCTTTAGCTTCCTCCATACGTCGGCGGTGTTCAACAACCCAGTCTGTTATGGGTAGTGGATTGATGGTGTCAGGGACCTTCACACCAAGGGTTAAGTCTGAAGGAAGTTGACCTTGTCTTCCAAACATTAGATAAAATGGTGCATATCCCGTAGATGTTTGGGGTGTGTTGTTGTAAATATAGGCCAAGTCCTTGATACGCTCAGGCCACTCAACACCAGGTGTAACTGCGGCTGTTCTTAGCATGCCGATGATCACTTGATTTGCCTTCTCGCACATACCATTCCCTTGAGGGTGATACGCTGTGGTTCGCAACTTCTTGCAGTCTTGGAACTGACACAGCTCACGGAACAATTGGGATTCAAACGCCGATCCACGGTCGGTGAGGATATGCTCAGGACAACCGTAATGGCGGACAAACTCTGCGTAGAAGGTCTCAGCCGTAGTTCTTGCTGTAAGATCTCTGACAGGCACGATGACAAGGAACTTGGAGTAATGATCCACCATTGTCAGAGCGTAGCTGTAGCCGGAACGTGTGGGACCCAACTTCACATGGTCCAGAGCAACAATTTCACACGGCTTTTGAGTCTTAATTGGATGTAGAGGGGCCTTCTGATCTCTTCGACCTTCCTTGGTGATACTACAGGCGGGACACTCTCGGCACCAACTCTCAATGTCACTCCTCATCCCAACCCAATAGAAGCGACGACGGATGGTAGCTTCGGTCTTTTGTACCCCGAAGTGACCGGATCTGTCATGATACGCCTCAAGTATCATCTGTGCGTCTCTTCTTGGTACGAGGATCTGATGAAGCCTTTCACCTGTGACAGGATCAAGAGTGTTTCTATGTAGAAGGCCTCGTTGGACAAACAGGCGCTTCCTCTGTCGCCAAAGGCGTTTTAATTCCACGTCATGAAGACCTCTCTTTACACGGGTTGGTATTCTTCCTGTAAGCAGGAAATCTGACAATTCTCCTAAAACTCTGCTCTCTTCTTGGAACGTTTTCCACAGAGATGGCTCCTGGAGGGATTCGGCAGCTGTTTTCGCCAGAGGTTCTCCTTCTACAGGGACACCAATAGCAACCTGTTGGGCAAACTTGTTGTAGAATGGTGGCATCTCCACCTCTTCCCAGATGTCTTCTCGGGGTGGTTCTTCTCCGACCGGCAACCTTGAGAGTGCATCAGCATTAGCGATGGACTTGCCACTGCGATACTTGACAGAGAACTTGTAATTCGTGAGTCTTGAGGCCCACCGTTGTTCAAGGGCTCCCAGTCGAGCAGTGTCCAGATGCGCCAACGGATTGTTATCTGTGTACACGGTAAAGGGTGTGGTAGCCAGGTAGTCTTTAAACTTCTCTGTCACGGCCCAGACAAGCGCCAGAAGTTCGAGTTTGAAAGAACTATAGTTCTGGTCGTTCTTCTCCGCACCTCTCAGACTCCTGCTGGCGTAGGCGATGACTCGCTCTTTGTTGTCCTGAACCTGGGACAACACTGCACCCAAACCTTGGTGACTTGCATCTGTGTACAAGCGGAATGGCTGACTGTAGTCGGGATAGGCTAGAATTGGTGGTTGCGTCAGAAGTGCTTCAAGCGCTTGAAAGGCTTCCTCTTGACGCGCTGTCCAGTCTACCGGAAGCTTTCGGTTGTAGTTTTCTCTGGGACAACCGCGCAACAACTCGTTCAGAGGCTCGGCTACTTGGGCAAAGTGTGGTATGAAACGCCGGTAGTAACCTGCGAATCCAAGGAAGCTTCGGACTTCTTTGACGGTAGTTGGTCTTCGCCAGTTCTGGACTGCAGTGATCTTTTGAGGATCAGGTTGGACGCCTTGTGCGCTCACGACATGCCCAAGGTAGTGAACTTGGGGTTTCAACAGGTAGCACTTGGAGGGCTTCACCTTTAGGCCGTGCTGTATAAGTACCTTGAATACCTCGGACAGGTGACGAAGGTGTTCTTGGTATGTCCGGGAGAATACAATAACATCGTCCAGGTACAGTAGCACACTCTGGAAATTCTCATGGCCGAGGCACCTCTCCATAAGCCGTTGGAATGTGGCTGGGGCATTACATAGCCCAAATGGCATACTATTGAATTCAAAGAGTCCCATCGGGGTCGTAAACGCAGTCTTTTCACGATCTTCAGGCGCCATAGGGACTTGCCAGTATCCACTGGTTAAGTCCAGGGTCGAGAAACAGGTAGCTGATCCCAAAGCCGTTAGAGATTCCTCAATCCGCGGCAATGGGTATGCGTCTTTGTGCGTGACGTTGTTGAGTTTACGATAGTCCACACAAAATCGTAGGGTTCCGTCTTTCTTCTTGACAAGGACTAGCGGGGCTGCCCAGGGGCTGTTACTCTCCCGGATGACATCAGCATCTCGCATCTCTTGGATCAACTTTTTCACCGGTTGGTACATCGCTGGTGGTATTGGACGGTGACGCTCCTTGATTGGATGGTGATCGCCAGTCAGAATGCAATGTTGTATGGTCGTGGTCTTACCAAAGTCCAATGGGTGTTTGCTGAATGCCTGTTGGTAACGCTTGGCCACATTGCGAACCCCATTGATGTGCTCTATAGGGGTATTGGCGTCTCCCACGTTCAATTCATCCCACCAGGACTTCGTGGCTCCATTCTGAATGTTCTCAGCAGCTTGGGTGGAACGCTGTGTGGCGGTAGAATCACCAGAGAGAATGTCTTCTGGTGCTAACCGGTGTAGCAGGGCCACAGAGTGGAACTTGTGGAGGTTCACGGGAGCATCGCCCAAGTTGACTAAGCGGACAGGAACACGTCCATTGGAAACTGTGACAAGGCTGCGGGCAGCCATGACAAGTGGTTGGCCATCTACCTGTATGGGTTGTAGCAAGGCCTCGTAGTCCTGATTTTCTATGCCCGGACGGGCACGGCACCACACCATAGTTTCTGTTCCAGGCTGTAGGGTTACTGGACGGGTATCTTGGATCCGGACTCGACCAATTTCACCTTGTTTGTTGGCGAACTTGTGCTGGGCATTGAGTACACGAATGGCCCGCTGAATGGTCTGCTGGTCACTGGGAGAAGCTGTAAGGAGAGAGGCATGCAAGGCATCCAACACTTCTGCAAAGCAATGGCGTAAAACATTCATGCCTAATATTACAACTGCAAACCTATCATCCTCTACATCAGTGACAATTACACCCTGTCTAGGCAGTTTCAAGTCCCCAATCTGGATAGTGGGTTCCCAATAACCCTGCTGTGGTATGGGCTGTCCATTGCTGGCACACAGATTTATCCATGTGTCAGGTGTTCTATTCAACACACCTAAGTCCCAATGTTCAAGGAACACCTGCTTGCGCAGGGTTGTTACCTGAGATCCAGTGTCCACCAACGCTGTCAGAGGGACGCCATTCACCCGGATTGTGATGTGTGGGCAGGCTGAGACGAAGCGTGACAATGGCACTGAAGATTCACCTGGGCCCTTCTTCTTTCCTCCCGAGGGGCGGCCCGCTGCCTCGGGGGTGGCCCGTTTAACTGAAAACACTGAGGCCTGGTGTGTCCATATCTATGGCAATAGGTACAGTATGGCCTCTCACTCTGCGGAGGTTTCACTGAAGACGGACGTCTGGGTGGCAACTCAGGTGAGATGTTGTGACTTCGCAAAGGATCACTGGACGATGAAGACGGCTGGGTCAGACGATCTAGACGGACGGTGATCTGTTCCATGGCACGGGTCAGATGATCCACTCGGGCCAGAAGGTCATCTCTGGAGTCTGCTGGTGTAGTCTGCGCAGTTTGGGCAGCAGGTGAGGTACCCAGAGGTAGTGGCAGGACAACTGGAGCAATGCTTGTTGAGGGTCCAGGTGAGGGAGCACAGATGACTGGGCTCGGCTGGGGCTGCTCCTGTCCCAAGACCTGGATGGCAAGGGCCTTGAAGTCAGCAAACGTGATGCTGGGATGTTGTGCAGCAAGCATTCGCAACTGACTCTGGAGCAATGTGGTACCCGCCCCTTCTATGAAGCGGTCAAGCAAGATTTTATCAGAGTCCACATTTTCACATGGATCCACTTGCACCACAGCTCTGAATGCCTCTTGGAGGGATAAAGCATAGTCCCGCAGGGTATCACCAGGTAGTTGTCGCCTGGAAAAGAAGCGCATCTTTACCTCGGAGACAGATCGCACGTCAAAGTTCACCTGGAGTTTGTCCAGAATTTGCCCAGGGGTTCTTTTGTCAGAGGCAGGCCAGGATTTGACCTCCCTAGCTGCAGCACCCTCAAGCTGGCCCAGCAGGATCTGTATCTGCTGTTCTGTATTCAGAGGATAGAACTGGAAGAGAGACAGCATCTTCTCACGAAAGTCCCTGAGGGTATGCGCCTCCCCTTTGTAGCGCGGCAGCCATGGTGCGCCAGGGTAAAATGGCATGGAGAATGGTAGGCTGCTCGCCATGGGCACTGCTGGATCACTAGAAACAGATGGCACAATGTCACTTTGCTCAGTCATGTTGTTTGCAGGTATGACTGAAATTAGGTCGCCGTCTCTTTAAGAAACTCAACTGCTTGCTGGCAGGGAATGGAGACTACAACTTGGAATGCTGTAGCTATTAACAGAGTCACTGTGATGCAGGCTGACGGTGTGCTCCCCCTCTTTAATGGTGGCACTCCCCACGGACACTGTACACGGAAAACACTCGCTGGGGCCGTGGGAGGACTGAAGACAAGGACAGGGAGGCACAGTACTCACTGACAGCAACTGCAGCGTGGACCAGAGATCAGCGGTGCACAGCAGGGACGGTGATGCAGCACCGGAGAGTCAGAAATGGCGCTGGCACGTTCGCCTTTCACTTTCTTGTATGGGTGCGCTGGAGCATTGCGCTCAGCATTCTGGGCTCTCCTAAGATGGCGGCAGATGGGTCTCCTGGCCTCATGGGCAGTGCTAAAAATCTCCCGCACTTTTGCAAGATACAGTTAACCCTTTGTGGGCGTTCTTACACAGCGATGTGGCGCAGCAAACAAGTCCTGGGCGTTTTAACTCTTCCAGGGCTGTAACACACTGAGAGGACAGTCTTTAGGGCTTACTTCAGGGGTATAGGGCTCCCCCCTCTTTGTGGCAAGCACTCTCAGGGAATAAACTTGATCTTAGCAAAGTCCACAATAAAGACCGATGCTCTGGAGACAATTTGGCGCACTTTTCGTGGCGAATTTCTCAAAATGGCACACACCCGTATCCTGTTCGTGACGCCAGTTTTTCTTGCGGTGACCAGATGGAAGGTAACGCTGCAGTTGGGATTGCGGGGTGCAAACAGCGCAGACTTGTCACGGTCTCTGGGCACGAGGGCGCAGCGCTGGTGCTGTCCCACGTTACCACCACTGGTACCGGTGATGAGGGGGCTGCACAAATGTTGGTGGTGATTGTTCCCCCGGGGCGCTTCCCCTATACTGTGCCGACTGGTGGTGTTTGGGGCGCCCTGATGTTGTCGGTGCAGAGTCAGACACAGAAACGGTTGTAAAGTTGAACTTTTACTTCCATGGGTGTGGAGGCACAAATGCTTAAACAGTTTCTTCAATACAAAACAACGGGGTACGCCTGGTGACACAGCAAAGTCCTGGGGTGCAGGGTAGACTTGATGAAAGGTGTTCCTAGCCCCTTATACTTCAGTGTTACAGCCCTAAGGTGCATCTGGGTTCCTATTTGGCTCATAGGAGGATGCCCACCATGATACTAGTACATAATATTCCCCACTCACGTTATGTGGTCCTGATAGCTCAGAGTTTCGGGGTGCAATAGTCAGGGTGGCAGGATATTCCACAGGTCTGGCCTTGGCCCCTGGATCCTGTGATACTTGCTATGGAGCACGTGTTCCAGAATGTTCTCTCCACAGTCTCATGCTGACAAGATAATGATGCTTGACTTCCTTCAGGGCGATGGCTAGGCAGACAGGGGACAGGATCTTCTGAATAGCTGGAGTATGTCAGCTCTCCAACCTTCCTGGGCCTGTCTAGGACTTGAGATTCCTGCACTAAACTCACTGCTTTCTTCACAGGACATCACACTTCTCTCCTCACCTCCTTCTCCTAACACTCCACACTTCTAACTCCTCACACGCAGGACCTTCCTGCAGGGGTGATACCATGGGGACCCAGTGATCAGCTGACTCCTCCCCTTTTCCCAGGCGATGTCCTCCCATTGGACATTTGGTTACTATTCAATCCTATGGGAGGTGTAATGCATGTGTGAGGCTCACTAGGTGGCGCTGTGTTGTGTGAGACTCAGGACCCCCTGCTATGTCACACAGGCTATGAAGCAACAGGAAATAATACAATGCACAGAGATCACCCTAAGCCCAGCCATAGCCAGCTCTGGGATGCCACACAAGCCCTCCCTGTTCCTCTCATGAAAATGCATATGACATCAGTCCCAGGTGTGATTGTTAGTTATCTGCTCACAGCACAGTATAGGGGGATTTACAGCAGCTCACAGCATAGTGTAGGGGAAGATGATCTATAGCAGATCACAGCATAGTGTAGGGGAAGATCATCTACAGTATAGCAGCTCATAGCACAATATAGGGGGAGATGATCTGCAGCATCTCACTACACAGTGTAAGGGAAGATCTACTTCAGCTCCATGCACAGTGTAGGGGGAGATAATCAACAACAGCTCACAGTACAGTGTAGGGGAAAGATCTACTGCAGCTCACAGTACAGAGTAGGGGAAGATCTACTGCAGCTCACAGTACAGTGTAGGAGAAAGATCTACTGCAGCTCACAGTACAGTGTAGGAGAAAGATCTACTGCAGCTCACAGTACAGAGTAGGGGAAAGATCTACTGCAGCTCACAGTACAGAGTAGGGGAAAGATCTACTGCAGCTCACAGTACAGTTTAGGGGAAGATCTACTGCAGCTCACAGTACAGTATAGGGGAGGATCTACTGCAGCTCACAGTACAGTGTAGGGGAGGATCTACTGCAGCTCACAGTACAGAGTAGGGGAAGATCTACTGCAGCTCACAGTACAGTGTAGGGGAAAGATCTACTGCAGCTCTCAGTACAGTGTAGGGGAAAGATCTACTGCAGCCCACAGTACAGCATAGGGGAAGATCTACTGCAGCTCAGTACAAAGTAGGGGAGGATCTACTGCAGCTCACAGTACAGTGTAGGGGAAAGATCTACTGCAGCTCACAGTACAGTGTAGGGGAAAGATCTACTGCAGTTCACAGTACAGCGTAGGGTAAGATCTACTGCAGCTCACATTACAGTGTAGGGGAAGATCTACTGTAGCTCACAGTACAGTGTAGGGGAAGATCATCTACAACAGTCCACAGTACAGTTTAGGGGAACGAACTACAGCAGCTCACAGCACAATGTAGGGGAAGATCATCTACGACAGTCCACAGTACAGTGTAGAGGAAGATGTACTGCAGCTCACAGTACAGTGTAGGGGAAGATCATCTACGACAGTCCACAGTACAGTGTAGGGGAAGATGTACTGTAGCTCACAGTACAGTGTAGGGGAAGATCTACTGTAGCTCACAGTACAGAGAAGGGGAAGATCTACTGTAGCTCACAGTACAGTGTAGGGGAAGATCTGCAGCTCACAGTACAGTGTAGGGGAAGATCATCTATGACAGTCCACAGTACAGTGTAGGGGAATATGTACTGCAGCTCACAGTACAGTGTAGGGGAAGATCTACTTTAGCTCACAGTACAGTATAGGGGAAGATCATCTACGACAGTCCACAGGACAGTTTAGGGCAAAGATATACAGCAGCTCACAGCACAGTGTAGGGGAAGATCTACTGTAGCTCACAGTACAGTGTAGGGGAAGATCATCTACAACAGTCCACAGTACAGTGTAGGGGAAGATCTACTGCAGCTCACAGTACAGTGTAGGGGAAGATCTACTGCAGCTCACAGTACAGTGTAGGGGAAGATCATCTACGACAGTCCACAGTACAGTTTAGGGAAAAGATCTACAGCAGCTCACAGCACAGTGGAGGGGAAGATAACACTTTTGTTATATATGTCACTTTTGAAGATTTTGAGAAAAACAAGAGCACTGCTTTTGCCACTTGGACCCTTACCATTTTCTGACTGTGACACCATTTCCTCTCACTGGTATGACATCACCCATCCCACCCAGCAAGAGCAGTGCAGTACTCCAGGTAGCTAAAGGCCTGCTCTCAGTGCACCAACTGCGTCATTTGCATAAGACTTCAAATTTGTTTTTCTCCAAATCTACTAAAGTGACATACATAACAGAGGTATGTTTTTATCACTGTAATGTGCTCTGTAACACGGTGGTGGCAGTTGAATATTCTTGGGGAAGGTGACAGAGTCTTTTTAAGGGGAAAACGGCACAGTATTGAGAAAGATGGTCCATTATCTCACGGGCCATTATAAAGGGAAGATCCCCTAGATCACGTTACAGCTAGTTGACAGCACTATGCAGGTAGAAGTTCATTCACAGCAGCTCACAGCATAGCATAGAGGGAAGAGCGTTGACAGCAGCTCAGAACACAAAACAGCTCACTCTATGGTTATTCCACACCTAAATGGCGGTAAATGGAGGATGGGAGTAGTTGTTCTCAACAGTGGATCAGAAACTCAACCAAAATCCTCCAGCCCAACTCCTAGGTGGGAATAAAAATGAGGGGGTCTGCAATATACCTGATGGGGATGGTAGTTTCCCCCGAGGCTCTTCCAGTAGGAGAGAGGTCTTCTCTTACCCTGAGACATGTGATGTTGTTTGGAAGACCCCTGATGGTGTGCACAAGTACGAATCAGGAGACAGTAGTGCAGTTGAAACAAGATGAACCTTACTGAGGTAACTGGTAATGCATGCAGCTTTCTGATGGGAGATGTAGCAATAGAGTTCTACTGTGGTGGCTGATCCCAGACTTGGAATGATGGATTCTCAGGTTATTGATGGTAATTTGGTGCTTTTCTTTTCCTCCCGTAATAGATAGTCTCTGCATCTCCCACTATGGCTATGGGACTGAATTAAATGAAGTCCCAGGATCCCAGATACCTGGAGATGAATGGGTCCTGGTGTAAGGTTTTGGAAACCTCAACTTCTCCAATTTGGCACACTCCTTTATCTCTATGGAACTGAGAGCAAAAGCTGGTTTTTCTTCCCTTAGGGGCTGCAATAGTCACACAACATGTGGTCTTGCCTTTATCTCTGCTAACACACAACTGTTTTAATGGTTGCAGGAGACTCTCAGTCTCTGTCCCTTAGCCTCGGTCTGTGATTGGCCACAGATGAACCAAGTCCCTTCAAACTAAAGAGGAAGCAGACCACAGTGGATTACTCCAAAAAATGGGGAATCAAAACAAAAGGGAATCTGTTAAACATACAAATTAAGGGGGGAAAACAAACATAAAATATTCCAAAAACAATATATGCATACACAGTAGCACAGAAATAATAAAACAACATAAAGAAAATATAGCAATGTCCACTGGAATGCTGCATCGACGCAAGAGATTCAGAGCTCCATGTCAGCTCCAATATACAGCGGGTGAAATAAGTATTGAACACGTCAACAATTTTCTAAGTAAGTATATTTGTAAAGGTGCTATTGACATGAAATTCTCACCAGATGTCGGTAACAACCCATCCAATCCACACAGGCAAAGAAATCAAATCATAGATGTCCACAAATTATGTGTAATAATGACATAGGGAAAAAAATATTAAACACCCTTACTAAAATGAATTAAATACTTTGTACAGAAGCCTTAGTTGGTGATGTTCATTACACTGTGATGTTCCACCTCCAAACTTCACTGTTGGTATGGTGTTTTTGGGGTGCCTTTTGACCATCAAACATGGTGTGTATTATGGCATTCAAAGAGTTCAATTTTGGTCTCATCTGACCAGACTATATTCTCCCAGTATTTCACAGGCTTGTCATGAACATGCTTTTTGGTCAGCATTGGAGTCTTGCGTGGTGAGCGTGGATAAAGGCCATGGAGGTTGAAGGCAATACTTATTGTTTTCTTTGAAACAACTGTACCCGTTGATTACAGGTCTTTCTGTAGCTCTCTACATGTGGTTCTTGGCTCTTGGACATCTCTTCTGATAATTTGCAGGGAGCAACTGGTCGTGGCCGGGGTATGGTGAAATGATGTTCTTCCCTCTTCCGGATTATGGTCCCAACAGCGCTCATTATCTTCAGTAGTTTAGAAATTTTTCTGTAACCAGTGCCATCAGTATGTTTTGTAACAACAAGGTTGTGAAGGTCTTGAGACAGATCACTGGGTTTTACCCATCATGAGATGTTTCTTGTGTGGCCCCTTAGTAATGAGACTCCTTTTTATAGGCCATCAGTTGAACCCACAGATATTATTTGTCACTAAGTAACAGGATTGCTTTCTAATTCCTAATAGATTTCAGCCATTGTCAGGACTTTCCATGACTTTTCGCACCTTTTTTTTCTTTATGTGTTCATTACTTTTTCCCAGTGTCATTCCTCATTATTACACATAATTTATGGACAGCTATGGTTTGATGTCTTTGGCTGTGTGGATTGGATGGGTTGTTACCGACATCTGGTGAGAATTTCATGTCAATAGCACCATTAGAAATATATTTATTTAGAAAATTGGTGACATGTTCAATACTTATTTCACCTGCTGTATATGCCTTACTAAAAAGTCCCTTCATCCTATAGTCCAAAGACACTTCCTTAACTATTAGGTGAAGCACTGATCAAGCGTTTTTGCCAGTCACACAGAGAGCTGTGTGTCTGATCAGTGTGGGGCAGGAGAGAGGACGCTGCACTCTCCATACTGCTGTCCAGACCCCTGCCTCCTAGTCCTTAATAATGATCGTGGCCAGGAGAATTGATCACCTCCTGGCCGCTGCTCCCTAAGCCCAATACATAAGAACTCCTGTAGGGGTCTGACACCTGGACCCCGCACAGATCAGCTGTTCCAACAGGTTCTTGGTGCTGGAAGCTACTGTAGTGGACAGGGATTGAAAGCTGTAATAGGAGCCATGTATAGTGAACAGTATAGCCATGGAGAACTGCTTTAGGCTAAGGCTCCATGTTGTGGAACGCAGCTAAAAAACGCTGCGGAAACAAAGCTGCAGAGGAAACGTATCGTGTTTTTTTCCTGCAGTGCTTTTAATTGTGTTTTTCTCTGCGGTTTCTCTTCCCTTATTAAATCCATAGGGAAAACGCAAGTGTTTCCACACGTAACATTGACAACAATATTGAAATAATTAGTTGTACTGTATTACGTGCCAAGGCTAGTATATGACTAAATATAGGACGTATAAACGTCTATATAAAATTAGTGAGTGACTCTCCTATATTTAGTCAAATAACATTGACAAGCTGCATTTTTCAAAAACGCACACTTTTCCACCGCATTTTTTTCCACAATGTGTGGATGGGATTAGCCAGAGTCTCATTCACTTTGCTGACACTGTAAAATGCAGCATTTTCTTTCTGCTGCATTTTTGCAATGTGGGTCCTTAACCTTAAAGTACGAGCAAAAATTTTTATTGACCCACCATTTTTTTAAAATCTATAAGTGAATTGTATAATTCATGTATATAAAACAGAGAAAACTCTTTATTTTGTTTTATTTCTCGCCATGTAACCTCCTCTTTGACTTGCTGATACAGAAGTCAGAATCTTATAGCATTTGTATTGGATTCTTAAAAAATCTCCAATACAAATGCACTGAAATCCAATTTTTTATGTGTTTTTGATAACAATTTGAAACAGAATAGGCTGAAGGTGATATTTTGGTAAGTGTTGCTTGTATTTTAGTGTTCCTTTGAAAGGGCAGGAGAAAGGCGGCCAGGTTTTGTATAAAATGCAAGTAATGTACAATTTCACTAATGGATAGTACCCTTAAATGCTGTACAACTAGCGGCTACTCGAAGGCACAGCAGGAAATTCTAGCACAATGTGTTAAAGACCAAGTCATGTTTTCAGAAACAAAATTATAATTTTGTTATTAGTCTTGAAGCAGCTGAGAAAAAATGCAGAAGAACAAATCCTTGGATATTAACCTACATTGACCCAGGCACATTTTATCACAATTTTAGAAAATTGAAGAATCATCTAATTGTGTAAAGTGATGGATAACAAAAAGGTCACGTTTTTGTAAAAATCTTCCAGTTTAGGAAGTCTCTTTGCCTATGTGTGGCCTCAAGGCCAGTGCATAATATAATTTGGAACCAAGTTCCTGGGATCTTACTATGAAGGAGCCTAGATATGCAGATCTTTTTTGGTTAAGGATAAATGGATTGGACTGCAACAAAATTTTTCCTTAAATTTTCCTTAAACAGTTTCTCTCTACTTTGTAGGGAACTTGCACTCTGTGAGTTAAAGAGTCCAGTGGGTGGCCCTACCCATTTAGTGACAGCCATTCCTATATCCACGCTGATATTGGAAGGTCACTGGAAGGTGTGCTGGACTCTTTAAACTTACTGGTTCACTATGTAGTCAAAACAATCCAAGAAAACATTTTTAGCCTAGAATAGTTAAAGCGGTCACCTAGGGAGTAATAAAGCTTACCAATGTATTCCCTGCATTAGACAAGTTTTATTACTAATCTACACCTTGGTGCATTTATTACCATTGTGGAGGGCAGCTGGAGAGGCCTGAACTCAAATTCCTCTGACTCCACTACAGCCACCCAACTCACTAATGTCACTGACTCCCCTCTACTCGGGCCAAGGTCTTTGGAGTTGGTCATGTGACTGAGAGTCGGACCATCAGCAGGGTAGACTCAAGAACAAGAGCTACAACCTCCCCAACTATAAAGGTAATAAATGTGACTGTGGGGAAACAGGGTGTATAATAGTAATAAAGCTTTCCCAGTGCAGGAAATCCAATAGTATGCGTTATTACTCTCTGGATAACCCCTTTCAATGTTCTGAATTTTCAAGAATAAAACAGCCATTAGGCTGTGATCGCATAACGTGTTATCTATATGGAAGCGATATCATGGGATGGGATGTTCTAATTTAAGGCACATTTGCACCTAATTCACTTTCTCTCTTTCACACAACAATTTGCATAGTCTTCTGACTAGCAGATATCAATGGTCCTTCTCTCCCATTTGGCTTGATCTTACCATATTCCATGATACATAATGTACACACAAGTACCATTGAGTATTATGGATTTTTTTCAGTTTAGCATATCCTGCCCCTCTCGGAGTATGCACTGTTATGTTTCTAAGTACTCATCTTTCTGGGTGCAAATCATAGCCTTCATAAATGTGGTCCATTGTGTTTATTTCATTGTATGGGTTGTACCGGTTAAGATGATACCGAATACAACTATGTTATTTACTATGTTTTATGATGGTCATTTTATAAAGTGTATTACTACAATGGGCTTGTTGTAATTTATTTTCCTATATATACAGTAGATATATATGAATATCTATCTATCTATCTATCTATCTATCTATCTACACACACATACACTGACAAACAAAAGGGTAGCAATGTTTTGAACTTTTGAGTACGTCGAGATTAGTGAAGAAATGGTTTCATGACAATGAAGTAGAGGTGCTGGATTGGCGCCCACAGTCCCCAGACCTCAACCCAATTGAACACTTGTGGGTAGAGTTGAAGAAAAAGCTGTATTCGAACATGTAGAGGAGATCTGGGATCAGATTTCAGTCTAGACATGTTTGAATCTGATCAAGAGCATGCCCAGAAGGATTCAGGCAGTGCTGAAAGCCAAAAGTGGATTTACAAAATAATAAAAATTAAAATTTAGATTTTTAGAAGCAAAACAGTAACAATGCAGTTACATGACAAGAATCTGCATAACTAATTATATGCTAAATAGTTGCAAGTGAAATTTATGTATGAGATAGTCAAGATGATTGTCTATAAGATGATGGGAGTCTCACGTTCCAAGCTGTAGTGGATGGTGAGATCTGGAGCCTGAAAGTCACAAGATCTAAACATACATACTCATCAGTGTGTATATATATATATATATATATACATACATACATAGACATACACATATATATTAAAGTAGGAGAGTAAATTACATGGTTTGCTTAGCACATCAATGTTGCTGGGAATCCCATACCTATGTAAAGTTTTATTCTGCTTATTTCTTCATTAAGTCTGTCAAGGGTCTCAAAACCAAGACCTGCTGTATGGGAGGAAAACACTCCCAACATTTTAGCCGCAGAATCAGTTTTTCTAAATGGGAGGATTTTCCCTGACTAAAAGCCTCAACAGTATTTTCCTTACATCTCTATATGTCAGTACATTATGCATGTGTTGAGCGAACCCGTCGAAGTTCGGGTTTGACGTTTTCCGCTGAACTTTGCCCAAAAGTTCGGGAACCCGAACTTGACCCGAACCCCATTGAAATCAATGGGGACCCGAATTTATTTATTTTTTTTTTTTTTTTCTTGGGGGGGACCTGAACTTTGTGACTTTTTAGTGATGTCCCACTTCAGGACCGGAACCAGCAATACACTGATCGCTGATTTAGCACTATACACTGCAATACACGTGTGTGGCAGTCTATAGAGGAAGTTATCCTATGGCAGGATCAACCAGGTACTGGGAGATACTAGCAGCCTGAGGTCACTGGCCAAACCATGGGCTGCAGAAGATGCATATCGGCACCACCCGATCTCGTCGCGGGGGGTGCTGAGGGGGACATTTTGCATGGCGGAATCTCTCGTATGCTGCGGTCATGTTTGACCGCGGCATCCAAGGGGTTAAAACCCCTGATCACAGCTCAAGTCCGGTTGGGGGTTAAGAAGCAGGGTGTTAGCTGTCAGTTAGAGGTAACACCCACTCCCGATGCCGCCCGCTGCTTTCACTTTTGCTGAGATACACCGAAGATGCCGCGGTCACTATTGACTGCAGCATCTTAAGGGTTAAACAGCGGGGATCAGTGTTATCACCGTCCCCACTGTTGCAGCGGGAGCCTGGCTGTCAGATACAGCTGGGCTCCCATCGCACGGGGTTAAAGCTGGTTGGCTGCTCAGCAGTCAATCAACCAGCTTTAGGGATGAGCTGAACCCAGACCTGGACCCGAACTTCAGCGCTGACTTTTGGGGTCAGGGTCGGGTATTCAAACGCACAAAGTTTGGCTTGGACCTGAACTGTGCAGTTCGGGTTCGCTCAACACTGGTAAAGAAAAAATCCTTTAATTCAGAAAAGTTAGGTTGTCTGACTCCCATACAAGAGGTTCAGGGTTTGGGACCTGGGACAGACTCAATGAAAAAAGAAATTGAATAAAAGATTAAATATATGAGGAATCCTGAGTAACATCAGCGTGATGACTACTGCCCCTCATATTGTCTGCTTCTGAGATTCCCTGACGCTGGGCATTCACTTGCACTGTCGATGTGCAAGTTCATTTGGTAGGTAATCCCAACAGACTGCTGAAAGTCAATATTGGTTGGGTAAAAGGGCCAGAACATGATACACATTTTTGTGGGGTCATTTTCTGTACATGTTTGTCCCTTTTGGATTTTTAGGGTGTACGTGGGCATCAGGTTTGCCAGTACCCTCCTGCAACTTTTATACGACACTTGGTTGATAAAGTACCACGTACTTTAAAGAAATTAATACATGAGAAAAAAACTCACTGAAAATGAGAATCTTCTCTCTTGTTAATATAAACTATTTATGGGGTGTAAAATTGAGAAAAATAGCATTTGCATGCATAATAAAGCACTATGCCTAATTCTTGAGAGTGCTCAAAAAAAGTGCTCACTTCTCAGTGTCAAGTGGGTCCTTCTGGTAATTTACCCCCCCCCCCCCCCATGTGACCTTCTCACCGACTTGCCAATACCAGTAGTCAGATTCTCAATGCATTACGGTGGCCTCGATAAGATTTCTATAGAAATGCATTGAGAGTCTGACTTCCATTTTACTGAAATACACTGTGTGAATCAGCCAATGACAGAGGAGATCACGTGGGGTGACGACGCTAAGTAGGGCTTGCATTGTTTTAGATTACAGTCTGAAACAGAATAGTTGGAGGACGATTTCCTGGTAAGTGTTGCTAGTATGTTAGAGTTCCTTTGAACAAGCAGGAGAAAGGCGGTCAGGTTTTATATAATATGCAAGTAATGTACAATTTCACTAATGGATAGTACCCTTAAATGCTGTACAACTGATGGCTGCTCGAGGGCACAGCAGGAAATTCTAACACAATGTGTTAAAGAGTCTTTTTTTTTCAGAAGAAAATTATAATTTTTCTTTATTCTTTGTGCAGCTGGAACATTTTTCCATGGGAATTATACCCTACAAAAAACTGCAGAAAAAAAAACAAATCCTTTGGACATTAACCTACATTGACCCATGTGACAGGTGCAAAAAGGCGCAGATTTCTTTTTTTTTACAGTTGCATGACCCATTTCTAGAAAGATGAAAAAATGTCTAATGTCACATTATTGTTCATTGATTATGTGTTGCCTCAAGGTCATTGTGTAATGTAATATGGAACCAAGTACTGTGATCTTACTAAGAAGGGGCCCAGATATACGCATCGGTCTTAACTGGAGATGAATGGATGGCTAATAATGAAATGTGAAATCCCAATTAAAAGAAAAATAAAAAAAAAAACAATTTGAGCTTTTTTTTTTCCCTAAACGACTATTAAAATGAATTACAGATAAACAAGAACTTACCCCATTTTTGGGCAGGAACTAAATTTTTCAAGGACACATTGTGGGTTAAAGAGTCCAGTGGGTGGTCATACCCAATGACTGAGAGCAGTTTTTGTTTAAACACTGATATGGGAAGGACGACATGGATATAGAAAGGGCGACACGGATATAGGAAGGATGACATGGATATAGGAAGGATGACATGGATATAGGAAGGATGACATCTGCTGATAAGGACCACCCACTGGACACTTCAACCCAAAGTGACCATTAAAATCAATATATTCGGACCTGTCCTGAACTATTTTCCACTATGTCAATGTCTTTGACTTCCCAAGTTATATACCATAATACACAAATTGGGTAGCATGCTCAACATGAAAGGCTAATCTTAATAGGGTTTCATAGGTGGAGGTCCCACCTCTAGGACTATACATGTAGCTATGGTACTGTGCAAAAAAATTTAGGCAGGTATGAAAAATTGCTGCATTTAAGAATACTTTCAAGAAAAGAAGTGCTAATAGTTTATTTTTGTAAATTACAAAAAGATAAATCTATATCACATCAATAGTTAGTGTGGTCGCCATTAATTCTTCTTCTAGGACAGTGTTTGAAGGAACTCGGCAGGGAGGTTGCCCCAAACTAAGCACAGATCTTCTGTGGATGTAGGCTTGCTCAGTCTGTCTGTGTCTTCATCTAATCCCAGACAGACTGGATGATGTTGAGATCAGGGCTCTGTGGGGACTATATCATCACTTCCAGGACTCCTCCTCCAAAGGGCAAAGGTCGCACCAAATATTGATGAGATTTAGATTTCACTTCTATTTCTGAAAATTTTCCTACTTTGCAGCTTCATCTCCTGCTCCATGTGGTAGACACTGCTCAATTGCTCAGGGACAGGTGGGAAAACCTCCTCAAACATAATTTCAGGTATATTTAGTGCATATGTTATAAGTGTCTAAAGTAGGAAAACCCGTTTTATTATAGTAGAATCTGAATTGAATTTAGAAAAAAAAATTATTATAAGGGTGGATTTCCATGACCATAATACTGCCACATACTCGACCATTAGATTTCTGGTGCCACAAGGAGGTTTGAACTGTGTCAGGATAAAGCGGGGCAACTCTGTGGGTTTGGGGAAAGTTTCCCTGCTTTGTCTTTACAGGTTCAGTCTTGTTCTTAGCACTGAATAGATGGCTCCCAAGTTACGACCTTCTGAACGAGGGCTAATAGATTTTTTTCTCATAAATTTTTCCTGAATGAATGTAATGTGACCCTACAGTATCATGTGTATGAACCGCTCCCATCACCTGCCAACAGGCTCTTATCTCTAAAGAAAATTTGGGATTTTAAAGATTATCTCCTCGTCTTTGCTTCTCAAAAATATCCTATTTTCATTAAAAAAAAGTCTTGACTTTTCAGAACATGAACTACTTATTGACAATAAGGGTAAAGTAATCATATATAATGATAATAAAATAATTCCTATTCTGTAGACATTGTATTAGAACTGGATGTGCTTGCATAATAAGAGTTAATCATGTATGCTATCCTTGCTCCATAGTCCTACCTGTAATTAAAACCTTGGACTAACTTCATTGCACATTTATTCCGCTAATTAATGATGCGTCTTATGATCCTGCCGTCTGTGGTAATACAGTCCCCACCCGAAGACATTTATCAGCCGGATGGCAATTAATTCCCCCAATTACCTGGCAACATTACTGTGTACACACAGAGAGCGGAGAGACGAACCTTCCTTGTAGTGAGCAGCCTAATGCTCACATGTCCATTATAATGGCAGCTCATAGCCATATGTGAATTAGTAGGTGCCTTGTTAGGTGTGCGGAATGAGGCCCCCCAAGTAACTCGTAGATTTTGCAGGCAACTGCATGGAATTTGTGGTGGAATACGTTAGGATAAGAAATTGTGTTTCCAATGTGCGTATGGCATACTACTTGTCATCGCCCCTCCTCAAGGGTTGTCAAAGATTTAGGATAGGTCATCAATATCAGATGGGGAGGTGTTACGATACCATCAGACAGTCATACAGTCAGTATATGCAGTGTATGCAGAGAGTAAGTGTATTACCATGCAAATTGAGAAAGGGACAGTGTTAAAAAAGGGAGGGGGTGAAAGTAAAGGAGTCAGGATAAGGAATATGTTAAGCCTGACTAAGAAGATGTGTTTTGGGGGCATACTTAAAACTTTGGATATTGGGAATAAATCTGATTGTCTGCAGTAGTGCATTCTAGAGAATTGGTGCTGCACAAGAAAGAGCTCAGGAATCAGAGTGGGAGGTTCAGATTATGGAGGAAGTTAGACTTTGATTATTGGCCTAACATAGAGCACAGTAGGTTGGTAACCAGGGTTGAGAGGTGGAGACAGTAAGATGCAGTACTATGGGTGAGTATAATAAGTTTCATCATGTTTTACTGCTAGCATTATATATGTCTGCAGCATTAAGCCGTTTGTTCACCTAGTTACTCGTTATTTGTTGATAAATGGATTGTCCTCTCATGACCACCTCTGTCCATATACCCTATTAAGGCATACAGAAGTGGTGGGGCGATCTGTGAGCTAAGAATCCGCTCTGGTAGGACCTGGTCTGTCCAGGTATTGTAGGGCGGTAGAAGCCTATCCCTTCCACAGAATGGCCTTATGTTGGTGACTTTGCTAGATCCTTAACCACAATTAGACTGTATTAGCCTTTACATAGCTGGTTGTGCATTGCACTTCTTTTTGTGCACTGTCTATCGTGTAATACATTGTTTTTTTGCTGTGAATATGATTTGCTGCACTATATGATGTAATACTGCCACTTAGACTGTGTTTGCTTCTGTGTGTTCATGCTTACTTTGGTCTATTCCTTTCTTAAAAGAGGGTGGTGCAATATTTCTAACCAACTGGGTGGAATCCAGTTGTGTCTACTGGTTGTGCCATGGGCAGTGCCCTTTGGCAACATCTGACACTCTGTAGTCATGCCAGGTTAGAAAAGTCTCATATAAAAAAGAGACTTTACTGCACTTTTGGGTCTTCTGTCCATCACTCCAGTGCGACCATTGCAGCCACCTGTCTGTGCAGTGCAATCCCTGAACTAAGCTTGACTGCATGCTAAGTCAAGCACAGCAAACCTAGCTGGTGTGTGAGAAGCAGAACCCTGTGAGAACTGGGTAATGACTGTGTGTCGCATCTGGACCGGTGCTCTCAGCTTGCAAGAGGTTGCTTAGCCTTTAGAGTATTTCCTGCCATGTTGAACTACTGTCATTGATCCTTGCTACAACTGAGCAACTACTTTGTGGCTGAACAGCTGCCTCAGTAAAGTGCTGGTGGCAACGCTCCCGTGAAAGTTGTGCTTATTGACTGTGTCTCTGCAAAAACTCAAGTAGCATGGGTTTGTTGGCTGTCCCTTTCATGGGAAAATGGATGACCCAAGAACAAATTTTTGGATATGGTCGGTTCCCATGCCCATTACAGTCGTACACTACACTAGGATCGAGGGCCCTGTTTGCAAGAGCTTATAATCTTTTTAAATGGACTCCGCGTAATACATTTTCTCTCTTGCAGTCACCGCTGGCCATATATGTGCCCAGCAGTAACAATATTTCTGGCGCCTTGATCAGTTACTGCAAGCATTCATCTACTCTCTCAGATACCAAACCACAAGATACTGCCCGATCTCCCTGATTGTCAATCTGTTATATTGTGACTGTGTTTCTTCCTACATCACTGTCCTAGTTATTAGTAATGTCACTGAGGCCAGTGTGGTCTGGTCTTACTTTGAGGTGATAAGGAGTCTTAGAATTCCTAGTAACCCCGTTGTCCTCTTCTTCAGCTGCTGCACATCATAGTGCTTGCTTGTATCTCGTCTCATTTTTCTTGCCGCTATCTCTAGGGGCCCCGGGCTTTATTCAGGACCTTTCAGCATATTAACAAGCTATATAAATATTCAAGTGCTTTACGATTATTATTATTCCTGCAGAGTGATTACAATCTGTATTTCCATCAGTATGAGGCCAGCGCTTACACTGAGGATGAGAAAAATTATTTCACTCTAATATCAATTAAAATTGATGCCAGTTGTGTCAGACTCCCTCCTAAAGTGCAGTGGACTGTAATGTCCTAACAGGGTGTCTCTTAAATAAAACAGAGATGATGGGAGTTGTAGGAGCTCCAAATGGTGCCACAGCCTCTTAGTTCTATGAAGTCAGTAGGCCAATGTTTGGGACCCAGCCGATACCATCTTCTGAAATCTCTCCAATAATAAGTCCTGCATTCACAGTTACTTTAAGGCTAAGGTCAGACGTAGCGGGCCACAGACTGTCTGCTTCCATTATACCTATAGGGATACTGTCAGCGTTTCCGTAGGTATAATTGACATGCTGCAATTGACAAAAACCGCAATGGTTTTGGAAATTGCAGTATTTCCGCTGCGCATATTTTTCTGCATTGTGTGGATGGGATTCGCTAGCTTTGCAGTGACTATAAGGCACTGCATTTTTTTTGCCCCGGCGTTTCCTCCACGGGCAAAACAGCAGTGTTTACACCATGTGGGGCCCCAGCCTAAAAGGATTTTGCATAAGAGTGTAAATGTTGAGGGTTCAACCTCAACCCATTATCCCTATATTGAGGGTTCACAGGTCCCTATTTTTAGTAGAGGGGTGACTGCTCATACACACCTACTCTTTTCTCTATATGCAAAAAGCCATGTGTGCTCAGTCATTGTGTGATGGATATACCATAGAAGCTAACTAGTGGAAAATGTCTTTAAAGTGGTTGTCCAGTTAAAATTATCTTAAAAAATAAATAAATGTTACATATTTCTGAGGTAATGGGGGTAGAGTAGAGGGTAGAGGTCCTCTGTTTGGGATATTCATCTTTTGGCCAGAGTGGTAAGAGTTTACAAAGAGCATCTCTCACTTTGGAGGACCTGTCCTGTCCAGCAACACATTGATTTGTAAAGGCATTGTGTAATGCTAGGTTTCCCCTGAGGTGGCACTGCAGAGAAATTTAACACTTACTACCATGTTTCTCTATGGTTTGCTGTTGATCACCGGGGGATCAACATGGGACACAGTGTAACAGGGGTATATGCAGGATTTTCCAGAGGGGGAGTTTCCAAAAGTGGATTCTGGGGAAGGAGTTATCCCCCGTACAGTATAAAGCCCTCTTAGTGTCTCCAAAGACAGTATAATGCTCTCCTTACTGACTAAACATAGAATAATGACCCAGGTCACACAGTGTTATTTTTCCTGCCCCTACACAAGATAATGCCCTGAACCCTCACACAGTACACGGCCCAGGGTGTGAGCAGTGAATATTTACCTCTTTTAGGAATCCTTGCTCCTAAGTGCTCCTAGCAATGATAGACACTAAGACAGCAATGTCAGCACAGAGAAGGAGCAGCTAGACCTTCAAGAGGTGACTACTGAGAACTGTACTCACTGCTCACACCCTGGGTGTGATGGAGCCGCTCATTAGTAACTTAATGTCAAGAAATCATTCTATAATGTAGAATCTATCCATAGTAGAGACCATAGATTTATAGTGAGGACAGTAGAAATTGGTTTGACCAAGTGTGCATCTGTCCTGACTAAAGTAGTGGAGTAAGCCTGTGCTAGATATCTCTGGTGGTGGCTTCTCTTCCATGAGAATAAAGGTCGATCAGGCACCTTGATGTTAGAGATGGCTTTCGGGTGGCTTGGGTCCAAGATTAGTTTCAGGTTGAACAAATTCAGCTAATAGAAACCTATCTATCCAATTTCCAGCTCTCTAAGGCAAACACAGCCAAAGTTATGTCAAAGTGAAAGTTTCATTATTATACACTGGGGTCTCTTCAGAGCCCAGAGAACCAGAGTAAAATAGATGGAGGCCCAAGGGAGGTGACAAAAATAAAAAAAACATTCATACTCACCTTCTGTTACATCTTTTGGTCCTCCTCATGGCGTCTGGCACGCCCATCTCACCGCTGAGGACCAATCACAGGCCTCAATGGTGACCCCACGCACATGATGTCACCAAGGAGTTGGAGAGAGAGACCCGGATGCAGTGAGGAGGCCCAAAAGAGATGAGGGAAGGTGAGTATAAATGTTTTTTTTATTTTTGTCACCTCCCCTGGGCCTCCACCTATTATACTCTGGGTTCTGAAGAGACCCCAGAGTATAATGCGGCGGCCATTTTAGTTCGCTTGAGATTAATCTTCATTTGTTTGGTTTTCTAACAAAATGAACAATTTGGAATAATCGGCTAGAACTTGGCTCCAGTCAGTTTGCTCATCTCTATTGATGTTCAACATGCCCAAACTTTCTATCCACTGGCATTGTTTGTTGTGGAAGAGTCAACACATATAAGATAGCCAGATCCGTCGAAATTTGCTGTTTTGGCCAACTCTGCTTTTACTTGTATGGGTTTGTTAACTTATAAGATGGCTCATTAGGGTTGCTGTCTAAACACAGGCTGAGGTGACCACTCTAGATCTGCATCTTCTTGTGACGATCCTCACCTCAGTCACTTGCTAGGCAATTTCTAGAGCCAATTCAGGCACTACCCTGGTAGCTGTAACCAGAATTTCTCTTAAAGTTCTCTTAAAGTTGCGTTGTACATCTCTTCATCATAGCAATTTTCCGTTGGTGGCTTTTCATGTTCCACCACATGTGATCACGAGAACCTAATGTAGACAAAATGGCACGAAGCGATCCGTCAGGTATTCACCCAGGTACTGTAGTATTTGGAGGTCATGTTATAAAAGGTGTTTTCCTTACTGGCATTATTACACTGTAATAGGCAGATTATGGTTTATTAAAGGAGGAGAAGGAGGAGGCGAGGACTGACGAATATTCTCATCACATCAGCTCATTTTAAGCTCTCAATTTATGGCCTAATCAGCCTTATTGATCACAGAACAAAGCAGAATTCCCGGCTTCCAATTTACAGTTTAATCAAGGCGGCTAATGCCAGAAAATTATACGCAGAACATACAATCTGCCTGCACAATGAGGCTGTGGCTTTTCCATAGCAGACTTATTATCTGGCCACAGTTACGAAAGCTTCGCACAGTCTGGCTTGGCCTGTTAAGAGGATGGCGGGAGGAGTCGGCAGATCTGGACCAGCGTCTACCACAGACCAGATCCAGCCTTCATAAAACAAGAAAATAGTGCCTATTAAAAATTAAAAATGCACAATTTTTATTAGCTATGTTTATCAAATGGGTCATAAAGCAAGTTTTGCACAATTCCACAGCTTTTCAGCGAAAGTTAGACAGAGGGCATTGGATGCAATATGATCCTGGCCTTATCTGCAAATCAACATGAAGAGTTGACAGGGCAAGGTTTGAGGTGGCCATACACTTCTAAAAGCTGTCAGCCTAACAAGATACAGTAGCTATTCCTTCTGACTCCACCATAAACATGCATGCTCTGTTTGGCCAAGCATGCATGTGTTTTCAGTAGAAGGAGGAAGAGAGGCTACTGCCATATATCTATGGTATTACTACCCCTAAGATCCAAAGGACTGGCTGTTGAAATTCGATACGATTAGGACAATCCTTCTTTTCCCCATCATTATCTGTCAGGGGCAAGTCGGGAAGCCCACATACATAAGATTGTCATCTCCTGACCGGTCAGTTGGTTCACTCCCTGGCAACTGTACCTCTACACCCCCTATAGCTATACCCTTATTCATCATATACTGTATTAGGTTATGTTCACCTGGCAACATTTTTACTAGCTAAAAAATTCAGTTAGTAAACCAAATTCCGCTGCCAATTCCGCACCTTCCAGGCAGAATCTGCCTGAAGATGGAACATGACCCTTATTCTTTCAACTATCTGTAAAAATCAGCATCTGTCTGCCCTTGAAATCAATGGAGGTTGGTTTCATGCAGAATTTGGAGCTGATTTTGAGACAAAATCCACCTGAAACGAGTAGGAAGAGATCATTGAACATACAGCCTGATTCTATAGTACCTTGTATGAAGCAGATAGGGGGCCATGAGCTATAATTGTATCTTCATTAACACTAGAAGTCCCAGAGAGGGGTCATTTAACATTTCTACTTTTGGAACCCAGAGACGGGTCGAATGACCTGAAGGATTTAAGCAAACAACCTATAATCACCGCTTTTGTTCTGTAATTAAGGCCATTACTGTCACACCACAGGATTTACAGTGGGGGGCTGTGTGTGTGTGTGTGTGTGTGTGTGTGTGTCATGTCCTTCTTGTGTGACTCACTCAGTAACTGCGATTTTTTTTTTTTTTTCTGCACCCATTGACTTGAATCTAAATATACAAAAATGTAATTATACAAAAGAACAACTGTTATTTGTTTCCATGCTTTTTATTTTTGTTATGAAAATAATAAAAAAAATACAAGGAATAAAACAATTCCACACATATTTACAATAGGCTGCTGTGGGGGGCTGCGTGTGTGTGTGTGAGTGGCATGTCCTTCTTGTGTGACTAGCATTTCAGCACTTACTCAGCAGTCTGTCTGCACTGTCGGAACATACCTGGCACTGCCTGGGTATGTCCCTGGTACATTTGCCACACGTGTATTTGTAGCAGTCAACACATCTCTCAGTTGCACAATGGTTCGTGCATCGATGGTTGACCTGACACTTCGCCCTTTTGCCAGGGCTGGGTGTGGAAGGTTGTTGCCGAAGGAGTTTCTCCTTGCATGCCTTCTTTTCAGTCACATGAGAGCCACCTAACTCTTTTGCAAGCTCATCCAGGAAGTCCACCCGTCTCTCCTGCACCCCAGTGCATGCCTGATAAAGAACATGAGCATTCAGTGCTGCCATGTCAATCATGTTGTAGAACACGGCGACTGGCCATCTCCGTGTTCCTGCATGCAGGCTGTACTCCCGCACCATTTGGTCCATTACATCCACACCGCACTTTGTGTGATTGTATTGTGTGACCGTGTTTGGCTTCCTTTTGTTGGTATCCTCAGTCTCAACCACGCTGTGCATGCTGCTGAGAATGTAGACGGCCTTCTTTCGTTTGGGTGCATACACTGTCAGTGTGGCACCAGTGGTTGAAAACACCTGAGTGGTGAATTCAGTGCGGTCCATCTGTCTAGCGGATTGAGGAATTTCCCGGCGACTCTTGTTGACTGTGCCGAGGATAGTGGTTTTCCGGCTAAGCAGTCGTTGTGCAAGTGACAATGATGTAAAGAAATTGTCCGTGGTTACAGTTCTGCCCTTGTCCATGAATGGTTCCATCAGCCTCATCACTACAGTTTCGGACAGTCTCTCCCCGCTGGGACGACTGGGGTCCTTGCCAAGATATGGGAGGACATTACAGATGTACTTTGATTTCAAGTCGCAAGCCACCCAAAACTTGATGCCAAACTTGTCTGGTTTTGTTGCAATGTATTGCAGAAAACAGCAGCGAGTCTTTGACGGGAAAAGCTGTTCATCAATAGTGATGTGTCGACCAGGGTTGTAGGATGCGATGCAGTTGGTGACAAACGATCTCCACACATCGGAGATTGCAGCAAACTTATCGGTCTCCACTCGCTCACTGCGTGTGAACATGTCATCAAAGCGTAGGTGTTTCATGATGTCTTGGAAGCGGTTTCGGGTCATAGTTGCAATGATCCTTGGGTTTGCTAGGTTTGCTGACCAGCTGTCACGTAGTGATGGAACCTTGGTCACCCCCCGCAAGATAATGACTGAAATAAATGCCTTTAGTTCCGGGAGACCCATGAACCAATCCACCTGCTCCGTGTGACGTGCATGTTGAGTAGTCCATTCTTGAATGCTACGAAGCATGTCAAGAGTGATAAAACAGAGGAAGCTCTGAAGGCGACTCCGGACACTTCGTCTGGCCTTAGCACTTGGCTCTCCATCTGTAGGGTACGGTTCTATTGGGGTGAAATGGAGACGTTTCCACACTGTGCGATCTTTTGCGGTCTCTGTCGGCTCACTCACCAAACGAGCTCTCTTTTTTGGTAGAGGAGGAGTCTCCTCATCTGCAAGATAAATAATTTCAAATTAACATTTTGTTTTGGTTCTAAATAAAAAAGATAGTCAGGAAATAAAAATCGGTAATTTGAAAAAAATCTAACCTGAAGACAGCTCAGAGTCCGAATCCAGTTGAAGGACTATGTCTTCTCCATCTGAGTCAGAAGGGTTGGTGTTGCTCAGGATCAGTTCCAATGCCTGTTGAATGGTGTGCCTTCTCTGCATTTTGTTTCTTGTGAACAAAATAGGTGAAGCAGTCCCTTCACATCCCCCACAGCACAAAAGGCTGCATGCAAATTTGCTAAGGTGTTAGCAACCTTATGCATATTCCCAGCACAACAATGCAGCTGGGGGATGGGCAGACACATTCAAGAGCATCTTACATTCTTTTGTTTACACTCTCTTACAAGACCTGAGGTGGATCAACACAATTGCCCCCTGCAGATTCCTCAGACAATGGCCACATTTATAAATGAAAGGAAATGCTAATTGGAGCCATCAGAGTTGTCTGTTTGGACTAAGGGTCATTTGACCCTCTTTCAGGACTTCAAGGGGGAGCTCGAAATTTCTGGGACTTCTAGTGTTAAATGTGTGATAAAGCCTCACATGTTGTTGGCGATAACACCGCATTATTCTGCGCTATGTATTCTCTATGGATTTTCACAAAGATATAAGCCTTAATTACTAGGACAGAGGTGGCGGTGAGTAGAAATTGTACATTATTGCATGACTTCCATTAAATGGGTTAAATGATATTGATGATCATAAGATAGGTGGAGTCCGACACCGGGACCTCTGCTGATCAGAGGTTGGTGGGTATTGTAGTAGAATCATTTACGACACCATTTTATAAAATATACTGGGTTTTATATGAACTGTTTGTGCTCCTTTATTTCTGATATTACATAGGTTATGTTATAATCCACCTGTGGCTTTAGTATCTGACCTGGTACAATATTTTATGATCCGATCACTATTTACAATCATCTTTCCACCTTGTATTTTTCTTAATGCTTCTTGATGTCTCATGAATGTTCTAATAGGTAAGTCCGGATGGTATTGGCATTACACTTGGTTTTGCCCAATTTTTGGGGATTTCTTACCATTTGGTTTGACTCTCTTATTATAAACACGGATGGGAGAAGTAAAAGCCAATAGAAAAGCTCAGTTACTGATAGGAAATCTCCAGCTAGCCATAATATGGGGCTTCTGAGTAGGACACCCAAAGTGTCAAGGTGCAATCCACCTGCCTCTTTGACATGAGAACAGCTGATTGGGAATGGGGGGGGGGGTCCTGTGTGCAGGACCTCTGGCGATCTGATATTGATGTCATACCCTAAGAATAGTTCATCAATATCATTTGCCCAGAAACCCCTTTAAAGCAAGCCGCTATGTGCACACAGCTATGGCTGTCACCCACTGAGTAGGAACCCCCTGGACTCCTAAACATAGAATGAACATAGATTATACAAAGTCTTTTCCCACATATCTATATATCTCTATATATAACATGCTGCCTGCAGGTTGCCTGCATTTTTAATATGACAGCTGTGATAACAGCTCCATTTCATGCAGAGAGGTAATAGGACACATATAGCGGGGCATGGAAATTAAAGGGGTTATGTGTGTTTACTGCAGTGGATAAACATATAGATAAGGATCCCCTGGCATTCCTATTATTAGCTCTAGCAGCAAGGTGCTAGAAGTTTCTGCTCGGCTTCCTTTGCTTCTACTCCAATTCTCTATGACATTACTGACTTTGCTTATACCAGCTGCTTTTACATAGACTAAGGTGGGATAAGTCATGTGACCAAAAGTCAGAGCTTCAGCAGGGGAGGCAGAGGAATGAGACTTGTCTCCCTGTCGTGCTTTGCAAAGTGAATACTAGGGACATTAGGGGAACCTTCATCTATATGAGTAAGGACGTGAAAGCACTGTAAAAAATGTAATTTCCCCATATAACCCCTTTAACTGTGCCCCCATAAGTTTTGATAGGATTCTATATGTGCTCCATGGGATGGAAATTTCTTGAAAAGGAATGTAATTTACTCTTAGGAAAGCCAGCGGTTACATAGTTATGGGTAACATTCCTTTTACTCTGAAAGTCAAGCAGCGACATCCTTGAAAGTAAGCTTCTCAATGACTGCAGATTTCCAGGATAGTCCATTTACACCAACTTTAGTCATGACCTAAGTGGCAATGCCACTTCTGTAGGGTCGCCTATAGGCATGGTCTTAAAGTGTAACTAAACTTTCAGACAACTTAGACAGTATTTGTGTCATTAATACATTTTGTAACAAATTTTGGCTCCTTTCTGTGAAATCCTGCATTTTTTTACATCTCATCCTTGCTTCTGTATTGAGAGCTGTCCCTGCTTCTCACTGTGCACAGAGTAGGGGGATGTGTGAATGAAAAGAAAATGGTGGGGAGGGTCACTTTAAATGGCTATATCTCAGGCGTTATAAATAGTAGAAACTTGCTTTTGGTGTCATATGAAAGAGGAGATTCTCATCTCACAGTTCTACCTGTATGATTTCCAGAGATACTACTGGTTGAAAACACAGTTGGAATTGGAATATGTATAGCTGCAGCTGCATATAAATATCTCTGGAAATCATACAGGTAGAACTTCATCCTTTAATGAGATTCTCCTCTTTCATATGTGACCAAAAGTAAGTTTCTACAATTTATAATCCCTGAGATATTGCCATTTGAAGTGACCCTCCCCTACCCTCATTTTCCCTTCATTCACACAGTCCTATACTCCATACACAATGAGAAGCAGAGACAACTCTCAAAAGAGAAGCAACGAAAAGAGTGAAAAAAATTCAGGATTTCACAGAAAGGAGGCAAAATATGTTAATAAAGTATATTACAAAATTTATTAATGACACAAAATCTGCCAGAAAATCAAAAGTTGTCCAAACATTTAGTAACACTTTAATGATACTTTTTTATATCTTTTGGTTCTCTGGCAGGCTAGATCAAGCAAACTATTGCTTCAAAGTTATCATATAATTTATTTTCCAGTATATTATATACTAGGATTAGATACGGCATGGTCTCCATTGCGCAAGTCCCAAAGCAAAGATCAGGCAAGTTGATCAGTCTGACGTTCTTAAGAGTTAGTTCATAGACTGAATTTTTAATCATCCTTTTGCACACGTTCTCCTCAGTAAGTGCCGACGCTGAAGATTATTTAGTCAATTAACTAAATTCTAAAAAATCTACACTTTTCTCTTCAAGACAGTTTCTGTACATCACAAGCTGCTGGCTCCATGTCCATCCTCTGCAGTTCTGGATCGAGAGCTGGAGAACTCTGAAAAGCATTTCCTAGTCAATGCCTGATCGTTCCAAGCTACAATGATTCCTATTATCTCCATAAGGGTTAAAGTGTATCGGGTGTGAGCTGTGTCTTGTAATAAGCCATGCACCTGTGTGTCCATCAAACGACCAGGACAGATATCTATGTACTATAATGCAAGTTTCTACTGAATGACAGCAAGCAGAGGTCTTGTAAACCATAAGGAGATGATACAAAAAGAATATTGGAAAAGTAGAACTTTTCTTTACGCAGAGAAAAAAATTTATTTTGAAAGTGTTATATCCCTCTAATATAAAGAGGATCCGTCTCCCCTACTGACATGTCTGTTTTAGTAAATACTTGTATTTCCAATAATTAAATTTTTCTTATATCTCTACATTGTGCTGTTCCTCTATTATTCCTCCTAGACTAGAATGATATGAATTCATTGGCAGCTGGGTGTCACCACTCTGACTAGGAAATGGTAATGTCCAGTGGCCAATTTATGTATACATTTTATAAGCAAATTCTTCAAACAGTTCTTTTAAAGGGGTATTCCCACAAACATAACTGTATTCAGATTTGTAGACAACTAAAAGTTAAACATTTTTACAAATAACTGTTGCAAAGTTTTTTTCTAACCATCTTAGTGGTGACATCTGTTGTTGATCAGTTGCCAATGGAAATAACCATGAATGCAGGAACTTTTTATAGTCTGGCACTTGTCAGAAACCCAGCCATAATTTCATTATTGTGGCTGAGTTATCAGGCCAGAGACCACAATAAGGACATCAGGGCTGGTTATCAGGAGGACACTACATGTATGAGAAGATAACCTGACCACAATAAGGACATCATGGCTGGTTATCAGGAGGGACACTACATGTATGAGAAGATAACCCGACCACAATAAGGACATCATGGCTGGTTATCAGGAGGACACTACATATATGAGAAGATAACCTGACCACAATAAGGACATCATGGCTGGTTATCAGGAGGACACTACATGTATGAGAAGATAACCTAACCACAATAAGGAGATCGTGGCTGGTTATCAGGAGGGACACTACATGTATGAGAAAATAACCTGACCACAATAAGGACATCATGGCTGGTTATCAGGAGGGATACTACATGTATGAGAAGATAACCCGACCACAATAAGGACATCATGGCTAGGTTATCAGGAGGGACACTACATGTATGAGAAGATAACCCGACCACAATAAGGACATCATGGCTGGTTATCAGGCAAAGACACTACATGTATGAGAAGATAACCTGACCACAATAAGGAGATCATGGCTGGTTATCAGGAGGGACACTACATGTATGAGAAGATAACCTGACCACAATAAGGACATCATGGCTGGTTATCAGGAGGGGACACTACATGTATGAGAAGATAACCTGACCACAATAAGAACATCATGGCTGGTTATCAGGAGGACACTACATGTATGAGAAGATAACCTGACCACAATAAGGACATCATGGCTGGTTATCAGGAGGGACACTACATGTATGAGAAGATAACCCGACCACAATAAGGACATCATGGCTGGTTATCAGGAGGGACACTACATGTATGAGAAGATAACCCGACCACAATAAGGACATCATGGCTGGTTATCAGGAGGGGACACTACATGTATGAGAAGATAACCTGACCACAATAAGGAGATTGTGGCTGGGTTGACAAATCCCAGACCACAGAAAGTTCCTGTATTCATGGTTGTATCCATTGGCAACCGATTAAGAGAACAGGTGTCACCACTAGGATGGTTAGAGTAAATCTTTAAAACTCTACAAAATTTTAAATTTTTTTATATTTACAAAAATGTTTAACTTTTAATTGTCTAAAAATTTAAATATGGTTTCGTTTATGGGAAAACCCTTTAAGTAAAGTCTCTTTAAGCTGAATTTTTAAGCATAGTCCTTTAACAGGTCTTGGTGTTGGTGGTCAAGAAGAATCATGGAGGCAAAACTAACAGAGGTAATCTCCATCTGCATCAGTGATGTCATGAAGGGTTGTAAATGTAACACCAGTGGGACCTGAACTGCCAACATGTGACGTCGTGAGCAAGAACTCCTGATTATAGAGCAGCCGAACCATTGTGTAAGACTCAGCATGAGGCCATAGCTATACAGAGCCATACTACAGGGCATGATTATCCATCACCAAACGTCTGTTTGTCCTAAATGCCTAAGAAGAGAAAAGACAACACAATATACAAGGCGACATGATAGTCTTAAAGAATATGCATCATACACAGTTTCCATCTACACTTTTGACTACCACATCGGTACTAAATGTACTAATATATATATATATATATATATATATATATATATATATATATATATAGCTAACTGGAGCAAATAAACTGCCTCTCTTGAGTAGTGGCTTACCTATTAGGCATTGTCCTAACAAGTCACAGGTCTCACCAACTTAAAGAGGACCTGTCACCAGGTCTGAAAAGCCCAGTGACATACATCATCTGATCGCGCTGTCATCCTGAGCATTCTGGTGTTAGCCAAGTGGGTGGCAAAATTGTGTTTTTTCTGGGAACGGGGTTTGTATATGCTATGTTACTGCCCACTTGGCTGGTATATCCTAATTTACATGAACACAAAGGGGCTTAAAGGGGTTTTCTGGGGAAAAAAAATATATATTTTTTTTAAAGTTCTGTTAGTGCTATTAATGGGTTAATAAGTGCACCCATATACCTTTAACAGTTTCTCTGGGAGCTCCTGGCATCTTCTGCATTTGTTTACATGGTTTCACTTCCTGCTGTATAGCTTCTACACTACCTTCCTCTCACTTCCCCCCTCCTCTCTTACTCCGTTACACCCCCCTCCCTGTCTCCCTAGCTATCCCATCCACTATTAGCCCTGCTCAACTAACTAACTCAGCCCACCCCCTCACTGCATCATACTTACCTGTCTTCCTCCCTGGGATGGCTCCTCCTTTTCTTTCACTGTGCGCAGGCTGGAGACGCCTCTCTTCCTCTCTGCAAGCTGGTACACAGACTGGAAGTATCTCTGATGCCTGCGCAGTAAGAATGGAGTGCCATCTCTACTGTGCATGTGTCGCAGGCACCTCCAGACTGCGCAAGCGCTTGTAGAGAGGAAGAGGGGAGAAGCCATTCCCGGAGACGAAGATACGTAAGTATGATGGGATTGGGGGGGGAGTAATGGTAACGTTCCATTTCGGAAACGGGGAAACGGAACGTCATCGGATTATCAGAAAGTGTCCTTGGGGTGGTCATGTGGGTAATTATATATATATATTTTTTTATATAAGTAAATTAGAAGTTAGTTGGGGGGAGGGGGGTTTAGTTTAGGGGTTAATTTTTATTTCATCCTGGACAACCCCTTTAATGATTTGCATAAACCAACACCAAAATGTTTAGGGTGGCAGCGCCTATCAGATGGGGTCATTGGGCTCTTCAGAGCGGAGACAGGCAAAACACAGGGGTTGGTTTCACCACCTTACGTTTTAATGGGAAATATAAACAGAAATGTCAGGAGAGGTGACAGGTCCTTGTTAAAAATTTAGCTCTGCTTCACCTGTAACATTGCTTTACGGCTAAATCAAATTATCATTTATAGAGAACCCTTTAAATACTGCATATTAGAATATGTACATGCAGGTCAGTGAATTAATGCAACCCAATGTAACCCAATGCAGGAGTAAAGAGGGACCTTACTGTGGATGATGGGTGTAGTAGAATTATAGTAGTGACAGGTCCATTAAGCCCCCCTGTGGGATGTGAGATTTAGGTACATGCTCTATGAAGACATAATGGACAATCTATGTTTTAGCAGAGATGGAGCATGGTTTGTCCTTTGGTGAACCTGTTCTGGGTACATTGAGCTCTTCTTCCTCAGGTTTACACAGTCACTAGTGCAAGTGTTTTGTAGGAGAATCCTGTTTTACACTGTTATATCTTCAGATAACCCAGGTTTTCAATGTGGAGCTACAAGAAGAAGCAATCCCCTCGGGGGGCCCTAAGAGGAACATTCGTCATTTAAATGTTCTCCTGAGACTGGGTTACGCTGCTCTTCCACTGCTTCAAATGGAGGGAAAGTTTTCATAAAATATTAAATCTTAACAGCGGCGAGATCTTTTCTAATGACAAAATCATTCAAAATTGATGGCAGAGAATTTGAAATACTTAGAGGAAACTTCAGTGTCCTGGATAATTTATGTCAGAGCTAGCGGGGAACAATAGCCCTTTAAAAGGATTTCACAGACCACTCTGGGAATAGGGACGTGAGAACCAGCAAGATAGAGAAACCGCCATGTGCCTAAAGTCCTGTTATTTCTTAATTCTGTCTCGACTGCATATCTGTATCTATAAATAGTGATGTTTGATGGAAGAAGAATGTGATTCCATGATAGTGACATAAAGCAAACGAAGTAATATGTACAAGCAGGCGCTTTGTGCTTTCTGCAGGAAAATGACAAAGTAAAGCAATGATAAAGCTGCCAGATCATCCTGGTCCCGCTGCTGCATGCACGGAAATCTCATATGGTCTGCCTGGCCTTCATAAGGAAAGATTCACATATGTCATATTTTATCACTGAAGATTTGCCACAAAATGCGTGTGTGGATTTCCAGGGATGAACACAGGATTTTCCAGAGGGGATTGTCTGGGAGGGCAGCCAGCAATATTGTAGGGATGGGTGAGAAAATTGAGTATCATGGGGGATTCTTCCCTCACAGAGTAAAGCCCCCTTAGCAACCACCCAAACAGTATAGTGTCCCTGAACTGCCCCTATACAGTATAATGCTCCCTGAACCTGCACAGTGTAATGACCATGTGGTATGGGACCTGAGGAGTGAGCAGTGAGTACGATTGACCGCTCCGAGGACTCTCTGCTTCTTCTCTGCTCATAGTGCCTATGTCAGATTGACACTGACACACAGATGGGGCGGTGAGTCCTAGGAGTAGTGAGTCCTGATAGTCATACTCACTGCTCACTCCATGGCCCATTACTACTGATGGAAGCCCTCATTGCTTAACAGGTCACTAGTCTCCTCAATCATCATTCGAGAGACCAGTGGCTACCCAGGGTCAACAAGGGGAAGTTTTACCCATGAAATGTGCTCAGCACTGTGGATTTATCCATTTGAAATTATCTGCATTAAATCTACATGTAGCACAGGTACGCTGGATTCTCCAGAGTGGGACGTCTGGGAGGGCAGGCAGCAATATTGTAGGAATGGGTGTCCCTATCATAGGGAAAGGAATATCATGAGTATCATCACAGTGGAAAGCCCCTTAGCACCCCACAAACAGTATAGTGTTCCCTGTCTGCCCCTACATAGTATAATGTTCCCTGGTCCCACACAGTGTAATGACCATGCGGTATAGGACCTGAGGAGTGAGCAGTGAGTACAATTCTCAGTACTTACCACTCCTAGGACTCCCTGCTTCTTCTCTGCTCATGGTGCCTGACACTAGTGATTGACACTGACACACAGAAGGGGCGGTGAGTCCTAGGAGTAGTGAGTACTGATAGTCATACTCACTGCTCACTCCATGGCCCATTACTATTGATGGACGCCCTCATTGCTTGCCAGGCCACTGGTCTCCTCAATCATCATTGGGCACCCAGGGTCAACAAGAGGAAGTTTTACCCATGAAACGTGTTCAATGTGTGCAGCACTGTGGATTTCCCCCTGCACATGCAGATTTTGCAACATATTGGCTGCAGCCAAAACCACGGCAGAAAAATTTCTCATGTGTGAATACTCCCTGTTTGGTGTTGTCTCATGAATACAACCCCTTTTTAAATTGAACACGGCTCTGTGGTCTGCTGATCCCCATGGGTCTGGCTTTAGACATCATAAGCTATGGGATAGTTAGCAACTGCCCCGAATTTGGCTTTTTCACATTGACGGTGTATTCAGTAAAATCACTCAAAAGGAAATCCAGTGAATGTCTGCTGTCATTTCAAAGAAAGTACCCTCTGTATTGCATATGGCACATGGCACACCATGTGGTTAGACTGTGTACTGCAGGCATCATCAATACTTGAAGACCAATTATGTGACGAGAACTATACAAATTCTCAGAATACTGGTGTTAAAGTGGAATTTGATGTATGGCGTACCTGTAAGTCATTGCAGTTCTTTTTCGATAAAATAAATTATGTAGCAGAAGGAGGATTTGAGAAAAGCACGTTCAGGGCACATCCTTGGCTTAGTGTTTGGCCACAGAGACTCTTTTATTCAACAAACCGGAATACATTTTCTATAGAACAATTTTTCAACTGCATTTCACATGGGAAGTTTTAACAAAGCTTTAAAAACAAAGAGATACTCGATAACAGTACACAATGAAATAGTAGAATATCTAGTTACTTAGAGGAGTTATTATATAATTCACATGGGACCGGGAAGAAGTTTGTGATAAAAAAAAAGAATTAAAATGTAAGCAGTGCAATACATGGGACCCACAGCAAAGATCCAACTGGGCCCTACATTATGTGGTTGAGTTTTGGTACCAAGGACAGAAAGGCCTTGTATTTTGTTCCCCCTTCATGATCCTTGGGCCAATTCTCCACCCTTTTGCTTGCAACAATATAGTTATTCTTTAAAGGGAAGTCCTACACCATCTAATAAAGTGGGAAGGACCAACCACTAAGCCCCTTTCTCCAAGGGCCCACTGTATCCCCTTGAATACAAGACCAAATTCTACAAGAGACTGACAAACCTCGCCAAATTTTTTCCCAAATATTCATGAGTTTTTGTTCGACTGTTTAGTTTTGGGCCGACCTTTCGACCTGTTATCTCTTCAGACCACTCATACTCACCTTCCTTCACCTCTCCTAGGCTTCTTCACTGCATCCAGCACTCCGGCAGGGGTCCTTTTCTGGTCTGGATGATATCAAAAGTCCTGGGGGACCACTAGGACCTGTCATGTGGGGTGTGCCTACATTATATTATTTTTGACTAAGCATCATGCTGTTGGTCACCTCTCCTGGGCCTTCTCTTATTAACTCTGGGGTCTGAAGAGATCCCACTGTATAGTATTGAATCGTGGGTGCAAAACCCCAAATGTTTTGGGTTTGGGTCGTACTAGAAACTTTTGGAAAACTCAGGATGAATCTGGCTTGTTCTGAACTGATGCACTCATCCCTACAAATCAGTAGTCCTATAGATTGCTGTACAGAAGGGGAATAGGGCTACAATTTTCCAAAACCATTCTAAACCACTGTCTTAATCCAATTATAGGGAGTAAGTCTTAGATGAAAGGACCATTCATTTGTAAACAGATAACAATGCTCTATCTTAAATGCAGTCTAAACCCAGTGATGTCCTTAATGGGTTAAAAAGCCTGTCCTTTGCAGGATCATCTTTGTACTGAAAATGTGCAATGCATATTTATGTGTGTAAATTTGCCTATTTGTCTGCCAAGAGCATTCCAAGGTGCATGCCAGCTTTACGGTCTTTGGATACACCCCTGTAAAATCAATCTGCAGTAGGTTGGGAATTAGCAGATGCTCTGGAAAATGTGCACAGTGGCATCAGTAACAGTATCACGTCTACCTGGCCCAAGTTAGGACGACTCATTGTATAGGGTTAAATGTTTTCTTTGGGTCTGGTTTTAGTCAAAAATAAACAAAATGTTTATTTTTATAGTCTAAAGATATTATCATCCACCAGTGGATCCGGAGTCCAAGGTGGCTAGCCAGCACTAACTGCGAGCCTCACCAGGGGACCCCTGATTTTATGACCCATAGTATGCTAGAACATGCAATATCCATATGAAGAGAGAGGAGGACACGTTACAACACAATGCCATGTAAAACCATGGAGGCAATGGCAGTGTGCCATCTGGTAATAGCATGGTGTTGCATAATAAGATGTTGCTCACATGATAAAAGAAAAGGGGGCACCAAAGCAAAGGTCAAAATAGGGACCCAATTCAGCCATCCAGGAAAGAAGAGCTTAATATTTATTTACCACTCTTTGCCTTTTTTTCCCCTTAGGTCATGGAGATAGGATCAACCAGAGCTCCATGATAGCTCATAATATGTATGACCCTTATCACCTCTCTGCCTAAGTTTCGGGTGGACGATATAAACTGTAGTTAAATAAACACTTAAAAAATGTCATTGGCTCACTAAGTTCAATGAAGGGATGAGAAAAGACATGGATGAGAATGAGGAAGAGAACCCCTCAATAAGGCATGAGTGAAATTTCTTTGTACTCGCAAGTAGAGGCCTTAGAAACACCTTACATTTTAGTTGGCCTTATCCAGATATGTGTGTGATGACCAGTTTTTCAAGAGATTATTGTTTCATGTTTTTGTGTCATAAAGTGATATCCTGTAGGTATCCTATGTGTGGCAATCCAGTTACATAGTTACATAGACACCAGTCCATCAAGTCCAACCTGTAACCCTATAGTACCCTTCAGTGTTGAACCAGAGGAAGGCAAAAAAAACCCATGAGGTCTATGCCAATTGCCCCATTTCAGGGGAAAAATTTCCTTCCTAACTCCAATCTGGCAATCAGAATAAAACCCTGGATTATCTTGTCGTTATCAAAATCTAGAACTCGTAACTCGTAATATTTTTCTGTTCGAGAAAGTCATCCAAGCCCTTTTTGAACTTGTTCAATGAATCCACCATCACCACTTCCTGGGGCAGCAATTCTGTTGTGCGTTTTGGTCTTTCAAGGGTTAAGATATTTTATTGTTTATAAGTTGCTTTATTAAGAAATTGAAGTCTTTAAAGGGGACCTTTTGTCATCTTTACCAACTCCAACTCTTTGCATCTTTCAATAGACATCACTCCATTAACTCCAGCGCATTTGAGGCTTTCTCCATTCTCAAGAAATCAGTATATTTAGTTTTAGCACATAATATAATAATAATCAAGCTTTCTACTCTTAGGTGGGTGGTCCCAGTCTGTTTTCTCCATGCCAAGACCACCCACCTGACAGTAGAGAGCATGATTAGCATATTGGGTGCTGAAACTAATACCGTAGCACTGATAACTCAGGAACGGTGAGGGCGAGAAAAAAATTCCAGTATTAGTGGAATGACACCTACTGAAGAATACAAAGAGCTGGAGATGGTGGAGGTGGTGAATGATCCTCTTTACTCAAATGCAAGTTAAGTTAACGGTGGACCTATCTCTATCATTACTTAGCTGTGGGAATGGTAGGGGTTACTCTTTACATAAATTTTCTCTTGGCTACTTTTCTATCAGTTAGAATTGACAACAGGCAGCTTTTATGGCTCTGTTGTATATATTGCACTCATCCCTATAGAAACTGTTTGTTTTTAAGATTGACTCATCTAAACTAGACATGGCCACATGTTACATGTCCCATTAAAGACATGTAATGCTACAACCAGAGCGCCATCCTCTGGTGATAACAGCAGGCTGCTTAAGGCTCAAGACTCCGGACTGAACGTGAGGGCTAAGCATGGAATCGTTTTGTATTATAAAGAACAGAGGATTCCAGGCATAGATGACCATTATTTTCTACTATTAACATACTTATATTTCCCGCAGAAAGGTCATGTACCTCCACTCACCAGTGACCCATTTATCCCCCACTGGGAACCATTCTATATAACCAAAGGAACTTTTCAACATGTTCTTGATGTTGAAAATTGAAATAAAGCTGTGTGTTCAATGGCTCCTCCACTATTTTGATATCCTACAGAGTGAGTGGCAAGTAGAGAGGGCCTTTTAGGATCTGATGACTTCTGACAATTTTAAAGAAATCAAACGCGGGTTGTACGAGACTCGGCTCCAGTTAGAACCTGTTAGTGTCAATGGTATAACTTCAGCATGAATGTAAAACATTGAAAGTATTTAGGCTTGAGGTAAAAGCTCGAGCTCTTCAGGCTACAAAGTACCACATAGCGAGGCCCTTTTAGGATTTGATGAGTACTGACAATATTAAAGAGTTTCAAGAGTGATTTCCGCATGACTTCAGGTGGAAACCAATAGTGCCAATGGCATATCCTCAGCTAAATGAATCACAAATTATCTAGCATTCTATATCACATAAAACTTGAGAACTTTGGCCTGGTAGATATTTTGATGGTCCGAATAATTCTTTTTCATCTGCTCTTGATTTGAGATAGAGTGTCTGTAAAGTCAACAGTTTCTAATATCTTAAGAACCATCGGTGGTGGTCAACCAACCACATTACGAAGTTTCAGGTGACACATCGGAGGTCAGTACATTCCCAGCTATGCTTTGTATTCACTACAGCCACTCACGTTTGGCAATGTATGACCAAGAAAAGCACTAAATGTGTATGAAAAGCATTGAAAGCGCATGGGGCTATGTACTGAACAGAATCGAAACTGAAGAAGAGGCCAGAGGTTCCATGTAAATCTTGGACCACCAGTTGCCTATTAAATGTTCTATATTATGATAAAGTCTAGCTGCATTTAAAGTTTTTTTTTTTGCCATAGTCAATATTTATTACCTATCCACATGATAGGTGATAAATGTCAGATCATTGGGGGTCTAATTAAACCATTACTATAACCATTCCTCCGCACCGATCCATTTTATAGGACTGACAGAGATTGAGATAGCCAAGCCCTGTTCTCAGTCTCTGTCTCCACCAGACCCATGGACTTTGAATGGAGGAGCACCAAACAAACGTGTATTCATTGTAGTTGTGTCATGAAGAGGACTGGTGGGAGCCTCACCCATTTCTGAAAGCAGTGGGCTAGATTTGTTTTTTCTTGATGGATGGAAAGATTAAATTGTGCTGTTCCTCTTCAGAGCAAACCAAAGAGGAGGTAACCAGACCAAGAGTAGGCTTCCACCACTCAGTAGGGTGCATTAGCACACATTAGACACTCAACCCCAAATGTCAGACATGATGGAATAAGCCAAGACATAGAAGAGACCCCACTGTAAATGTTAGTGCTATTTCTACGTACAACAGTCAGGATTATGGGTTTTCAACCACTGCCTGTTTTTATTCATTGTTAGCCAGCACAAATATTGGTAAAAAATTGGATCTAAAAGTTAATCTCTATTGTCTCCATCTTGGTTATTACAGCATCCTATCAACTTTTCTCACCAGGCTATGTTTTCTGGTGGTAGATGAGCAGTTTTACAACTTCCATTCCTCCCCACAGAGATTCATTTCTAGAACCCTATATGGCTGACATTTTGTACTCTGGCTCGCATTGATCTGTACGTCATACTGTTCCTGTGGAGCTGGAACAAGCTACAAAGTGCTATAACGTGGTGATGGTCGTCCACGTGAATCATAATGCATTTATGTGTCATTAGTTGTCTTCCTCCTCTACGTTTCTACTTTTCGTGTTCATACAGTGCAGCTCTGGCGTCTTCCTCAAAGACGAGGTGATTTACATAGCCTTTGATCTGCACTCTTAATTCCTTGGCAACGTAGTTCTCTGGATTCCCTTCTTTGGATCTTATAGTTTATACCCTTGGCATCAACATAGACAAAGAAAATTCCATTAACACTGCAGGTTTGAAAATCCTCTACATTATCTACTTGCTTGTCCTCTAGCAATGACACCTCATTGCTGCCGAACATTTTGTTATAAGACTTTAGGAGAGTATGAAATTTATTTTTCAAGGAAACATATGCAACCTGTGAACAAGAGTGGTTTGTTTCGAGAAAATCTATTTTCATCTGCTTTAACTGTTGTTTTTGAAGCAACTTGAAGCTAATGTTTTCTGTTGGATTTTAGAGATGAGCAAACCTTGGTCACACCAACATCATGGCTCTTTCAGGCCTGTGATTGGGACGTTACCCAAGAGACTAGAACCAGTCCAAAGGCACCCACAAAGTAGCACTGTACATTGTGAGCAGGAGGGGTGAGGAAAGAATATCAACATTTATATGTTTTCAACCTTTCCCCGGGTCTCCACTTATTACTCCCTGGGGTCCTAACAGACCCCAGAGTATGATCCTGACTCATCGGTGGTGAACCCCAAAAATCTCAGGTTCACTGAACCTGAGATTTTTGAGAAATTCATAACCAACCCAGCTCCATATGGACTGGTTTGCTCATATCTTTTGAATTTCAGTGCTAGGTCTTAAAGGGGTTGTCAGCAATATATTATTGATGACCTATCCTTAGATGGTCAAACTTCTGGTCCCCCCACCATTCAGCAGCCACAGTGTACTGGAACTAGCACATCTTCAGACACTGTATAGCAAGGAAGTTACTGAAATCTCAGCTCCTCTGAGGGTCGTCCAATGGTCTGTTCTGATGAACATAGAGCAGGTGCTATGCTGCTGTGTCATCATAACAGAACACATCGGAAGCCCCCATAGAGGTAAGTACATCATGCAATGCACACGGATGACACTCGGACGTTATTGAGTCAGTGTCACCCGAGTGCATTCTGCTGTAAACTCAGCCCCACATTGGATATATATATATATATATATATAAATATATATATATATATATATATATATATCATGACATGAATTGGTGCAGAATCTTGAACTTATTTGTATAAGAATAGGATTATTTAAATTTGGATAAAAGATGAAGAATATTCTCCAAGAAGAGTAGATCTATAACATACTGTTGTTAACAGGTCCACATTTTACTACTCAAGACAAGTTGTCTCCTCTTGTAATATCCTTGTTGTTACTCTTAAATCTCAGGGTATGTTGGTCACAATAATCTATGTAGTAGTCTTCTTATACTATGACTTCTATTTATATCATTCCTCTTTGCTGTAGGACAGGCCATGTCTGGATTTTTAATTAGATGTTAACTCGTATGGATTGTCCTTGATTCTTAATATTAGATGTTCAGACATATTGATTTTCCATTCTTACACTGGACATGATGAAAAAACAGAAGATGGTTGAGAAAACAAGATTGATTCTGTATTTAGAGAGGAGCTCGGCATCTTTACTTGGCTATTTGTTCATTTAAAGAGCGCCCATCCATCATTGTCTTTTATGCACGTTATCGTTAAACATACATACAAGACTATAGATAAATAATAGATAGATAGATAGATAAATAAATAGATGATAGATAGATAGATAGATATGAGATAGACAGATATGATATAGACATATAGATAGACAGATAAATAGATAGAGAGATAGATAGATAGATAGATAGATAGATAGATAATAGATAGATAGATAGATAGAAAGATAATAGATAGATAGATAGATTAGATAGATAGAAAGATGATAGATAGATAATAGATAGATAGATAGATAATAGATAGATACAGAGAGATAGATAGATAGATAGATAGATAGATAGATACAGTAGATACATAGATAGATACATAGACAGGCAGATAGATAGATAGATAGATAGATAGATAGATAGATAGATAGATAGATAAACAGTGAAATACAGCTTTTTTTGTTGCAGATTTTGTTGCGGTTTTTTGAGTCAAAGCCAAGAGTGGATTGAGCAGAAGGTAGAAGTATAAGAACTTCCTTTATATTTCCCATTCCTCTTGTAGCCATTGTTGGCTTTGGCTCAAAAAACTGCAACAAAATCTGCAACAACAAAAAAGCGTTTCCGTAACGTGGGACCTCAGCCTTAAAGACAATTTATTGATTTGGGAGAATGTGACATGAATGTGAGGGGACTGAAGGAGAACCCTAGAAAGAAACTAAATTGTGCTTGATGTGGATTTTGAGGACCGACTCATCCACTTTCCAGCAGCCTATCTGTCTTTTGACAAAAATTTCAGATGGTCAGTTTAGTCCTTTTGGGAGCCCATTTCTGGATACTAAGGTCACCATGGCTGGTATTGGGACAGAGTGGTTGTCACAGATGATTCTGTTGGATGTCAACCATGGTATCATCAATGGTATAAGCTGGAAACCATCATGGTTTGACTAGTGAGACCCCAAAAGAAAACGTTTAAGAAGCCTTGATCTACCAGCTAAAAATAATCTGTCTTCTAAAGCATTGGGCCAATGCACAGGTATTTAGGCCTACAAAATTGCCTATTAACTCACAAATAAGGCTTTATTATTCTCAGTTGTATTCTAATCTACTTATTCCCTGCAAATGTGATCTTTGTCAAGTTAATGTATTATTCATTATTAAACAATTACATATGAAATCCTGTCAGCTTAATTCACCCTCGGGAGAAAGAGAAAAAAAATCAACAAAATAATCACGAATTCTTAGCCCCTTGTTAGTTCCTCTGGGTATACTGACATGCATTTGTTGAAGTTCATGTTTCAACTAAACAATTAATCTGTCATGTTTCCATATGAAATGATGAAGAATACAACGGGCTCATTTGAGCATGTACATATTATTTATTCTTAATTATATAGGATGTATAGATACATTATTACCCAAGCGTAACTCCAGTCTACTGGGCCCCCATCTACCATATGCCGTTTATAATGCTTCTTATTTAGCAGAAGGGTCCTTGGGTCCCACTTCAAGCTAAAAACACTTTCTGTGACTGTTACAATGCCTCGATACCCCCTATAGCTATGACGTTTCATGAAAATACTGAATGACTGACTGTCTACAACTTTATCTCATGACAAGAATGTCTGGGTTTCAGATGATCAGCTGATCGCCAGGTCTGCTTATTGTCATAACAGATTTGTCGTGATGAGACAACCCCTTTAAAGGGAGTCTATCATTAAAAAAAAAACACCTATTAAACTAATGTCACGTTGGAATGGCTTTTTAAAAGGCCATTCTACTCCTACCTTCCATTCCTTTCTTCTCCCAGCCGTTTCTGATAAAATTGGTTTCTTCAGTTATACTAATTACCATCATGGAGCACCTTGGGCGTTCCTCCTCTGCTGCCAGCACCCCCCACGTCATAGCTTTCCACCGCCCCTTAAACCGTTGTGTTCACTCCCTTCTTCCTGTTCTCTGTATCTTCTGCCTGTCGCAGGCATCGGACGCAGCACTGTAACAGACCACTGGAAAATGGCAGCCCGGCCATGCGCATGTAACGTGACATTAGTTTAAAAGGTGTTTTTTTAATGATAGACTCTCTTTAAGCATGTCACAAAAAGGGGTTGTGATATACAAAAGGAACTAAGTAAACTGAATATGCATTTTGGAGTAAGGCTGGGTTCACATCTGTGCTCGGTGACTGTTCAGGGATTCCGTCCCCCATTCCACTTGAAAAATGAGAAAAGAAAAGTTTTGCAAGCAGGACTTTTCTCTCTGCATTTTTCGGGCAGAAACCCAGTGGACCCCATTATAGTCTATGGGGTCCATGGGTTTGCATGGGTAACCACTTTTTAAGCGGATTGGGTTTCTATTTATTCCGGTTCCCAAGTGGACCCGACGAACGGAAACCCGAATGCAGGTGTGATCCTAGCCTAACTTTGTAAAGTATTATTATTAAAAAAAAAAAGGTTTCCTGACAAAAAAAAACACAATAATCTGATTATAGTAGCACTACCTGGTGTTCATAATGTATAAGTCTCTGAATATCAGTCTGGTGGGATTCTGTTAGTCGTGCATGTCCAGTAGAATACAGTACATCTTCTGTTGCATCCTCAGTGAAAAAGGCAGAGATATCATTTAGGCTGGACATAGCCTTGAGACACTTATCTAATGACTTTTTCCTCACTGCTTGAGGTCTTTTACTTTTGCTGCTGCCAATGCTTGGCTTTCTCTCTTAGAAGCAGAAGGAAAGCCTGTGTCCAGCCTAAGTTATACCCCGGCTCATTTCACTAGGTATGCAGCAGAAGCTGTACTGTATTCTACAGGGCATGCATGAGTAACAGAGCCTCAGTATAACAACACATACAGACCTATACATTTTGAACACCAGGAGGTGGTATGACAAGCATATAACTGTAATATTACCGTGATTTCAGAATATCTATATCTACAATAATTGCTACAGTACTAAAAGGGATATCTTGTAAGAGTAAAAGATTCATCAACAACAGCTTGCTGAATGCATCCACATAGAAACACACAATTTTTTTTTTTACACCATCCACTAGTTCACTAAAGCATGACAGACGTAATCCATGAACTTCCGACATTCATTTCTAAGCATAGTCTGAGAAATTCTCCCTTTATCTTGGATCTGATTTTCTCTTGGGTCTTATCATGTGTTACAATTTGGATTTCTGTCTGCAGAAGATGGAAATCCAACTATTTATCACATCTATTATATAGATTTGATGAATCTACATGTAAAACCAAAATCCTTGTGGCTACAGCTGCTACCAAATGACTAGGAAATTGCAGCTTAGAAGCTTGTCAGTAGTCATTCGACAATAGAGAGGGTTGGTCATGCAAGTTTAATAAGTCTTTGACATGCAGAGGACTCATATGCTATTGCTAAGTAATCTTAATGTGTTTTCCCCTCATGCCATGTCTGGGCGTAATTCTGTCTAAAAATAGCTGAAGGGTCAGCGGCAGAGAATTATTGCATTCATATCGTGGTTTATCGGAAGTGTCAACCCCCATTGTTCAGTTTGTTTAACCGCCCCGCACATCTCATCTGCAGAATGGATTAGCAGCCTATAGTACAGTTATATCAGGGAAAGTCTCTCCAGGTAAGGGATAGAATCTGAATAAATATCTGGATCAACCTTTTATCTTTAAAAATCGATTTCCTATATTTTATACTTGGATTAATTATAACCCTCAATTTTACCATTTATTAGATAACCATCTAGCTCTTTGGTAAATGCTGATATTGTGTCTGCCATTACTAGCTCTTGGACTAGAACATTTAATAGATTTACTACTTATAACTGTAAAGAATCCCTTCTTATATAGAGGCCTAATCTACCTGTCCTCCACCCATAGACAATGTCCCGGGTCCTTTGTACACTTCTTGACCAGAGTAAATAATGTACCTGTTCTTTGTACATGTACCTGTAAATCAGATTGCCTTGAAAGATTCTTTTTTTCCAGGCTGGAATTTATTTTAGCCTCTCTCTATAAGAAAGACCTTCCATCCCATTTATTCATCTAGTCTTTGAACCCCCATCCATATGAAAATGAAGTGTTCTATGCAATTGTGCCTGTTGAGGCACCCATTTTTGCCTGTGGTCCCCACCTGCTTCCTCCTTATATAAAGGATCAATGGTCCCAATGTGTGGCATCTACAGACAAAACCGGGTGCTCTGGCAGATGTGGCTATGTCCTAGGTGCACTGAACATCGCTTTGCATACAGATTAAAAATGAACCGGACCGGAGTAGACTCCCTTTAAGCTCCTTATTATGCCTGCAATGGCCAGGACACCTGTGGTTCTACTAAAACAGACATGGGCATGCTGCGCATCATGACGCTCGGCGTGACCATGTTACCACTGAGGCCAAATCGCAGGCCTCACTGGTGACAATGGACTCATGACATCACAAGAGAGCGTCAGATGTCATGGAGCAGATGGAAAAAAGAGTGCTGGATGCTGCTAGGAACCAAAAGAAGTATCCGAACAAGTTTAGAGTGAAACAAATCTTCAGATGTTCGCCCATTTCCACTAAGGACTAACCAGTGCACTTGACCCTCCAAACACTCCCAGTATACGTGCTGAATGTAAAGTCCAGACATATGCAACTGTAGGGTACACAATGGAATATATAATTTACTAGAGAAAGTACTGGCTTTACCCGGGTATAAAGTACGGTGCCAAGGATTCCAGCAAGTCAGGAAAATCCCCGGACAGCTGCCGCCCCCTCCTCAACAAAAAAATATGAAAAATATGTTCTGAAAAAGCATAAAATGTAATGAAGGATGATTCATGTAATGTGGTGGAAAAGTAAAATGAGCCCAAAGAATATGAAAGCACTAATCTGATTGGTTGGTACAGACAACTGATCCACTGTGCCCACCCAAGGATTATGCAGTAAAGTGCAAAAAACTGATACTGAAAGATAAGAAGGCAAAAAGTGGCAAATCCTGGAGACTGTGCCAGAAGAAGGCCAATTTGCTACTGGTATAATACAGGTCATGTTTGTGGTGATATTATGGCTACAAATCCTGTGGTATAATGACCTGAAATAACTGTATCTATCTCTCCTCTGGATGCAATCCACTGATAATGACTGATAACAAAGAACAACTGTGAGCGAGTGTTTCAGGGTTGTGTAAGTGCTGTCCTCTGATAATGGCTGGTAACAGAGCACAATAGTGAGTGAGTGCTGTAATCCTCAGATAATGCTGTCATTAGGAATTGGACAAAAAACAGAGAAGGGTGGGAAAGGTTTAAGATAAAAAAAAAGAAAAATCATACTCACCTGTCACTTGCACTTCGGTGTCCACCGCTGCTGTCCATTTGAGTGTGTTGTACCTTAGTCACTTAGTCAAAAGTAGAGCACCCTATATGGCTGGAAAGGATCCATGATGTTGCTCACATAAGTCACCGGGTTCTCTCCTGTAGCCGCTGAGGCCACTGATTGGCCTCAGTGGTCATGGGTGGTGCACAACTTCCAGTCGCGAAGGCACGGTGCATTTGAGAAACCCCCTTTTAGAGACTGGGCTTTTCAGCTAAGTTCAGAGAAATTTACCAGATCTTTTGAGCCCTGACAGCCCCATAGTTTCAGGCTAAATTTGTTTTTTTCCGAAGTGTATTAAACTCCAGGGTCTTTTCACACTCCAGAGTATAACAAATGGAGGCCCTAGGGAGGTGTGGCAAAATTTTTTACAGAAATGCTGATATTCCAGAGCTACATCACAGCGCCCAGTGAGGTCTTCCCCGCGTCTTCAGTCCTCCTTGGGCTACTTCTGTGACATCATAAGCTGCAGTGGACTACTGACACTTATGAATGGGCCTCAGCAGCTTTGATGCCACAAAAGATGCCCGTGATGGGAAGAAGCCCAATGTGTGTGAAAGATACTGGGGAATGCCACTGGATACGCAGGAGAGATAAGTATCAGCATTTTGTATTTTACCACTTGGGGTCTGAAGGGACACCATATATAATATGTATAATAGTGGTTCATGGGTTGTGAACCTCAAAAATCTCAGCTCCACCTGAAACAGATTTTTGAAAATTTCCTAACAAATCGAACAGTTTTGTTCATTTTTATACTACTCTATTACCGTACTCAAAAGGGTAGCCCAAGGCATTGATGACCTATCCTTACAATAGGTCACCATTATTAGATTGGTGAGGACTCACCACTGGCCACCCCCATGATCATAAACCATGACCCCTGAATCCCCAAAACCACTAGAACTCTCTGCTTCCAGATACATACACTGCACATGCCCCAGCAGCTGAGCAGTGGGGGTGCTGCGTGTCTTATGTATGTACTGTATCTTAGTAGTTTTTATAGGATTTTCTTTTTGTTTTTCCTACAAAAATGGTACACTTATGTAACAAAACAAGTGTAAACACAGCTTTATGTTCTCCAGGCTTCCTGTGAGCAGCTTGCATTGATTTATATACCAGTTATTCTCGCCAGATGCAAGAAATTTGACATTAAAGCCTTACCTGGTTCTTCCCTGCTACTTTAGCACTAATCTCATTAGCAACGCAATGCTGGTTACCAGGGACGAGGTGACACAAAGTAGAGGAATATTCTAACCTTCAATTAATGGAACATACAAGGGCTTTTAGAAGTTATGTTAGAAATCTGTGGATAAAGGAAAAACAACGTGGGCTATAATTGGATCACAGGAGCTCCTATTAAGCTTTCTTATTTTGGACTGATCTTTATGAAGTTGGTTAAAAAAGGGAATATTAATTTTAAATATTTCTGAAAATCTTAATAAAATTGGTAAAAACCTTTTTTTTTTTTTTTTTTTTTTAAAAAGACATTTTTTATATAAACCTACAAAAACAACAGTATTTTTCTTTAATAGCCTGCATGGCATTGCAGATAGATAAATTATATAGATGGTAGATAGATGATAGATAAATAGATAGATGACAGATAGATAGATAGATAGATAGATAGATATGAGAGAGAGAGATAGATAGATAGATATGAGATAGATAGATAGATAGATAGATAGATAGATACATACATAGATAGATATGAGATAGATAAATAGATACATAGATAGATATGAGATAGATAGATAGATAGATAGATATGAGAGAGATATTAGATAGATAGATGATAGATGATAGATAGATGCTATATATATAAATAGATAAATGTAGATAGATAGATAGATAGATAGATAGATAGATAGATATGAGATAGATAGATAGATAGATAGATACATAGATAGATATGAGATAGATAGATATGAGATATTAGATAGATGATAGATAGATAGATAGATAGATAGATAGATAGATGATAGATAGATAGATAGATAGATAGATAGATATGAGAGAGATATTAGATAAATGATATATAGATGATAGATATACATATAGATATATAGATTATTGATAGATAGATAGATAGATAGATAGATAGATAGATAGATAGATACCCATTAATAATCTCGCTCATAAAGCAACAACTGAAACCTGATGATGCTGGAAACTAACATAACACGGGAGCAGAACACATCCTGTATGATATATCTCCAATAGTAGGAGACATAAATGTTCTTTATTACATTTGTTTTCACACTTTACAATGTTGACTCGGGGACTCTATGTCTATGTTATTACGATGTTCCTGGTCTTATAGGAGCATGGGAGGGGGTCGTATTCTGACTGCAAATATTATTGACGGAGCTGTTCTGTAAATGTCAGTCACTGAGTTTAAGCGACATGAAGGGCTCCTAAGACTATAATCCATGCTGATATCAGGGAACTGCTGATGTCCACATCGGAAACAGAAAATGAGGCGAATGCCAAGGACGCTGACATTGATTTTCTCTAGATTGGCTTTCCTCACAACCCAATAATATGTCAAATAAAATAGATTTACAGTCTGGTATGTCCTATGCAAATAGGCACGACATGGACATGTTAATGACAACCTATAGGAATATCCATAATCTGGGTGTGTTGTGTTGCCTGCCTCAAATGCTAAATCCTCAATCCCTATAGCAGATGCCTGTCCCAAAAAATCAAAACCGACGGATTATAAAGATTTGTGGAGAAATAGTAAATTGCATTGGATTTCGGTTCTGTATGAAGGATGTGAGAATAAATGTCATCATTACACATGGTTGTGAAAAAGATTCAGAGATATTTGTTACTAATATCCTCAATCATAGCGATCAATGTCAGGCAGCTGCTAGCAAGGGGAATAGAATCATAAAATGCATCAAAAAGTGGCGTAACTGCGATCCGTATGTAACAACTCGCCTGCTCGCCTCACACCACTCTGCTTATGGTTCATTGCATGCTAATACCATCATGCTCCAGACTTTTTAAGGTTCTCTCCCTGTGCCTATGCAATAAGGTCCATTTTGTTACGGTGGTCAGAATAATGGGGGTCTGAAAGTTCCTCTGAGTGCGCCCTGTGAATGGAATGGTGGGGTACATGCATAGCCATACACTTCTATTGAACTGCCAGAGATCCCTGTCCCAGATATAGAGATGAGTTTTGATCTAACCAGATTGAACACAAATTTTCCAAAAATTTTGGCATTGGTAACTCATGCATCACTATTATACTGTGAGGTCTCTTCAGACCGTAGACTATAACAAGTGGAGGACCAGGGGAGGTTTGACAACATAATAAACACCTATACTCAGCTTATCTCACCTTTCCTGGGCTTCTTTCCAGCACTCGGCGGTCCCTCAGCATCCTCTTCCAGTCTCCTGACCTATCTTACATGTCACGCACCCCAGGAGACCTGTGATTGTGTCTAAATGGTCAAGTGGGGCACTCCAATGTCAAGACATGGGGCCACTACTCGTGACTAGAGATGAGTGAATCGAAGCTGACGAAGTGGAATTTGATCCGAATTTCAGGAAATCTTTGATTCACATTAAATCTGGATTTTCTCACATTTCATGGTATCGAATCGCATTTTAAACTAAGGACACGTCGAAATAGCTTTTAGAAAGGCTATTCTACTCCTACCTTTGCCGCTGCATCACGACCCCTGCGATGTCCTGGTCCTCCTTTCTCGTGTAGGAAAAGAAATCAAGATGGCTGTCAAGCGCATGTCTGGCGGCCATATTTTTTCTATTCCTACATGAGTGGCTCTGCGCATGCCCGGCAGCCATGATTTCTTTTCTTACACGAGCGAGGAAGACCAGAACATCGCAGGGGACATGATGCAACGGCAAAGGTAGGAGTAGAATAGCCTTTCCCCAGGCTCTCTGCAGCCAGGAAAATAGCTGTTTTTTAACGCGATTTGCCGCAAATGAATTTGGATTGAATCGAATAGTTTTGGGAAATTTGGTGAAGCTGTCGAATCGAATTTTTGAGAAATTTGTTCATCTCTACTTATGACGTATTCATCATCATTATTCCACAAAAGTGATGTAAATGCAAGGGGCTGGTGTGGATTTGCACCTAGGCACAAGGATGCTGGGAAGATGTGCCTAATTCATGATGAGGTGCAGCTTCATCACGAACTAAGCATTCCCTCTGCTGGTGCTCGGTACATTAAGACCAACATGAATCCCCCCATTGTCCTATAGTTCTATCCATGCACACCACCTCTCCATTCACTTGTAAGGACCCATTGGGCAGATGTCTACAGTGGAAAAACCTTCAAGCTTCTTGGCCAAAACTGACAATTTCGGCAGGATTGGGTGACCCTCCAATGTATATGGGGCTTCTGGCAGCAGATGTGAGGAAGATATTGAGAATTGAGGATATTAGGTGTAACGATCCTGTATAATGCATATTAATATTAACCCTTTTTCCCTTAGACTAACGAAATATTAGACATTTACCATTACCCCACTGCTGCTATAAAGACTGTTTATCCCTTTTTCTTTGCCCTCGATATTTCTGCAATCCAGTATCCACTTTCCCTGGTGAATCTTTAGCTGTAGCCTTTGGCGCATTGCAGGAAATATCATATCTGTGATTCGGTTATTTAGAATTAATTACATTTTCATATCCAAAGGATAAGGGAGAAAAAAATCAAAAAGAGAGATCTCTACTTCATAAAAAAAGATTTACTGTGTAAACCGGGGTCACCGCGGAGCCTTTAACTATACTGGTGCAATCTCGAAACTACTTTAACCCTCTCAGTTCCAGGAATGTACGCCCATCTTTCACTTTGCAGCTTGTAGTGGTTGTCTACATCTCCCTGGTTATTCTGAAATAACATTTATTTTTTTTGGTGTTTAACATTAAGTGCTTTGTTATAGGAACGTAAAGCTCTGTTCACATTTGCTTTCACAGCCTGCATCATAATTTCTATCATTTTTGACAGGGAAAATGGTGCTTCCTGCGGAGCTTCAAAAGGACTGCAACGTCAGTGGAACCCAACAAGTCCTTTTGGAAGTCAATGGAGTCTGTCAGTTTAATGGTCCTTTTTTTTTCTATTTAATATGAAATTGGAGGCATAATGAGGGCTCAAGGACCTCATCGACTGCCTTATTAATGTTCTGTACTTTCTGTATAGACTGCACTTAGTTAAAAAGGATTTTTTTTAAAGTTTGCTTTAGTTTTTTACAAAAACATCACCGCTCTTGTTCATATTCTGTGCTGCACAGAGTCCTATTTAAGGGCATGGTGCTGCAATACTAGACATGACCTGTAGCGTCTGGGTGCAGTAACTAAAAAATGGGGTCAAACTTTATTTTGACATATTCCCATCTGGGGATACATGGCAGTTCGAAGCAAGTATGGCAAGCGTCCTTCTGGCCACAGTGGACATTTTGGTGTAGTACAGTCTTTAGAAGGAGGCGGTTTGTGAATACATTCATCTGGTATCAAACTTTATGGCATCTTTTCCTCTCTGGCATTGAACGTGGTGTCAATCCCACTATACATTCCAGGTTTAGAGGTCCTCTCTAGCACTCTGCAGGCAACTAGTTGGGGGCCTTTTTTAATGACATTATCCCTCTGGCCTATATTCCTTCTTGAGCAAACCCACAAAAACTGATGTAACCCACATGTGCCACTCTGTTGGTGCAGCACAGTAATGCCCATTCCTAATTTGCTGAGAAAAACTACCCCCCATCTGATGGGTAGGGGACCGACACCTAAACCCTGCAGCGGTCAGCTGGTCTGACTACCTCCACATGCTGGAAGCTATAGTGATGGATGGAGCTGGAAGCAGCTTTCCTGCTATTCTTGCAATAGGACCAGAGCTGCAGGCTCTGTCCACTGTATAGCAGCAGTGAATGAGAGCAGAGCTGCTTCTAGTTCTCTCTGTCCCTGGATCTAGTGATCTGTGTGGCATCCCGGTGTCCCCCGTCCCGGTCAGGGCTCGATGACCTAACCTGTGGATAGATCATCAGTATGAAGAACATTGGGGCGCCCAGGAAACCCCTTTGACTTGGATAAGGACCTACTGTAGCTATCTGATATCTATTTCCTGTCAGCCATATTTGGTCTCGTGTGGACATACGTTACAGTCAAGTTTTCAGTTTTAACAGCATTTTAAGAACTAACCAGACATATAGATTTACATATATATATACAGATAAAATTTGCTTTATGAATAAGTGCTCTGTGAATTGTGTTGTGAAAGTAATGCTATTAAATTACTTTTATCACATTTTACATGTCAAAATACATTTGATGAATTCTCCCCTGGATTTTAAGTTCTTTATCTGTGTTTATTGACTCACTTAAAGGGGCTATCCAACAGGAAACATTAAAACATTTAAAAAAATAGGTTCATAATGGGTTAAAATTTAAAAAAAAAAAAAAAAAGTACTCACTTTATTATCCCCTGCTGTCCCCATTCTCATCCCACAGGAAGTGCCTGCTGAGACAATCACTGCTCACAGCAATGCCCCGCCTCCTCCAGTGATTGGCTCAGTGGCCATTCCCTTGCACTTCCTGCTTGTCAAGATGGGACCAGGAAGTAAAGACCAGAAGCAACTCATGGCAGTAACAAAGCAGAATTAGGGAGGTCAGTATTTTTTTTAATGTTTTTAACCCATCATGAGTTTGTTTTTTAAAACAACTTCTCTACCAGACAACCCATTTAATATTATCTATATTGTTATATAAGTATTTACTGCATGAGCAGATATTAGTATTAAAGTAAACTTTATCTGTGCATTTTCTGCTTTGCCTAAAATTAGCATATATTTATTTGGAGAGAGTAAATGGGCCTTGAAGAACATTAACTGGGAAAATGATCTCATTTTGGGAGATCACATACTGCTTATGGGGCTCAAACTGGAATCTTATTTGTTATCTCCTACATAATGTGCAATGACCTGTTCAGTTCAGCAAATTACAAATGTAATGGAGAGTGCGGCGACATTTCCCATTGAAAGCGGTGGCTATTTTTCCTATCTTGGTTCCTGCGTAGCGTCTTTCCATCATCTATGGAGTCACATTTGTCAAGCTGTGATTCTCCATAAGACATTCTAAGCATACAATAGAATTGACCCTCATAATGTGCACCCTTTGTAAATGATTTATGTAATTTTTTTTGTTATAAAGGGGCTTAGTGATACAGCCATATGTGCAGCACCATATTTATCAAAGTGACAAGCCATGTATTTATAGAAAACAAGCTGCACCGTGAGATTAGCTAGACACATAGGAGAGGATCTCTTGGTGCGCTGGGTTGTGAAACATTGTGAGCAATATGGCACATGTCCATAAAGAAAATGAAGATGCTCGGACGCATTGTGCGCTGGATGGAAAGTGTCAGATCGCTGTAGGAAGAGACCTAGGCTTCTGGATGCCAATTTCTACACTACTTTGAGTGCAAGGTACTAAAATTAGGGTCTATTCATCATAGCATCAAACCAAACATAATGTATCTACGCCATCATATAATGGACATCAACAGTGTCTAACAGACCCTATTGACTTATAGTGGGGTCTGGCCAGTTCCTCCACTGCGTCTATTCTTCCCAGAAAAAAAATTTATGGAACCTCCGATGGAAGTGTAAACAGAATCATAATGTCAGCTATTACAGAAAACGACAGGAATCGGAGAGTAGTTACAAAGCTCTTCTCTGGAGGACCTGTCCTGTCCCACCGTAACTTGTGCACTTGCACTTCAAGGAAATCAAATACTTTCTGTCCAGTTTTCCTGTTGGTGTTCCCATTGGGAGGCCATTTTTAATCAGCTTATTATCAAAAAAGCATAGTATGCCAAAAGCAAAGAGTCCCTTTAAGGGGAGTCTGTCACTAAAACCCAGCATATCAACCATGCCCTGCAGATAGATAGCTTAGGGCCACCTGAATGGAATGGTGTTTACTCCTTGTGAATCGGTGACTCTGTTACTGATATATTTCTGTCTTTGTCAATATGTAAATGAGCTATTTGAAGCAACGAGGGCATTGCTGTTGCCCCTAAAAGGAAAGGGCAAAGCCTTCATTGCTCAAAAGAGATCATTTGCATATTGCTAAAGTTGGCGATATCAGGTATGGAGGCACCGATTCACAAGGGAAAAACACCATTCGATTCAGGCGACCCTAACCTATCTATCTGTGAGTTGGGTTGATATGCTGGGTTCTGGTGAGAAACTTCCTTCAAAGAAGAAAATATAGCAGGCTTGGACCCTCCATAACAACTCACCCGTCTCGAGCTAGATATGGAAGCACACTATTCCTTCTACAACTCAACACTTTGTTATAAGATGTGGCGGTATTATGCCCCATTGACTTCCATCTTTTACTATAAAAGAGCAAAGAATTGTTGCCACATATCTCGGTCTTCGCGTCCTCCTGGACTATCATGGCAGTAATTATTGCAGGTAAAGAGATTGGTGGCTAGTGATATATTCACTGTAAATCACCCGGTAGCATCTAGACTTTATTAACAAATCTTGTTAGCGATTCAAGGAGGGCTCAGCACACAGGACTAATGCGACTGTAACTCAGCAAGGCTGATAATTAAAATCAATAAAAAAGGATTATATGCTCACCGGCTGAAGATATAAGACCAACAAAAGTGACAGAACCTCCCCAAATAAAGCTGGAAACAGAGGCTCGTATGGAGGCTTAAATGCCCTCTCGATAACAAATAAATGGAACGGCTAATAGTCTTAGACTATTTCCAAAGCAAATCCTAATAGACCACTTTTCAGTATGCTACCAAACTTCACAGCACACTTCTACAGTATTGTGCAAAAGTTTTAGGCATATGTGGCAAGATACTACAACATCGCAATGCCCCCCTGATCTCAACATTATCCAGTCTGGGATTAATGAAGAGACAGAAGGAATGGAACAGGCCTGCATCTGCAGAAGATCTGGGCTTAGTTCTCCAAGATGGCAGGAACAACCTCCGCAGGCTGCTGCAATAGCTGATCAGTGCCCCCAACAGATCCTGTGGATAGGTCATCAGAATGAAAAATCAGTTTGTGGCTGGAAAGCCCCTTATTATGTGTCTCTTTGTACAGTCATGGCCAAAAGTTTTGAGAATGACACAAATATTCTATTTTCACATGATCTGCTGCCCTCTGGTTTTTATGTGTGTTTGTCAGATGTTTTTATCACATACAGAAATATAATTGCATTCATATTATGAGTAACAGAAGCTTATATTGACAGTTAGAATGAGTTAATGCAGCAAGTCAATATTTGCAGTGTTGACCCTTCTTCTTCAGGACCTCTGCAATTCTCCCTGGCATGCTCTCAATCAACTTCTGGACCAAATCCTGACTGATAGCAGTCCATTCTTGCAGAATCAATGCTTTAATTTTGTCTGAATTTGTTGGTTTTTGTTTGTCCACCCGTCTCTTGATGATTGACCACAAGTTCTCAATGGGATTAAGATCTGGGGAGTTTCCAGGCCATGGACCCAAAATCTCTATGTTTTGTTCCCTGAGCCATTTAGTTATCACCTTTGCTTTATGGCAAGGTGCTCCATCATGCTGGAAAAGGCATTGTTGAGCGCCAAACTGCTCTTGGACGGTTGGGAGAAGTTGCTCTTGGAGGACATTCTGGTACCATTCTTTATTCATGGCTGTGTTTTTAGGCAAGACTGTGAGAGAGCCGATTCCCTTGGCTGAGAAGCAACCCCACACATGAATGGTTTCAAGATGCTTTACAGTTGGCATGAGACAAGACTGGTGGTAGCACTCACCTCTTCTTCTCCGAATAAGCTGTTTTCCAGATGTTCCAAACAATCGAAAAGGGGATTCATCAGAGAAAATGACTTTACCCCAGTCCTCAGCAGTCCACTCCCTGTACCTTTTGCAGAATATCAGTCTGTCCCTGATGTTTTTTCTGGAGAGAAGAGGCTTCTTTGCTGCCCTCCTTGAGACCAGGCCTTGCTCCAAGAGTCTCCGCCTCACAGTGCGTGCAGATGCACTCACACCTGCCTGCTGCCATTCCTCAGCAAGCTCTGCACTGCTGGTAGCCCGATCCCGCAGCTGAAACACTTTTAAGAGACGGTCCTGCCGCTTGCTGGTCTTTCTTGGGCGCCCTGGAGCCTTTTTGGCACCAATGGAACCTCTCTCCTTGAAGTTCTTGATGATGCGATAGATTGTTGACTGAGGTGCAATCTTTCTAGCTGCAATACTCTTCCCAGTTAGGCCATTTTTGTGCAGTGCAATGATGACTGCACGTGTTTCTTTAGAGATAACCATGGTTAACAGAAGAGAAACAATGATGGCAAGCACCAGCCTCCTTTTAAAGTGTCCAGTGGTGTCATTCTTACTTAATCATGACAGATTGATCTCCAGCCCTGTCCTCATCAACACCCACACCTGTGTTAATGGAGCAATCACTGAAACGATGTTAGGTGGTCCTTTTAAGGCAGGGCTGCGATGATGTTGAAATGTGTTTTGGGGGATAAAGTTCATTTTCTAGGCAAATATTGACTTTGCAAGTAATTGCTGTTAAGCTGATCACTCTTTATAACATTCTGGAGTATATGCAAATTGCCATTAGAAAAACTGAAGCAGTCGACTTTGTAAAAATTAATATTTGTATCATTCTCAAAACTTTTGGCCATGACTGTATGTACAATCTCAAAAATACTATCCCCCATTTTTCTTTATTTAAAATCAAAAATATGCGTAAATACCCTTTTTTGTAGCATTTGCAAAATTTTCCTTCTCCTCTATCGTATGTCTTTTCCTTATTTATGTGCTGTTTCTCCTGGTTATTGCCACCTGCGGTCCTGCAGTGGTGGGAATTGTCACGCAAAAGTAGAAGAGATTTGCACCAACTACATGTACAGTCGGGAAAGAAAAAGAGTAGGGAGGATTTAACATATGTTTTTAATAGAAAATTCAATCTAGGGGATAAAAAATTTAAAAGGGGAGATGAAAATACATTGTTCATATTCCAATATGCCCTGCAGCTAAGCTTAAATAATACAGTGCCTAAGTATTAGATATCCTTATATTAATTAGACCATCATGTGGGTGGACCGGAGCTGCAGCGTGCCTTAAAGGGACGCTTGATTGTTTAGTAACTGTTAATTAAATATTAAATAATTAAACTTACTAATGAACTTTATTCTGTAGTGCAGTTTACTAGTGTGGCACCCCAGTAGGAGCACTGGGAAAGGGACTGGGTAGTTATATTTATTTGCTCCTACCAAGGAAAATGTGCACTGTCATGTAAGTTATGTAACTTTAAGTGGATGCTACCACCTGGCTGAGCTAAGGACTTTGGACATTTTAGTGAGGAGGAGGAGACAGAGAACCTTTTCCTTCCTTAGTTAAGAGGAGGGAATGTGTTCCGTCCTACCTAGTCAAGGAGATGGAGGAGGCTTGGGTCCTGGTTAGGCTGACACCCTGTGTAAGTCACCACACTTGTCATTCTGCACTTTATGGACTTGTATGAATGATAACAACTGTGAAGCTAATAGCTACGATCCAGTCTATGAATCTAGTGCCAGGTTGGAAATCTTTTTGTTGACCTGCACCCCACAACCTGGACATTGCAGAAATTTTGTAGATTTTTGAGGGACTAGAACACACTTTTGGAAAGAGGACTCCCCCTGCAAGGGAGACACTGACTGACCCCAAGGAATACCATCACTCAGCTCCAGCCAAATGGTGTTCCAAAGAAGGGTGCCTATTTTACATGGAAGAGTTCGGCTGTTACCTGTTTTCTGTGAGTAAACTGTGAGTTCTTGCTTCATACAACACTGTCTCCTGAGTCTTCTACCCTGCATTCACCATCAATGGCACTCCAACCAACACCAGGCTCAGGCAGGTTTATACAGGGACGTGCCCCAGAGGATATTACTTCTACCACTATCTTTCACATTTCAGGCCCTTGGTAGAGGTTACCACCACTGTGAACCCAGCTACTACGACTTCCACCCTCTAGACCTTCCTCTACTGGTTTGCTGCATTAGCTAAGCTAGTTCTCTTCACTGTCTCTGAATCAGCCATGAGTGAGAATGGAGCTGGTTTGGCTAGTGACCTGAACTAGACACCATCCCCCTTCTTTATGTCACCATCAGAGATAGGGGTAGGAAACTCTTTGTTGTGTTGGGACCAAACCAGAAGTAGAGAATCCAGGACCATGGAACCAGCAGTGCAATTGGGTCAATGGTGCACTTTTCACAATTACACTATTTGCTTTATTAAAGGTGTTTTCCTGGACCATATGTTATTAGTCTCCTGCAAACAGCTTTCCATTATAAGTATATTTAGTATATTGAGACTCCAGTTTTCAGATGATTGGTCTAATTTCTGACAATTTTCTCTATTTTTAGTAATGTGTTGTTCTCACTCATTCTCCGTGCTAGCCTTACTACAGTAGAGAACATTGACGTCTCTGCTGGGGGAATCTGGCTGGCTCTAGGAAAGGCAATGTTACATCAAAACGGAGGGGAAGTGGGACGGTAGCAGAATGAGCCAGGAGGGTTTGGGGTCTTTCTTTGTGCTGGTTTCTTAGTCAGCACAAGGAAACAAGGAAATTGTAGTAAGAAGGTCCTGGATGCCGCGGCCAGTAAACTTGGGATGTAAACGATCCTGGTGAGCGACGGGGACCCTGGGGGATTGTGGGAGCAGACATTTTGTATGGAAGCTATGTGTGAGGCTTTACTAAGGCTAAGTTCACACCTGTGCCTCTTCTTTGTTCAGGGCTTCCATCCCCCAATCCACCTGAAAACTGCAGAGAGAAAAGTCCAGCAAGCAGAACTTTTATCTCCGCGTTTTACGGGTGGAAAACCGGAGGACCCCATTATGACACATTGTTACCTCCACAGCTGCTAACAATGGCCACTGTAACACAATGCCCAGTAATAGGAACTGTTTTTATTTCTGAGTAGAGATATCCTTCATCCTAGACTTCATTTCTTCATTGCAGTGCAGAATTTGCATCCTATTAAATATGTATCTCCGTTGCTTAGTAAGTGTTAATATTTCTGTGCATGTTAATAAGTGGGGGAGCTGTCTTATGTGCTATAAAATAAGCACTAAATCTAAATATTAAAGAATTTCAGTCTATTGTATCTGGGGAGACTAAGGTTTTTTTAAAAAAAAATTGCCTGTAATTGTCCATACACAATTCATCTCATGAAAAAAATTACAAGCTGTCATTTTCCCTACGCAGAAGATCCTGTTGTCTCTGTGTCTATAATATGGAGAGAGATTTATTAACATAAAATGAAGGGGAGAGGGAGCGAGCGTGGCTCTGATGTGAAGGTGTTATGAGCGACTATACGCTGGAATCTCTAAGGACTTCTACAGAGAATGGACTAATTTAGCCATCGTTAAATCGCCATCTCGCTTTCTAATATAGTGAGGGAAAATATTATTTTATCACACAATGAGGAGTGACATCCAGTCACGGTCTTACTGTTCATCTCATTTGTACTTTCTGACCTACAGGTATCTGCGGGAAGACAAAAATCGCATAGCAACAGATCCAAGATCTAAAGTGCCCTATTAGATCAGTTAGTGGGCGGTTTTAATTATTTTAGACATATTTGCTTTATTCCCATACTGTTATGCCTGGATCAAGGTAATGGAGCTATAAAGGGATGGCCAATTAGACTGGTATAGATTTAACAAGCTACACTTCACCACATGTTCACGCTACAATAGTTTGTATATGTTGACCTGTGTTGAATGTGGAGATGTCAGTTGTCGGTCGGAAAAACTTTGAATATCTCATGTGGACATTCACTGAACACGGTAATTGGGCCTTAGCAAATTCTGATGGCCTGGATGGATATTATAGATACAGATGTGTCCTTTCTTACCTTTCCTTTTGGCTTGACACGTCCAAATATACTATATGTGCCACGAGATAACCTGCGTTTCAAGATAACACCAGTTTATGATATTTTGTCCCTAAGTGATATGTTATATATGTCTATGCATGGCCACCTCATGGTTGTGTTGTGGTATTCAGCCTATCACAATATTTTTTTTAAAGTGGTTTTATTACAAAATGGTCGTCAAATCCAAATTTGAGCTACGTTAAAGGGATAGTCTAGTTATTTCAACTTACCCTCTATCAACACAATGAGGGTTAACTTGCTGATAAGTGGGGGACCAACTGCTGGGATCCCCAATGGGCACAATAAACTGTGGTCTCATTGAAGAGGCAAGGCAAGCGTGCATGTTGCTGATTCATTAATTTTCTATGGGATTGCTAGAGATAGGTAAATCTATATAGCGTTTGGCTTTCTCCTGCAGTAAACAGGAGCTCATAGTACTACGGGGCAGATTTATTAAGAATGGCTTTTACACATTTATTATGGCACGCTCTCATCTTAATATACGTGGACTCTCCTAAAGACAGAAAATGAAAGTTATGACTGCGATTTCACAGATGTTTTGTGGATTTCTACAGGGCTTGTCCCATCAACATCATTCTTTTTATGTGCCCTATAGAGTGGGGAATTCCTGAAAAGAGTGAGGGAGTTTATTAATCTTGTCACAAATCTGGTGTATGTTTGGCGCACAGCCATTTGCACTAAAAATGACCCACTTTGTCAATTTTTTGACCTGCTCCCCACTTTTGAGAAAAATTGCAGATATCAAAGCAGTTTGGGGCAAGGTTGCCTCAGCCTGACAGATTTACTATAACTCATGCCAGATTTCTGGCAGAGATTTAAATTCTCGTGCAAATGTGGTGCGTCACCATTTTTAAAAGACCGGAGAACCTTACTAATTCTGGGGCACACTATGCACCAGTCTTAAAAGGAGTCTGACACCAAAACCCAGCATATCTACCCAGCCTGGCAGATAGATAGGTTAGGGTCACCTGAATCAAAAGGTGTTTCCCCCTTGCAAATCGGTGCCTCAGTTGCAAAGATATTGTCATTTTCATCCATATGCAAATGAGCTCTTTGGAGAGCTTGTATGCTTATATTTTTAGAGCAATGGTAATGCCCTTGTGGTTCCAAAGATCTCATTTGCAAAAAGGTGATATCTTGGCAACGGAGGCACTGATTCACAAGGGGAAAACACCATTTGATTCAAGTGACCCTAACCTATCTATCTGCAGGGCTGGGGTGATATGTTGGTTTAGTGACACTAACCTATCTATCTGCAGGGCTGGGGTGATATGCTGGTTCTGGTGACACTAACCTATCTATCTGCAGGGCTGGGGTGATATGCTGGTTCTGGTGAAACTAACCTATCTATCTGCAGGGCTGGGGTGATATGCTGGTTCTGGTGACACTCACCTATCTATCTGCAGGGCTGGGGTGATATGCTGGTTCTGGTGACACTAACCTATCTATCTGCAGGGCTGGGGTGATATGTTGGTTTAGTGACACTAACCTATCTATCTGCAGGGCTGGGGTGATATGCTGGTTCTGGTGACACTAACCTATCTATCTGCAGGGCTGGGGTGATATGCTGGTTCTGGTGAAACTAACCTATCTATCTGCAGGGCTGGGGTGATATGCTGGTTCTGGTGACACTCACCTATCTATCTGCAGGGCTGGGGTGATATGCTGGTTCTGGTGACACTAACCTATCTATCTGCAGGGCTGGGGTGATATGCTGGTTCTGGTGACACTAACCTATCTATCTGCAGGGCTGGGGTGATATGCTGGTTCTGGTGACCCTAACCTATCTATCTGCAGGGCTGGGGTGATATGTTGGTTCTAGTGACACTAACCTATCTATCTGCAGGGCTGGGGTGATATGCTGGTTCTGGTGACACTAACCTATCTATCTGCAGGGCTGGGGTGATATGCTGGTTCTGGTGACACTAACCTATCTATCTGCAGGGCTGGGTGATATGCTGGGTTCTGGTGACACTAACCTATCTATCTGCAGGGCTGGGGTGATATGCTGGTTCTGGTAACACTAACCTATCTATCTGCAGGACTGGGGTGATATGCTGGTTCTGGTGACACTAACCTATCTATCTGCAGGGCTGGGGTGATATGCTGGTTCTGGTGACACTAACCTATCTATCTGCAGGGCTGGGGTGATATGCTGGTTCTGGTGACACTAACCTATCTATCTGCAGGGCTGGGGTGATATGCTGGTTCTGGTGACACTAACCTATCTATCTGCTAAGCTGGGTTGATATGCTGGGGTCTGGTGACAGACTCTTTTTAATAAATTCCCTTCAGTGTTTCGAGTTGTGGAGGACTCAACATGTATTCCACAGAGGCCTATTGTTTTTTTGTCAGTGCTAGGTTCTTTACTACAGCATTATCCCACATGGCTGCCCTTAGTGATAACATCTGATCCCTGGACTAGCAACGATCAACTGATCAGTGATCACCATGAGGTCTGGATTAGGATTTAGGGTTGTCTAGGTAGATTTACCTACAGTCCTACAGAAACAATCCATCACAATGTCAACTTGGGCTGAGCCAAATGACGCTCAGCTCTACTTCATCTGTACGACATCTCATCAAAATATATATTAGATATACAGCAATAAAACTTAGCGGAGACAATGTTATATGAGGTATTACCGAAAAGTAATGTGTAAGGCAGAAGAGGAAGAGGATTTTACTATCAATCTGGAAAACAATGATGCTTTATAGCGATATAAATTGTGTTCATTTGCTGGATTGTGCAGACGTCACATATTCATCTTGCATTTGTTCTGTCTTTTACTAATAAGCTGACATTATTGCGAGCTGTTATTTTCCCTCCACCACTTCACTATATGTTTTCTAACTATAAGTGTGATCACTCCTGTTTATTTCCCTTATCAGAAATGTTATGACGATAAGCACCCAACGGCGTCCGTGGAGGATGTAATTTTATTTATGTGTGCATGGCTACACTTTCCATGTTTTTGATTGTGTTCCAAAAAGCTTTCACCTTATCGCTATGCCACCGAATGTGTGCACATTTTCCCTGGGCATTACAATCCCTGAAGCAGTCTTGAGGTGTGTGAGGAATAATTCCATGCAGATTAGAAGGAGCTATGTATATTCTATAAAACAGTTAAAGGGACACTCCAAAATATGACACGACACAGCCAAATAGTATAGTGACATATATCATCCATAGGTTTCCATTGTAAAAACAAAAAATTCCTTTATAATTTTTGTTTTGGGGCGGTGGCCCTCCGAGTATGAATTTGCAGTCTGCAAAAGTCATACCACTCGTACTACTCTGGTGCTCTGCTCTTCTGACTTCCATTGGGTGAATGAGGGCCTATGGATATATTTAATGTAGGTATATGCCAGGATCATATATATATATATATTTATATCTATATAGAGTCTGACACATTGTGCAAAGAACCTAGCACATTACTGCAAAATTATACTATTCACAGGGTTTCTAACCATAGAGTTGCATGGATATGCAAAACATCTATAGATACAAAATGGTGGATACTTACAATACTATCCAAAAGTTTTAGGCAGGTGTGGGAAAAAATGCTGCATAGTAAGAATGCGTTTAGAAATAGAAGGGTTAATAGTTTACTTTTGCCAATTAACAAAATGAAGTGAATGAAGAAAAGAGAAATCTGAATGCCATCAATATTTGGTGAACTCATCCTTCACCTTCCTTCAATTGTTCTCGGTACTTGCAGACAGTTTTTGAAGGAACTCACAAGGAGGTTGTTTCAAACATCTTGGAGAACTAAGCACAGATCTTCTGTGGATGTGCTTGGTCCAATCCTTCTGTCTCTTCATGTAATCCCAGACAGACTGGATAATGCTGAGTATGGGGCAAGGACCAGGAACACCTCCAGATCAGAAGATGCCCAACTCGAAGGAAATCGTGCTTTCCCAGAATAGACTCAAGGATTAACTTTATTATTGCATAAGAGCAGTGACAACAATACACAACATGTTTCGGGATTCAAATATCCCTTTCTCAGGTGTTAGATGTTGAAACAACAACTTCTGTTCTGGAGGCGCTCCTGGTCGGTCCTTGCTCCATAGTCCTACTGACACCTTCCCATAGGTGTTGTGGATCCTGCTGCTTGTCTGAACACAGTGATCTGAGCCATTTTGCCCGATACAGTGGTTGTGTCCTAGAACACAACCTGTTAGGGTGATAGACCACCTGTTTTCTGCTTTTTTCTTATGTCCCAATGGTAACACACTACGCATTGCTCAGTGCTTGTTTCTTTTCTTATCTATTGGATGATGTTGAGATCAGGGCTCAGTGGGGACCATATCATCACTTCCAGGACTCCTCATCCAAAGGGCACCACTTTTTTTACACACAAACATAAAACTTTAGCACAGTACTTTTTTTTTTTTTAAACAGATAAACCATAACAAGCTGACTCAGTACTTCACAGATAGTAAGAAAGTATTATCCTCATCCTCACCAAACAGCAAGTACAGTATTTGTTGTGCAAGAATGCACATGTTAAATGAAAGTACAGTGTGGCTGTGGACATAGTCTGCAGCACTGGTGTGGAGCTGGGTCACATATATGTTCTAAAGTGGCCCTACAAAGTGTTCACATATGGAACTATATAAGATAATGCAAGTACGTACCTCGTGGCAGTAGTAGTAGTAAGGGAAGAGTGGTGCTGTCTAATTAATGCATAATCCCATAGAAGATCAGCGCAGAAAGAGATGTTTCATGTATACAGTACATCAGAAAGCAGTGATGCAAGAGTGGGGAATCTGAGGCCGATGAACCCTGGAAAATTGCGAGGGAGACAGAATCTACACCCAAGAAATACAGTATGTGACATTGGACTTCTAGAAACTGGTAGCGGATGCACAGTACTACACAGGTTTGGCCCTGATTCTACAGAAACTGGCAGAGGCTAGGTCGACTACATGTGACTAGTTAGTATGAGACCAAGTCCCTGCTACCCAACAGTGTTTGTGAAAGGAGTAAGACCAACTCCTGTGGAAATGAGTGAGCCACACCAAAGAGTAGCCAGTTGGTGTCCTTGAAATGCGAGAGAAGGGCAATACCTAGCGCAAGTGGTGTGTGGAGACTAGATAGAATACCACACTAAGACAGAGGCATGGACTAGGTTGTGATTAGAGATGGGCGAACCTCTCAGGAATTATTTCTGGCTCGGGTGGCTTGGGTCCAAGACTTGCTTCAGATCAAACAAACTTGGTACGAACCACACCTTAAAATGGCTTAAAACATAGTGTAGAATTTTCCTAGGGCTCCAAGGAACCTATCTATAAAACATAGTGTAGAATGCTGTCAGGGCTCCTAGGAACCTATCTATAAAACATAGTGTAGAATACTGTCAGGGCTCCTAGGAACCTATCTATAAAACATAGTGTAGAATACTGTCAGGGCTCATAGGAACCTATCTATTAAATATAGTGTAGAACACTGTCAGGGCTCCTAGAAACCTATCTATAAAACATAGTGTAGAACACTGTCAGGGCTCCTGAAACCTACCTATAAAACATAGTGTAGAACACTGTCAGGGCTCCTAGGAACCCATCTATAAAACATAGTGTAGAACACTGTCAGGGCTCCTAGGAACATATCTATAAAACATAGTGTAGAATACTGTAAGGGCTCATAGGAACCTATCTATAAAATATAGTGTAGAACACTGTCAGGGCTCCTAGAAACCTATCTATAAAACATAGTGTAGAATACTGTCAGGGCTCCTAGAAACCTATCTATAAAACATAGTGTAGAATACTGTCAGGGCTCCTAGGAACCTATCTATAAAACATAGTGTAGAACACTATCAGGGCTCCTAGGAGCCTATCTATAAAACATAGTGTAGAACACTGTCAGGGCTCCTAGGAACCTATCTATAAAACATAGTGTAGATCACTGTCAGGGCTCCTAGGAACCTATCTATAAAACATAGTGTATGACACTGGCAGGGCTCCTAGGAACCTATCTATAAAACATAGTGTAGAATACAATTTGGAATATTTTGGCTGAAACTGGCACAGACCTGTCCCCACTTGTTGTGATCCTCCAAGACATACCAGTAACAGGGCCAATAATTCTGAAAATGAGTGGTAAGGATAGACCACCTTTCTTATAAATATGACACCAAACTCCCACATTATGTACTTCTTATTAATGAAAACGGTTCACAGTATAATTTTACATTCATCTGCTAAACTGTAACAGTAACATATGGTATATATTAGTCGTACCCCATTGAGGCCCCCATAAATCCTTCCTGTACCCTCTGACTCAATACTGTTGAATAGGCAGAACATTAATATTCAGTCATTCTTGTAACAGGGACCCAGCGGTGACACCACATTTATTTTCATGAAAATATAGCTGAAATCGAAAATTGTTTCACGGATGGATCAGGGCTAAACTAACAAAGCAATTAACTATGCAATTAGAGGACCTGTCATGTTAGCAGTTTACATTGACATCGTACAGAAATATGAAATTTGTGCGTGGAAAAAGGAATTAATGGACCTCTACAACCAAAATATGCAAAATGGCAAGGAATTTAAAAAATGTTTGCATATATCTTGGCAAACCACTAACATGAAAACAACTACAATTACACATGGTCTGTATAGATGAAGGGTGAGACTTTTCTCCATAGGGCACAAAGTAACCCCAGTCCAACCCTGTAAACAAGTCATTTCAGAGGTTTTCAAGAGCTGGACCGAGGTGATAAACTGTAATAAGACATGCTCATGGGTATAATTACAAGAACAGCCGAAAGAGCATCTGCTGTGGGGCTCAACAACTAAGAGGGTTCAATTATACACAGCAGAAAAGTACAGCTGTTTTGCAGTAGCATCACTTTTTGTCTCATCTCTTTGCTTTGTATTTTCCTTGTACTGCAACATCACTGTGTGCATTATTACTGTATCATAGCATCACTCTGCATCAATGTATGCATTATGCTTATACTATCACATCACCAATTATGACTGTGGTCTCATCTGTATAGTGTGCTTATGACATCACATTATCCATGCACTGAAACATCACTGTATACTTTCTCTGTACTGCAACTTTACTATGTGTATTATCTCTGTACTGTGACATCTTCTTTTGTATTATCCCTGTACTGTGACATCACTGTGTGTATTATCTCTGTACTGTGACATCACTGTGTGTATTATCCCTGTACTGTGACATCACTGTGTGTATTATCTCAGTACTGTGACATCACAGTGTATATTATCTCTTTACTGTGACATCACTGTGTATATTATTTTTGTACTGTGACATCACTGTGTATATTATTTTTGTACTGTGACATCACTGTGTATATTATTTTTGTACTGTGACATCACTGTGTATATTATCCCTGTACTGTGACATCACTGTGTGTATTATCTATGTACTGTGACATCACTGTGTGTATTATCCCTGTACTGTGACATCACTGTGTGTATTATCTCTGTACTGTGACATCACTGTGTGTATTATCTCTGTACTGTGACATCACTGTGTATATTACACCGGTACTGTGACATCACTGTGTATTTTATCCCTGTATTGTGACATCACTGTGTGTGTTATCTCTGTACTGTGACATCACTGTGTGTATTATCACTGTACTGTGACATCACTGTGTATATTATCTCTTTACTGTGACATCACTGTGTATATTATTTTTGTACTGTGACATCACTGTGTATATTATCCCTGCACCTTGACATCATTGTGTGTATTATCCCTGTACTGTGACATCACTGTGTGTATTATCTCTGTACTGTGACATCACTGTGTGTATTATCACTGTACTGTGACATCACTGTGTATATTATCTCTTTACTGTGACATCACTGTGTATATTATTTTTGTACTGTGACATCACTGTGTATATTATTTTTGTACAGTGACATCACTGTGTATATTATCCTTGCACCTTGACATCATTGTGTGTATTATCCCTGTACTGTGACATCACTGTGTGTATTATCTATGTACTGTGACATCACTGTGTGTATTATCCCTGTACTGTAACATCATTGTGTATATTACACCGGTACTGTGACATCACTGGGTATTTTATCCCTGTACTGTGACATCACTGTGTGTATTATCTCTGTACTGTGACATCACTGTGTATTTTATCCCTGTACTGTGACATCACTGTGTGTATTATCACTGTATTGTGACATCACTGTATATTATCTCTTTACTGTGACATCACTGTGTATATTATCTCTTTACTGTGACATCATTGTGTATATTATTTTTGTACTGTGACATCACTATGTGTATTATCCCTGTACTGTGATATCACTGTGTGTATTATCCTGTACTGTGACATCACTGTGTGTATTATCTCTGTACTGTATCATCACTGTGTATATTACACTGGTACTGTGACATCACTGTTATGTGCCTTATCTCTGTGCTGTGACATAATTGTGTGTATTGTCCCTGTGTTATGACATCGCTGTGTACTTTTCCTGCACTATGATCTCACTGTGAATGCTATACTTACTGTATGCTGCTATTACGTCACTGTCTATGATCTCATCTATATACTGTGTACAGAATATCTCATTATCCATGCACTGACATGTCACATGTCGTCTGAAGACGAAAATAAGTCTTTTTTTGTTTTGTTTTTAAACATTGAATTTTTATTGAAGATAAAAATAACAATTCCGTGTTATTGAAGACATTAGATTACAATCAATGTTAAGCTTGTACCAGGCATATACCAGGTGGACCTGGAAAATAATCATAAACTTTAATGTTCTCAAATCGTTGTTGAGGTGGCCATAGCGTAGTGGGGGCTCCAGTCCAAGATTTGCAGGGGGACTCCATGGCTATTTATTACACCACTGCATCCCCTTTATGGTTTACCATCAAAATTGTCCCGGAGCCAGAAGTTTTGTGATGGATAATAACATTATATTATATTAGGAATCAGATATTTTTGTAATTCTTTTATATACGATTTAATTCGCTTCAGATCAGAGCTTTAATTTAAAGATTGACGCGGCGGTAACAGAATTATCTCTCGGCTCTGACATTGACAAGCGAAATAGAATTGCAGAATGGGATTACGGTGCAGTAATGTACATTTATAAGTTATTGTGCTTCATGTCACTGCCTCATCTCACCGAAGAGAACTTTCATATCAGCAATTTTGTTTTATTGACGGCAACAAAGTTTTTGTTGGCTTTTTACTACCTGATCTGCATCATACGTGTCACAGCCAACATCAAATTAGATGAACAAATGACATTCTGGGTTAGATCCTTCACAGCTTGAGAATCTCATAGAAAAAGCCGCCCACTGTATTTTTTCATGGTTTTAATGCTGATTGATGGTTATAAAGTGCCAGTCATTTATCTGGCGTCATTGTGCTGTTGACATTGGTGATACACGCTGCGGAGACCATTATCAATCATAAACTCCCCCAGGGATTAACTCCCAAGAGTTCAAATCCCCTTACTCTGACATTGACATTGGAATTTATAGTATTAAAGTGAACTTTGTAAAGTGGCTTTGACAGAACAACAAGGCCATACCATGACATGGCAGGTCCAGCAGAAGACAACGCCATCCGAAGCTAGGGCAGATCTCATGCCATCTATCACCTTTGATACTTAGAAAGAGTCTTTAGATACATAGGGAGAGCAGCAAACAAAATTTTTGCATTGGATGAAAAAATGTCAAGTTACCACTCATGATCTCTTATGATTATATGACCTGTACAATTACAATGAAAGCAATTGTGATGTAAGTAAGGAGGACATGTACAGGTTTCATATACTTGTAGGGTGGTCCTCAGAGTCAATAACTCTTACGTCCTATGGTAAACCCAACTGAGGCAATGAGAAGAAAAGTCTTCAAAATACATAGCGCCCATATTCAGTCAGATCTTCATATTTCTGTGGAATTGGCCAGCTATATAATGTGTAAGGTGGTGTGTCAATTTTCCTGATAACAAATGCTGAAGGAAAGAAGGGTAAGGCCCCATGCACACAAGGAAAATGCGCTGGAAAATTTGGTCCATACTAAACCATTTTTCCCTTTTGTAGCACTGCCTCTACTGTTTTCGGTAACATGTAAATGAGCTCATTGAAGCAATGAGCATGTTGCCTTTGCTTCAAAGAGCTAAGCAGAAACCCCATTATTATTCTGAAGAGCTCATTTGCGTATGTACAAAAATAGCGATATCTCAGAAAAAGAAGTACCAATTCACAAGGGGAAATATTGTTTGATTCAGGAGAATGTAACCTATCTATCTCTCGGGCTGAGCTGATATGTTGGGATCTGGTGAGTCTAACCTATCTATCTGCTGGGTTGGGTTGATATGTTGGGGTCTGGTGAGCCTAACCTATCTATCTCCTGGGCTGGGCTGATATGTTGGGGTCTGGTGAGCCTAAACTATCTATCTGTATGGCTGGGCTGATATGTTGGCGTCTGGTGACGGAATCCCTTCAAGAAGTCTTATTACATGTGTTTAGGAGTTGTCTGTTTTTAGCAACCACTTTTTTGTTAGAAGATGCTCTCAAAAATTAGGCGATGGCAGGTTTTTATACTGCAGGGATCTCAAATAGTTTGCTGTAATCTGCAGGAGCAGTAACGGACTTAGCGTTTAAGGACATGAACCCCCTGCTATCCAGTTATAACTATGACATACTTGGCTGTATTTGAGAAATACTTCTAATTTTTTATTTAGATTGTTTTCTATAGAGGACGACCTCATTAAATATTAATATCTTACAAAAAAGGGCAAATAAACCAGAATCCCTTATGTCAAGTTTTTATGTTATGAAATGCTTTTGCCGACTGTACGTTTGCTCAGAATTGTCTCATTACAACCCGACTTAAGAGCATCTTGTTCACTGGTAACTTTCTCATATTTCTGTCCCTTTAGGGGCTGTTATTTTGCGATGCATCTAATCCTATTATTTGACACAACAAATGTCATCTCTGTCGGAGCCTTAATCAGGTTACGCCGCCACTATCTTGTCAGTAAAAGACGTTTTTGATGTGTTAAGTCAGTATTGTAATAAATCATGCACCATGATATACGCTGCTTGACAGAAGTAGCCCACCCACCACCAGTGAATGGAGGAGGGGTGTCGGTGCCAGTACGCGTCCACATCAGTGGGTTTTTTGAGCTATTTTATGACACAAATCATGTGGCAAAGACATTACTTCTGCCTTTGAACAAAGTGGAGCCATCATTGTTATGGCTCCCGTTTTGTGTGACCTCAAGGGAAGAGGCTCAGAGATGTGTCACTGAAAAGCTGGAATGAAGAAACTTCTATAACCCAAGTATCCATTTATAACAAAAATTGTTCTTGGTGACTGCATGGATAGACACAGAGGCTCTGTAACCCTATACTATGCATTAGTTCCTTTGAACTACATTGTATTACACAGATATAGTATTCTCACCAGTCATACATGGACTTCTATGAAGAGTTTGCACACAGTTACGCTCATATGAATACTCATGTCTTCTGCAGTTGACAAAAACAATTTATTTCACCTTTTTGCTGCATTTTTTTTTATATGATTTTGACTGAATATTTGTCACATTTTTACTGAATAGTTACTTTGGTGACTACTGATATATATGATGCGTGAAGATTATTGTCATTCCTTTTCTACACTATGCATGCATTGATACAACTGTGCTTTTTGACCTACATAATATCTTTGACGTTTTTTTTTGTTTTATTTTAATATAGCACTTACATTGCCGTTGTATATTTTTCCAACACTGAAATTATCTTTCAGGATTTATACCAGTCAGCTGTCTAATACTGCATAAGTCCCCTACATGCTACCACCACCGTTCTGACCAATCGAGGCATGGACTCCACTAGACCTCTGAAGGTATCCTGTGGTATCTGGCAATGAGATGTTAGTAGCAGATGCTTTAAATCTTAATCCTCCATGGATTGGATCTACTTTTCCAGCACTTCCCACATATGTTAAATCATAATGAAGTCTGGAAAATTTGGCTTGAACTCTTCAGCACCTTGAACTCTTCGTCTTGTATTTCACACCATTCTTGGACAAATTTTGCAGCATGGCAGGACACATTATCCTGATTAAAGAGGCCACTACCTTTAAGGGATAGCATTGTCACCTCCTTCTATTGATCCATGGTGCACATGCCCTTTGTAGGCATTTAACATTGAGGACAGGGATCAGCATCTTTCTATCATAGTTAACAACCGTTTTGGAGATCTGTGCTATAGTAGCTGTTCTGTGGGTTCAAGCCAGCCTTTACTCACCCATATGCACAATTGAGCACTGGGTGTTCATTAATCTGTTATTGGATCACTGGTTGACCTTCCCCGGTCCATTTTTGGTTGGTACTAACCACTGCATACAAGAAATAAGAACGTTTTGGGTTGTTTTGGAGATCTTCTGACTTAGTTCCGCCATCACAATTTGATGCTTGTTAAAGATTCCAACCCCAAATCATTCATCTGGAACAACTGGGCTGCCAGCACTTTCAATAAAAATATCCATCCACCATTTTGTATTTATAGCATCTATCTGTGAATCATTGTTTGTTTGGGAAACTCCACAATAAAGATTGTCTTGAACAAACTTCTTATTGTCTTCCAATTACAAGATAGTCACAACAATTCTTGGACCTCAAGGCACATTCAGAGGCTTGCCTCATATCTTTTTGTCACACAAGTTCTTGATGGCATGTTATCTCTTTATCTTCACATGAACAAACACCAATGTCTCCATCAATTTTCATGTTGTTCAGAAGTCAATACCATATTGTAAAAACTCATCTGGTTTATGGGTTGCTCTGGCTCTTTCTCTTGCCCTATTTCATGTCTTTCTTGAAGAAAGAGTAGACGTGAAACTGATGGAGTGCTCCCAAGTCTGGTCTTGATAGTGTAGAACATCCCCATGTTCACCGGTGTCCATGGCTAGGTCAAACATCTCCCAGTGATCAATGGAGCTTGTATTGAGCATTTGATTAAACTCTTTTCCTTGCCCCATTATAAACTCGTGATTGACTCCCTTTTTCTTGCCTTTAATCCTTTTCGGTTGACATCTACTGCTTTCTACTAGATAAATGTCGTCTGGATTGCTGAGAGCTTACTCCTTCCTTCAGAGATTAATCATGTATCCTCTTCAGAACTTAGACTTTTATCTGACTTGCCGGTGAAATAGGTTGAAACCTTGCTTTGTGGCACTTTATTTAATGGCTCATAAGAGAGAATAGTCTGAGAGCCAATCCTTAATATAGATTTCCATACTAAGCATCAGAAGCTGAAGACAAAGTCTTCTGTGTTCTTCATGAAGTTTCTTCTTTAACCTTCTGATTTATGTGTGTGATGAATAATGTGTGTCTCTAGGGACTTTAGAGACATTTTCTACATTAATATTGTGCCACTGACTCTTGAGTCTATGCCACTTAAAAAGAATAATTTCACAATTTTACAAAAGGTGTATTGTTTTTATTATTTCCATGTGTCCAGGTTGCCCCATAGATCTTTTCTATGGTAATTGTAATTATGTGCTTAGTTCTTCATCTTCACTGGCACTATTACATGTAGGATAATAGGGTTTTTATTTCATCTCTATGTATGATTCCAGTATGATGTATTGTATAATTAAGAAGTTGCCCGGGATTTACAAAAATTAGGTGAAATATCTCTTTAGACTCGGTTCTCACAACAGAACTTGCAAATGATTTTGAGGCAGATTCCTCAAAATCAGCTACAAATTCCAGCCACAATCTGAAAATGAAGCATCCTGCTCGATCTTGTCACAGATTCTGTGGCTGATTCACAATCTATGGCGCGTGGCTCTAGATGATGAGTTCCCTTGTGCCTTGGGATAATCAAAATAAAGAAAGTCAAAGGATGCACAGGCTGGAATTTGGAGAAAAATCTGAGATCGAAGACTGCCTCACACTTCTCTACACTTTGTGGCATGTGAACATAGCCTAAATCCCCAGAAGCTTCAGTACCTCTACTTTGGTAGCCCTCACCAGTCTCTGTTTACTGGCCTGCAGTGATGACATGCTATATACTGTATGAGCCTGTGATCTCTGAAGTCAACCTCAGGGTTCAGTGATGATGCTGTCATATATAAGACATATACACGTACTGCATATCATTGCTGCAAGGAAACAGGAACAGGAGAGACTGTGAGAGTGATAGTGCTGGTGTGCTGGGGAATTTAGGAGGCCATTACTGGTGTTTTGCTGCAGGATGTCCATGACAGACATCCCACAGTGGACTCGCCCATTGCAAAAACCATCCAAAAACAGCTGTTTTTTACTGTGGCTTTCAACTTTTTCACCGTTGGCCACAGCTTTCAACCTACGCATTGCAACCCAATACCAGCAATAATTGATGTGCTGTGTTTTCAAAACCCACAGTGCAAGACACTTTTCTCTGCAGGTTTGTATCTGCAGTGTGTGGATGGGACTTCTTTAAATTCCATCCACTACAGTAGTAATAATAATTTTGCAGTGGTTAACCCACTGTGAGTATGCAATCTATGTCCCCGGACTTATAAAGTCTTTGGGGCTTTAGTAAGGGCTTTGACCAATCACGTTCAGTTTTGCTCATCCCATTCTGACCAGCCAGTAATCTCTAAAGATGTATCAAAAATTGCTAAGCAATGTATTCCGGGAGGTCTGGAGAAAGGAACAGCCACTAATAAGTATTCGTGAGGCACCATCTTGATTAAGAAAGCTAGAAGAAATTTAGATGGATCGTGTAAATGTTGTAAAAAAAATTATATAATTTTTGATGATGAATAGGTTCTTCAACGTCTGGAGCAGGATGGTCACAAGACCCTCCAAGCCCCAGATGAATGAATACGTCCTTGTTGGATAGTCCTGCAGCAGAAGAACTTGCGTCTACATTACTGTAATGAGCTCTACAATCAAGCCATGTAAAAAATGAAATATTTCAGAGATTCCTAATTAGCTTAATGAGGGCATTTAATTTATCTTTGACGTGAGAACTGCAATCAAAGAACTCCACATTAATTCACATCATTTAACCTTAGAACAAACCAACTAAAAAGTGGACCGCTCTCTGTGTAAATTCAGCTGTCATATTTCAGAAATTGTATTAGGTGGCGCATTTAGCATTTAGTGATGTCATGCGTCTATTTTTTTTTTTCGTGGAAATGGCTTAGAAGTGCAGTCATAGATTTCAGACAAGATATTTGAAAGAGTATTAAGTTGTAAGGCGTTTTACCTACTTGCAGGGGGTTCAGAGTCTTTTTCATCCTCATTGATTTGTACAGTAACTCAGCGGGTTCTCAGTAATCGCCAATTGTTGAAGGCTTTTTAATATAACCAGTTTTAAACCATTCAGACTTATTCCTACCCATGTAAAAATCCAGCCGATAACAGCGTTCAAGGTACAAAATTTACAGAGGTGTAACTTTAAGCTCCTGGGACTCAATAGTAAAATCTGTAAAAGAGCCCTCACCTGCCATGTTCCATAATACTGATGTCTTCTTATAGACAGAGGGGCCATTTGACCCCCTCAAAGACCAAGACCTGACTGTTAAAGTGTAACCAGTGTTTCCCTTTTTTATGCTATTGTATGGAGAGGTGTTTGCTTAACATTATTGTAATACACTATATTAAAGGGGTTTTGTAGGCAAAAATTTTTTTTTTTTTTTTTTTAAAATGTCAGTTAGTGTTATTAATAAGTTGCAACCAAACACCTTTAGCAGGGTTTTGGGTGATTTCTGGGTTCCTCTGTGAGAGCCTAGCATTTTCTGCATTTGTTTTACATGGGCATCTTCCTGTTTTGTTTTCCTACAACTACCATGATGCTTTGTGCTTTACTCAGAGCTGACTCACACTACCTCCCCCTATCACTCTCTTCCCTTCCCTCTCTCACTCCCTCCCCCTCCCTTTCTTACTCACACTCCCTCCCTGTTTCCCTAGCTAGCCCGCCCACTGCTAGCCCTTTCTAGTTAACTCAACCCCCCACCCAGTCAGCATGAGAGAAAGAACCTTCAGCTCTGTAGGTTAGTTAGTGGCAGATAGGGCTAACAGGCCTATCCCAGCTAATACTACAGGGATATGTTTTACCAGCAGCTACATGCACCATAGACATAATAGTGTGGAGATATTCATTGAGGTATATGGGAGAGATTTCTAGACATGTTCTGTGCAGAGGTCGTTGTGCAGTAAATGGTAAATAGATAAGTCTGGACATCTCCTAATGTGAATGGTGATCCCCATGTTATCTATATATACAGTAGATCACACTTGTCATTGTCATCCTGTATGTACTGATAATGAAGTGACTGCTGCAAAGTAATCTCCTACAGAACAGTAAGGGTCAGACTATTATTACGCTTAGTTGTCAGATCAAAAGCTGCAGCTTAGGATTTCTTGTACTGTACAGATTGGAACATTTTTTGAAAAATTCGTAAAAATATGTTTAACATAAAAATTTTATTAAAAAAGACATTTTCTACATTCCCTAAAGTATCTAAAGGCAGTGATGTTTATTTTTTTCTTTAGGTATTTGCCAGGATTTGAACCCAATTCACAGAGTATGTAAGGCTGCAAGCAGGACTTTTCTCCCCACATTTTTCGGTTGGAAACCCAGCAGACCCCATTATAGTCTATGGGGTCCACAGAATTTTGCAGGTAACCGCTTTTTAAGCGGATTGGGTTTCCATCCTTCCGGTCCCCAAGCGGACCCAAAGAACGGAAACCCCAACACTAGTGTGAACCTAGTGTAAGGCTGCTACTTTACTGACTAGGAAATGTATACATAAAAAAGATCATTTATAATTAAGACTATTTGCAAAGCTTGTTTTTTTAATTTACATGAATTGGATCAATAAAACTGGTTGCAAAGGCAGACATAGCAACAAAATCTGTCGTGAACATACAATAATGTGGACTCACATTAGTTACTGCCATTCTAATGTGATGAAATGTCCGATTTCATATCTGGGGCGGCTTCTGTGTCTCTAGATTGCCCTGTTTTCAGCCCTGGCCCCTACATTTCTAATTCCATATTGTTCACCAATGGGATTATCTACATATCAATTCTACCAGCATCATTTTAATTGGATTTTTTTTAGAACCCGAGATTTCTGGAGGATTACCCAGTACAAAGCTGTTCCTTAAACAAGATCACATTACATCCCTTAGAATCTAATTCCTATGGAAAAACATAGTGACATTCAGGTAATGGAGGGAGAATAGTGTTATAGAGGGTGTTGCTGAGCAAGGAAGGGGCATGTCTGGAGCTTAGACCTCCGAATTCCCCCTCGGCAGTGCCCTCTGTATAAGCACAGCCATACTTTCCCCCTTCCACAGCCGTCCTTGCTCACGGCTACTTTGTTATATTTTCAGATCTTTGGCTCACTGGAAAAATTGCTATTTCTACAAATTACTTAGAGCATTGTAGCTGTCCGCAATAACACGTTGTCACCTATCCATAGGTGATAAGTGTCTGACACAGCTCCATCAGTGAAAAAAATGAAAAATGTTATGTCTCACAATATAACAACAAAAAACAATATTTTTGTAATAAAACAAGTTTTTGGAAAGTGGGTCAGGAAGGGTACTGTGTCTTCTTGTGGAGACCACCATATAGGCATGGGGACACTTAAATAATAATAATAGTAATAATAATAATACATTTTATTTATATAGCGCCAACATATTCCGCAGCACTGTACAATTTGTAGGGTTCAATTACTGACAAAAAAGATACATTACAAAGAAATAGTCAATTCACACACTGGGACTGAGGACCCTGCTCGCAAGAGCTTACAATCTATGAGGTAGATGGGATGACACAAGAGGTAGCAGGGGCGGCATTGGAGGTAGCATTGCTTATACAATGGTCAGACAATTCTGTAATAGAGGTTACTGTCATTACACATATATAAATCTGTATGAGCCGTCACCAGATGTGTCCTTTAACATGCAGATGGTGCCTGGGCATATAAAGTTAGTCTGATACGGCATCATATCCTGTGAGGTAATGTTGAAGCATAAACGGAGGAGGGTACGTTTTAGGGATTCTAACTACGGAAGGGTTTACATTAGGAGTTGTGATAGGCCTGTCTGAAAAGATATGTCTTTAGTTTACGCTTGAAGCTGTGGAAATTGGGAGTTATTCTGATAGTCTGGGATAGAGCATTCCAGAAAAGTGGTGCAACTCGGGAGAAGTCTTGTATACGAGCATGGGAGGTTCTGATAATAGAGGATGTTAGTCTTAGGTCATTGAGTGAACGGAGACTACGGGTTGGGCGATAGACAGAGATGAGGGAGGAAATGTAGGGAGGTGCAGCATTATGGAGAGCCTTGTGGATGAGGGGGATAAGTTTATATTGTATTCTGTATTGAATAGGCAGCCAATGTAGTGATCGGCACAGACCGGAGGCATCGCTGTAGCGTCTAGACTGATAGATGAGCTTGGCCGCCACATTCAGAATAGATTGTAGAGGGGAGAGTGTAGTAAGGGGAAGACCGATTATTAAGGAGTTACAATAGTCAAGGCGAGAGTGAATCAGGGCAACAATAAGTGTCTTTAGTGTATCTGTGGTAAGGAAAGGGCGGATTCTGGAGATGTTTTTGAGGTGGAGATGACAAGAGCGTGCAAGTGATTGGATATGGGGGGTGAAGGAAAGATCTGAGTCAAACAAAACCCCGAGGCAGTGGACATACTGCCTGGGAGTTATGGTAAGGCCAGAGACTGTAATGGAAATATCAGGGACAGATCTGTTAGATGGTGGAAACAGCAGTAGTTCAGTCTTTGAGAGATTCAGTTTCAGATAGAGCGAAGACATGATATTTGAGACAGCAGAGAGACAGTCACTTGTGTTTTGTATTAGTGCAGGGGTGATGTCACGGGATGACGTATATAATTGGGTGTCATCAGCATAAAGATGGTACTGGAAGCCAAATCTAGTGATGGTTTGTCCAATGGGGGCTGTGTAGAGGGAGAAGAGCAGGGGGCCTAGGACCGAGCCCTGAGTAACCCCAATGGCAAGAGGGGAAGAAACAGAGCCCGCAAATGATACAAAGAAAGTGCGGTCAGAGAGATAAGAGGAGAACCAGGAGAGAGCGGTGTCTGTGAGGCCGATAGAGCGGAGCATATTGAGGAGGAGTTGATGGTCAACAGTGTGAAATGCTGCTGAGAGATCTAGAAGAATAAGAAGAGAGAAGTCACCTTTGGATTTAGCCGTCAGGAGATCATTGGAGACTTTTGTGAGGGCCGTTTCAGTAGAGTGCAGAGTGCAGACCTGTCACCAGATTGGAAAAGCCCAATGACATGCAGATGTATCAGACTTAACTCAAACTTCTGCAATGGGTTAAACTGCTGTGATATCTTATCACAGAAGACAACAAAAGCCAATGAAAAATATGCAGCAGTTTAACACATTGCAGAAATTCTGGTTAACTCTGCTACAACTGCAAATTTTCTGATCGGCGCTGTCACCCTGAACTTTTTGGTGTTTTGTTTATCTAAATCCATTCAGCCATTCCAAAGATAATCCCTGTAAGTGTTGCTGCGAATTAGGTTCTACTAGTCAAGTGGGTGGTAATACTGTGGATTTTCTAGGGGTGGAGTCTCTGTATGCGGTATGTCATGCACTGTTAACGCCCACTGGGCTAGTAGACCCTAATTTGCATAACCAATAAAAGGGCTTATATCTTTGGAATGGCTGAATGGATTTAGGTAAACAAAACACCAAAGTGCTCAGGGTGACAGCGCCGATCAGATGATGTACAGACGTAGCAGAGTTAACTTCTGCAATTGATCAAATGATGGATGTCACTGGGTTTTTCAGACAGTTCCCCTTTAAGAGCCACACATGCTTCCTTGGCAATTTTGGGAAAATATATGCAAATTATTGGAAAAAGGAAAATGATGGTAGAACCAACTATTGGAAAATAGCAGCACTATGAGTCAATATCTCACTTACTTGTCTTTTGCTAAGACATCAACCAATAAGATCTCTTCCAAAAGTAAGACACTTTACGGACAGCTGTTTCAGGCTTCTTCCCACTCATCATGATCTGCAGAATACATGTAATATTTACTGCACAGTGAAAATGATCCCAATCCCCAAAATTATATAATTTTTAATATATTACAAAATATATTAAATTGCACCATTAAAAATAAAGCTTGTCCCTCAAAAAATAAGCTGTCGTACAGATATGCTGCTGAAAACAAAAAGAGTAATGATGAGCGAACCTCAAGAAGTTCACCAACAAGTTTCGTTTTGGACTGAACTTGTTCGGTCTAAATATGCTAATATCATACTCTCAGGTTTCTTGAGACCCAACAGTATAATAATAAGAGGCTCAGGAAAAGTGTGGAAAAAAAAAAAAAAAGGGTGATGCTCACCTTTCCTCACTTTCTTGAGGCTCTGCCTGCATCCGATCTTCTTTCTCTGGTGTCTCCAGAACCTTCTGGCTTCCTATGTGATGTAAGCAGCCCTGGGTCACCACTGAGACCTACGATTGGGGCATTGACATCATGACACACAGCGTCAAAGGGTCATGATGTCGATGCCCCCATATGATTAGGCCCTACCAGTGACCCAGGGAAAGGAGGTTGGAAGATGTTAGGGACGCCCAAGCCTTGACATTGTAGTGAAGCCTCGGAAAGGTGAGTATGACTTTTTTAATATATTTTTGCACCTTCCTTGGTCCTCTGAATATAATAATGATTGATGGGTGGTGAACCCCAAAAATTCCAGGATTGGCGAACCTGAAATTTTTGGAAAATTGATAACAAGCCAGTTTCTTTATGAACCAGTTCACTCACCTCTCAAAATTAGTTATGGCTCTTGAAAGGTGGGGACGAAAAAATGCAAAATACGACAACTGGCTGCAGCACGGAAAGGTTAATATAGCTGTTATTTAGATTTTATTATCTAGTACTCAATTATTCAGTGGACGACAACAGAAAATCACCACTGACTGTCAATGCAGCATGGAGTCTATGGTAATAATAGTATCGGTCACAACAAGACACAACTGCCATGCCATACAGTAAATGAACAGGGACTTAGCATATTCGCTTGGATGCCGGCTCACTACCTGTGACATCACTGTATATGATATGAACCACATTATACATAATACACAACATAAATAGTCAAACTTCTATTAAACTGGTAGCCCGGGGAGGTTACTGTGTTCCTGCGAGAGTAAAGCGGATTTAACATTTCGACTCCAAGCGTCTCAAAATGTCATCACTCCCGGAGCAATGAGCTGATTGCAGTCTGGGGAACAGCATGGAGAGGGACAAGTGTCTGAATGTCACCGGCAGGATCCCAATAATTTTATAAGCTGCAAACACGACACAATGGCTTAAACAAAGTGCCACTCATTCATGCACAGGAGTGCTGTAGTCAGTGAGCTTCCCCACCAGGTCTGCAGGACTATTTATAACGGAAATCAGAAGTGATTGCGTACACGGCTGCCAACCTATGAAGTGATGCTTCCAGACAGTATAAGGTTACTGGCACATCATAGTGTTATATTAACATGTGCCGCATGCTGTCACTTCATACTGTACACCGTGCACGTACCCTACAACAAGGAGAGCCTTGGGGATTTCAGCTTTTGACAGCCCCATGTAAAAATGTCTTATTGCAGAAGAAATATTGTTGTTCCAACCATGAATTTATTCTTGTAGATAGTAATGTTAGTAAATTTACTAGCAGTTTGACATGTACACTACTGAATATTTCAGTCACGATGTGTCATCAGATTGTCAGTGGATGGCCTGACAATTGTGATAACTGAACAATGCACAGGCTTCAACTTCAGCTTACGAGATGTCTAGCTTCTTAAAGGGTATGTCCATCATTGCAACTATTTCATTGTTTCAATTGCAAGAAGTCTTGATTGAAAACCTCTAGCCATTTTATGTTCACAGCTCTTATGCAAACCTATGTGTATCCATGGTTACAGACTACAAATAATTCAGTGTAGTCTGATCCTGATGCTATAGTTACTTCCTTCTGTCTGTCCCCTAAATTTCACCCTAGGACCCACATCACTGACAAGGTCTGCTTCTATATTACATATAGTACAATGTCCCCAGGTCCTATGCATTATAAGACCCCAAGCCCACACAATACAGTGCTCGGGAAATGAATGATGGGTATATTTCTTGGTACTCAAAAATCTGCCCCCTTGTGTACACCCCTGCAAACACATGATGTGATAATGAGTTATGCAAAAACTTTGTAACAAATCTAAGGATTTAAAGAACCTCTAAAAAGAAGAAGAAATCTTCTCTGTGTGTCTCCGGAGAAAGTATTGGCACCCTTTGAAAAATCAGGTGATGCTTCTCTAATTTGTGTAATTAACAGCACCTGTTACCTGTGGCACATAACAGGTGGTGGCAATAACTAAATCACACTTGCAGCCAGTTGAAATGGATTAAAGTTGACTCAACCTCTGTCCTGTGTCCTTGTGTGTACCACATTGAGCATGGAGAAAAGAAAGAAGACCAAAGAACTGTCTGAGGACTTGAGAAGCAAAATTGTGAGGAAGCATGAGCAATCTCAAGGCTACAAGTCCATCTCCAAAGATCTGAATGTTCCTGTGTCTACCGTGCCCATGGCACTGTGGCTAACCTCCCTAGATGTGGACGGAAAAGAAAAATTGACGAGAGATTTCAACGAAAGATTGTGCGGATGGTGGCTAAAGAACCTCGACTAACATCCAAACAAGTTCTAGCTGCCCTGCAGTCCGAGGGTACAACAGTGTCAACCCGTACTATCCGTCGGCGTCTGAATGAAAAGGGACTCTATGGTAAGATACCCAGGAAGACCCCACTTCTGACCCAGAGACATAAAAAAGCCAGGCTGGAGTTTGCCAAAACTTACCTGAGAGCTAAAAACTTTTTGGAAGAATGTTCTCTGGTCAGATGAGACAAAAGTAGAGCTTTTTGGGAAAAGGCATCAACATAGAGTTTACAGGAAAAAAAAGAGGCCTTCAAAGAAAAGAACACGGTCCCTACAGTCAAACATGGCGGAGGTTCCCTGATGTTTTGGGGTTGCTTTGCTGCCTCTGGCACTGGACTGCTTGACCGTGTGCATGGCATTATGAAGTCTGAAGACTACCAACAAATTTTGCAGCATAACGTAGGGCCCAGTGTGAGAAAGCTGGGTCTCCCTCAGAGGTCATGGGTCTTCCAGCAGGACAATGACCCAAAACACACTTCAAAAAGCACTAGAAAATGGTTTGAGAGAAAGCACTGGAGACTTCTAAAGTGGCCAGCAATGAGTCCAGACCTGAATCCCATAGAACACCTGTGGAGAGATCTCAAAATGGCAGTTTGGAGAAGGCACCCTTCAAATCTCAGGGAACTGGAGAAATTTGCCAAAGAAGAATGGTCTAAAATTCCAGCAGAGCATTGTAAGAAACTCATTGATGGTTACCGGAAGCGGTTGTTCGCAGTTATTTTGTCTAAAGGTTGTGCTACCAAGTATTAGGCTGAGGGTGCCAAAACTTTTGTCCGGCCCATTTTTGGAGTTTTGTGTAAAATGATCAATGATTTGACTTTTTTTTCATTCTCTTTTGTGTTTTTTCATTGCAAGCAAAATAAATGAAGATATTATTACCAAAGCATTTGTGATTGCAATCACTTTCTGGAAGAAATTGAGTATTATCTGACAGAATTGCAGGGGTGCCAATACTTTTGGCCAGCACTGTACAACTCCCAGCATGCATACTTACTCTGTTCTTCTTGGAACTCCGATATAAGTAAATGGAGCATGCTGAGTTGACGTTTAACAACAGTGAAAGTGAAGGTTGCTAACTATTGGTATATGTGAAAGCTATATGGAGTTTAATAATTTGGGCACAATGCAAACCCCAAAACCCCTTTTACAGCTAAGGCCCGACGTTGTTGAAAATCTATTTTTTTTGTTGCAGATTTTGCTGCTTTTTTTGAGCCAATGCCGGGAATGGATTTAACAGAAGGGAGACAAATAAGAAGCTTTCTTTATATTTCCCATTCCTTTTGTAGACACTACTTTGTTTTCACAGCAAAATCTGCAACAAAAAAGGGAGAAATAATGCAACATGGGGCCTTAGCTTAAAGCACGTGTCGAGCTCTGATTTCCATACAGTTCACACATAGAATTAATCTGCTTTGTACATATATTGCATTACTAATCCCTAACTATAACCTGTATCATAGGGCAGAGCTGGACTTGCAATGGAGTTTTTGCGGTGCAATTTCCTGGTTTGCAAATGATCTGAACTGGTTGATAAATGATCATAGGTTTGTTACTCTGCCATCTATTGACCACAATGGCAAACATTAAAATAACAGTGAAAAGCCTTTAGGATGTGTCTTTAACATCTAGTTATCTTTCTATCTGTCTGTCTGTCTGTCTATCTATCTAGCTATCTCATATCTCCTATCTATCTATCTATCTATCTATCTATCTATCTATCTATCTATCATCTATCTCTCTATCTCCTATCTATCTATCTATCTATCTATCATCTATCAAATATCTATCTATTATCTATCTATGTTTCTATCTAGTTATCTTTCTTTCTATCTGTCTATCTATCTATCTATCTATCTCATATCTATCTATCTATCTATCTATCTATCATCTATCTATCTTTCTATCTGTCCATCCGTCTATCTATCTATAAAGTCCAGAAGAGAGCAGCAACAAAGGATTACAATGTACTAATCCCTTATGTTAACAACAGTTTATGGACCATATAAGTAACTCCAAGAAGACACAGACACTCCAAAAATGGTGAAAAAATAGAAAGACTTTATTAGCCCCCAAGTGCAACGTTTCCTATATGGCTTTAAAAGGTTCTATAGAAGTTTCCAACTTCTTTTGCATCTTTCATGTCAGTCTGGGCTACACTCATCAGAATTGTAGAAATCCTAGTGTGTGCCTAAGAAGCGGGACCTGTTGAAGCTGAACGTAAACTCCTGTGAAAATCGGCCAGTCACTGTTAACTGCTATAAGGCACACCTCAAAAGGCTGCCAATTGTCCCGATGGTCGGCACTAACAGGTGCATAGATAGGCAGAGGGATGCAGCTGCTGTTCACTCTGTGCAGTCTGGCCATGGCGTGGCCTTGGTGAAGTGTGGCAAGGCTTGGTTTACTCTAGCCATTGTTAATCAGTTTGTGTTGCATATTGTACTCTGCTGACTGGTACGAGTCACTTTGGCTACTGCAGGTCATCACTTGGTCATTGCATTGGGAGGTTTCTGGAAGCCGGATCAGATGATGGCTCTTAATAGGGGGAACAGAGTTGCACATGGTACAAGTTGTATGTTGCTTTCCACTTACGTCAGGAGTTGCCTGGGAAACTTATGGCGGGAACGGGCATGCTATCTAAGGGCTAATTCCCATGCTGTGAAAGAAGAGAGGAGCTCATGCAGCAGTCAGAAGATGAGCGCCTTGCTACTGGGAAGGTTATTTAAGGAGGAGAGGCACCTTCACAACCCCTGATTCAATAACATGGGTTTAGGAGGCAGGTGTCACATTCTCCATGCCAGCGGAAGCCTGGTGTCTTGCTGAGGGCTCTGAGAGCCTGATATGTCAGCCCCTGAGTAATACAGTGCTGGGTGCAGCCGGGTGAGTACTATATTGCGCACCATTCCACTGGTGCATGTAGCCAGACCGTGGTGTGCACCAGTAACACTGCGTGGGACTGCTGATCTCACGCTGAGAAGGTTACTTTGTATTCCAGGGAACTACTGCCAAGTTTGATCCGCTGTCATGTACTCCTGTTGAGACTGAGCAATGGTTGTTAACCACTGCTGTGCTGAAAAAACTGCTACCCCAGTAAAAGAACCAGATATAACCAGAACTGCAGAAGTTGGTTTGTTTCTCAGATGAACTACAAGACCACGGAGAACAGGAATCCAGCTGCCCTGTCCTTAGGTAGGTAAAGTGGGCATATCGGCCAGATGTGTGTGCCCCTTGGGGGTTACCACCTTACATTGGATTATTGCAAGAGTTTCTGGAACGATTCATGGAGAGTCTCTGTGCTATAGGCCCTACTGTTTATGACAAGAGAATATGGGAGTGTCAACCTTAAGGGATTCTGTAACCGCCAAGCATTGCGCCTCTACTGTAAAGTTACATTTGCAATTACTGCTGTGAGACAGCCTCTTCACTCCACCATCACTGAACTGAGTGCTATAGGGACCAAGGGACTGCTTAGTATAACATATATATATATATATATATATATATATATATATATTAGTGGATATTATGTATCATTAATATACAGGGCTGTGGCATTCTTGACTATGACATTTCCTCCATGATCTCTATATCCTCCACCCTTTACAGCCTTTCCATATTTCTCTATGGCAGGGAAGAGAGTTAAAGCATAAGCAGGCAGCGGGGTGAATGCATCAACTACCCGAGACTGTCTCCATACAGACTAAATGAAGCAGGAATATTCATATTGCAATTATGCATGTATTTGCCAAACCCTCGTATTTATGGCGTATTTTACAAAACACACTTAAATGAGCAAGATAAACATTCCCCGCATTGAAATGTACATTAGGGTGGAGGAGGCTCACATGGAAATTGTAATTGCAGCATCTTAATAAGGCAATTAGCACATAAATAGATCAGATACATATCCGCAAGCTCTTCTTGCCGAAAAGAAGTAAGGAAACGATTGGAGAGAAGTTTGGAGAACGGCTCCGTCTCTAGACAGAAGGGCAAAGAGAGAAGAAATGCAATTATGCCTCTTATTTGGACAGAGACAGGGATGCTAATATGTTTAGCTTTAATAATGGGGTGACTAGTCATCCATAAATATCCTCTATCTGCTAAATAGGAATTACTAATATGCTTGCTTGTTTTCCTTGCTGAACACTGTGTTTGTGCCCATAGAGTTAACACCATATTCTCTAAAGGAGTGTCACGCTGTTTGCCTGGTAGACATCTGTATACCTTTCTTTAAACCATATCTGAAACTATACATATGTAATATAGTACAGGGAATCCCATCAAAGAAATGATACCTTCAAGTACACAGATGTAGCAAAGTTTAACTTGAATCTAATAACTTGCTGCAGCTTGATAATTGATTAAAAAAGACATTGAAAACCCAGTGAAAGAGTCATATCAAAGGGGTTGTCCAGGATCTAGAGCAACCTCAATGTTGGCAAGGGCGGGTGTTAAAGACATACCCCTCCATGGCGCTCCATTGTCCAGTCCTGGTCACATGAGGGTCACATGACCACTGAGAACAATTAGGGACCTCAGTGGCCAAGGAGCTGGTAATTAAATTTTTTTTTTAAAATTATGCTTACTTATATAGCGCCATCATATTCCGCAGCGCTTTACAGACATTGACAGTCACTGTCCCGTATAGGCTCACAATCTACATTCCCTATCTGTATGTCTTTGGAGTATGGGAGGAAACCGGAGTACCCGGAGGAAAACCACACAAACACAGGGAGAACATACAAACTCCTTGCAGATGTTGTCCTGTGCAGGACTCCAGCGCTGCAAGGTTACAGTGCTAACCACTGAGCCGCTGTGCCTCCTAATTATGTGAGTGACATCACCAGTCCCTCTCCAGTGACACCAGAGGCCAATGATTGGCCTTGGTGATCATGTGAGCAACACGTCATGTGAGCCATGAGGCTCACATGACCACCAAGGCCAACCCGATGTGGCCTGGCACATTAAGGAAAGGGGACTAGGACTGGAAAGGCGACTAGGACCACACAACTGTGTGTTGGGGATAGGTGAGTAGGACTTTTTATTCTTTTATCCCCACCCCTGCGGCCCCTGAGGTTGCTTCAAATCCTAGACAACCCCTTTAAAGTTTGCTGCAACTGCCTAAGTGTCATGTTAAACTTTGCTATAGCTGTACAATTTTTGTTACAATGGAAGCCACAGGCGGAGGTTTGCATCTGTGAAGGCAACACCTTATAATGGGACACCAACATTCAGAATTCCTTATAATGGGCACATAACACAGAATGCATGAAGCAGAAGTACTGCTCCCTACTGGGGATAAGAAAACAGACTTGTAACAAACTGGGATCATTATGAATTTTCCAAAAATTTCAGGTTTGGCAAACTTTAGATTTTTGAAGAGACTCCAAAGTATAAAAATAGAACAAGTTCAGTCCAAACCAAATCGTGAGTGAACCTTGTGAATATTCACGAGATAAATCTGGAAAGGTTTGTGCATCACTTTGCCCGATAACAGCAGACATTATGCTCCTTAGAAATAACCCAAGAGAAAGAAAACACAGCAAATAGGAAAAATGTATAATGAGACAATAACCAGCATTCCCTCTCTGCATTCGGCAGCCATAATTGAACTTTTTGCATTATATGTTATGTTCCTGCTTTTATATAGAATTGCCAAATGTTGTTCACAGGAAGATGGAAAAATCACTTGAGTACGGAAGACACTATAATTTACAGAAATCAGAAAGAAACTAGAAGTAATCAGCATGTTGTGGATGTTACTAGGCACAGCCCAGGTCTATGGAGAGTATCGCTCTGCTCTCAGGTGAACACTCACGTTACAGAAGGGAATTCTCGGCAGAACTGCTCATGTATCTCCAGACTCATCCAGAATGTTTTATTAGATTTGGTATTGAAGACGTTGTTTGACTAACCCCTTTGTTTGGTAGAGATGGTGTGTAAGTAATTGCACACAGTGCAGGTATACATGGCGTCAATATCAAACAGAGAAAGAATAACTGAATAACCAGCGGTATGTACAGTATATACACATATCAGCATATATACAATGCTGTGCAAAACTTTTAGACAGGTGCGAAAAAAAATTGGAAAAAAATTTGCCCTTTGGAGGAGTCCTGGAAGTGATGATATGGCCCCCACAGATATAGCCCTGATCTCATCATCATCCAGTCTGTCTGGGATGGCATGAAGAGGCAGACGGATTGGAGCAGCCTACATCCACAGAAGATCTGTGCTTAGTTCGCCATGATGGCGGGAACAACCTCCCTGCCCAGTTCCATCAAAAACTGTCTGCAAGTACCGAGAAGAAATGATGGAAGGCAAAGGTCACAATGATGGGATTTAGATTTCTCTTTTCTTCATTTACTTCATTCTGTTCATTGATAAAAATAAACCACTAACACTTCTATTTTTGAAAACATTCTTACTTTGCAGCATTTTTCTACACCTGCCTAAAACTTTTGCACGACACTGTATATATCATGATGATATGATTGTTTTTATGAACTAGTTGTATGACTTTACTGTGAACGAGTAAAAGTTCATTTTCTTTTTGTTTTTTTTATGTATATATTTGGCTGTGTATTAAATGATATCCTATGACAAGGTCATCAATATCAGATCAGTGGTGGTCTGACTCCCAGCACCCCCACTGATCAGCTGTTCTTAGAAGCTGATACACAGATAATGGAGCAGGAAGCAGAGAGCTCTGTTCTCTGTGTAGTGGATGAACAGTGTCATTGCAGCTTAGCTCTCATTAAAACCTAATAAAAATAAAGTATAACATCCTGTTCTGGAATATGGGGACGGCACTTTCAAGAAACTTGTTCCTTTCCATATCAATGTATTTCTGACCACTGGATGTTAGACCAACTTAAGAAGTTAAAACCTGTCCATGAGATAGGCCATAACCTGTTGATCGGTAAAAGTCTGTGTCCTGGGACTCCCACCAGAATGGGGTCCCATTGTAGCTGCATTAATGGGGCAGCATTCTTTGCCCAGTTATCCCTCCTGGGACTGACAAAGGTAGCGGAGTGCTGTATTCAGATATCTGTGGCTGTACCATAGAGATGAACAGAGCAGTAACGCATTCTAGTGATAACTTACTAACTTGGTCCAGTCCCTTTAAATGGTTGCTAAGTTCAGAAAGCTTTTTCTAATTTAATAGAACATGGAATTCTGGACCAAAATGTAATGTACTTTTTTTATGTTGCTGTTTTCTGCCTGAAAACCTTTCTAAATTTCCTGCCACTGGGTGTCTCCCTCCTTCCTAATTTTCTTTTCACTCCCTGCTACTATAGAAGTCCATTGTTATAAACCAGGAGGCTCAGCACAGAACACAGGAAGGGGCAGGGGCAGGTATCTCTTCACAGTCTCTGCATGTTTACATACAGATCTGCTGTGTACTCCCTATCTGTACACTGCTCACACAGGAGTCTGCAGCTTTTCACAGCTCACGGTGAGTAGAAGGAGAGTCTGTCTACTTCTGACTAGCTGCTTGTGTTATTATTGATGGGATGTTAGACTATTGTGCTAAGATCTCTCTTTTTTGTGGCAGGGATCCATTCAGCTGTATCATAACCTGGATCTCCTGTATTATATTCACTTAGGCGTTCCTTGAGCTATGCATTTGCTGTTTTTCAGTTACTTTTGTCAGAATTACATGTAAAGAATAATAATGGATGGATGAGGGGGACAGACTATTCTGTATTGTACATGACTGCTGCCTCAGGGAGAAATGCAAAATGTGCTGCAGTCATAATGGGGCTATTAGCAGCAAGAAAATTGATAGGACACCATGTATGAAGGATTAGACATCCAAAGCTTTTGATGAAATCTCAGGTATCCTTTAAGTATGAAATTCCAGAGTATAGAAGTGTAGCTGAACAAAAATACTGAAGGACACCCATTCAGTGAGCACCTCCTAATGGTGGCTAGATGGAAAGCAAGGACATAAGTTCATTGTTGGGCTACCGCTCACCACAGGCCTTCAAGCAATGATGCGTTGTGAGTGGGTAGGAGCTTCCATTACTTCCATTAGTCTTCTTTATGTCTGAACTGGTCTGTATTCAGAGGAAGCCTCAGATAAATCAAAGCATTAGACTGCACACTCTTCACCTTCGCAGAGGCCAAGAGTTCAGAAATATACAGAGACTGAAAACGATGTGAGCAAATGGGGAGGAGGGGGCTACAAATATGAAACAAGGTCAGAACAAGCCCGACTCATTTATTAGCATGCACGTTGAGGCAGAACCCATGCAGTAAGCTCCAATTGTCTGTAATGCCAGACAAAACATGCTGTGTTGTGCTAGTGAAAGGGCAGCAGACATGGGACTCAAGCTTTGCTCATGACCTATGCAAAAGTAGAGCAGGAAAGCTCCTGGCGAGATGCTGAAATACTTTGATTAGGACTGAGCTCTCAATTACAAGCTGTGGAGAAGTCTAAGTGCATTAGTGCTGCACAAGTCCCGGAATCCGTGTGAGCAAAGTCGTTGGAGAACTTTCCCTGCTGCATTATGGATAACACAATTGTGCAATAAAATGTCTCCATAAAAATCTGGGGGTCTTATCATCTAACCCAAATCTTCATTCCTTTCATGAACCTATAAGGAATCTGCGTACTGAGGTGTAAATAGAGTGAACTATCATTGTCCTTTCAGAGATACGACAGAGCAAGAGATGCCCAGTGCTGTGATATATACATAGTGCCCTCAAAAGTATTGTATTCCATTGTTATACTGATGCATAACATGTTATGTGCTGTTTTATACTACTTTTTGCACTTTTCATAAGCGTCATGACCTCAGTGCTCCCCATGTGACCACTAAGGCAGCCACTGACATTACAGAGGTCAGAAGAAGACCAAAGTGGATGCCAAGGGACTGCCAAACAGAGTCTTGGAGAGGTGAGTAAGATCTCTGTTTTTCCTCCACTAAATATACAGTGGGCTCTGTAATGGTTTGTGGATGGCAAACCCTCTAGATTTTTAGGTGCGACCGAGCTCAACATTTTTGGAAAAATTAAAATGGTAACTGGTTGTCTCATACCTAGTAACAAGACACCTTTCCAAATTGGACATTGAATTATTCAATTATACAAGTATTGAAAGATTGATACCTTCAAATAGACACAGTTTCCCTTTTTATGGGGAGCTCATTCGCTCTCAGATTCAGCAGCACAGACAACTTTCAGGTTTGTTTTTATTTCCAGAACCCCAGTGCAAAATCTGCACCAGATCATCCTGAACTACTAATATTTGTCTCCTCATATTGGGAAGAGACACTTTATGGGCCCCATAAGGCTCCCTGGCCCAGGTGGTACTGCACCCTCTGAACCCCCTCAACTCTCTTGTCTTATTAGGGACTCCCTGGGCACTAGAGATTGGATGCAACTATTACCTTTGCACCCTTTATAACTACTCCAACCTCTTACATGACAACACCCTAACAGAGTTTTATGTATCATCTGAGCAGCAGTAAGTTCAGATAATGCAGCAGGCCACTTAGAGAAACTTATTGCCTGTTTGGTTCCTATTCACATACTGCAGGTTTCGGTAAAGAGCACTGGCAGTCTGCTGCTTTGCAGGGCATAGAAGAGAATTTAAAGTAATACAAACTCACCTAGACTCAATAGAGCAGATGTATTAAGACTAGATATGGGCCAACCTTGTATATATTTGTGAGGTTCACCAAACAGTGTCATTTTGGACCAAACTTGTGTGGTCTGAAGTGAAAGTGGTTTTATTATACCCCATGGTCTAAAGGTGTTCACCTCACCTTCCCTCACCTCTGCTTGGCTCCCTTGTGACATCTTCAGTCCTCTTCTGGCCTTTTTGGTGATATCACCGACTAGGAGAGGACCGAAGATAGCGAGGAATGCAAACTAAATGTCACGAGGTAGCCAAGGAGGTTTGAGGGAAGGTGAGTATCAGTATTTATCCCAGAGTATGGTAGTGATTCATGGGTGGTAAACCCAAAAAATCTTCATTTTGACAAACACTAGATTTTTAGAAAATTGGTTTTGAACCTGGCTCATTACGAGCCAATTCTCTCATCTCTAATCAAGACCAGTGTTTGGTACGCCACTCCCACCATTCCCCCTTTTCAGAAAATATCGAGGGTGTCATATAAAAATCGCCATTTACGGATTCTTATTATTATTGAGTATAAGTACCTATAATACTTCCAGTTCTAAGTGGAATGAAATACTAGGCGAGACTTTATGTTCCTCTGCTGGAATTTATTTCATATAGTAGATGGAAGCCAAAGTCATCGTAATGTATGTGCATTTGGATTCTTAGATGCTCTGTAATAAATGAATCCTAACTTGCTAATACATTATAGTAATTTATTTCCTTATAATAAGGAACGGCCTCCCCTCAAGAGTAGCAAAAGAAAACTTCAATTTCAGTAATTCCTCTAGAAGCAGATCTACTGTATTTCTATGTAGTTTAGAAAACTAATTATTCTAAAGAGATGACTAACACTTCCACGTCCATGCGAAACCGTTCATCCGAATCCGACCTTGTTCCACCAGGTGATTGTTTCTTGTTCCGATGAGTCAGACGACCCCATCCATCCCTAGACTAATATGACTGTCTGTGATGTTGATCATTTTTGTCTTTTCTGTAATCAGTTTTTCTTCTTTGTTTCTTCTCATTAAGATATAAAGCGCAACAAACTAATCGCTGATGACTCAAACAGTTAAGGACGGTGAAGACTTTAATTACATTTGTTCAAATAGATTCAGTTTCATTTGTAATTCCCTTATGAGTCTATTGTTGTGTTGTTCTTTTAACTATTTCATGGCTCAAGCTTTGGCTACGGCGATGGGATCCTGCTCCGCCCACCTTTATTACTGCAAAGTGTAAAGAGGATATGTCACCAGGTCTTCAAAGCCTAATGACATCCATCATCTGCTCGGCACCGTCACCCTGAGCATTTTGGTGTTTTGTTTATCCAAATCTATTCAGCCATTGCAAAGATATAAGCCCTGTTAGTGCTGATCCAAATTAGGGTCTACTAGCCAAGTGGGCGCTAACACTGTGGTCTCTGTGTCTGGTATGTCATGTAGTGTTACAGTCCACTTGGCTCATCTGCATAAACGCTAAAAGGGCTTATATCTTTGGAATAGCTGAACTGATTTGGAAAACCAAACCACCAAAATGCTCAGGGTGACAGCGCCGATCAGATGATGTATATTGCTGGGCACTTAAGACCTGGTGGCAGTTCCTCTTTAACTTGAATCTGATAACTCGTTGCAGCATGATAAAGCGATTGAAAAGTCATGTTAAAGTTGGCTGCAACTATTCATTTAACTTGTTGTCAAGCGTCGAGTTCAACTGTGCTTGCTACATCTTTAGCTTTACCACTGTTCTCATTTTTAGCTTTTATGTGTCCCTGATATACAAGCCAGTGCCTAAATAAAAACATGATAGATGCAACTGAGTGATAGAGTTATAAAAAGTGAATGTGGTCCCCGAGTTAATGATGCAGTTAATATCCCATCATGCTTAGGGGCAAGTAAAACTCTCCGAAGACCTAACTAAGCAATATTATAAATGCCGTGTCTAAAATACATAATTTTCTCCTAAATCTCTCTGATGTATTTAGGATAAAATCCGTGGAAAAGAAAGGAATAATATAGTGTGTTGTCTCGTATGAACCGTATACCAGCAGTCTACAGGTATAGCACCAAGTCCTATCCGCAACTCTGAAGACACCCATCTGTTGTTGAGAAGCATGCCTAAATCCCTGACAACCTTCATGTACAGATCTATACGGTCATAGCCCCACCACCTATAGCCAATAGGGGCTTTTATTAGAAACATCCCTTTGCAATACAGAGATGATCATCTTTTTATGGGCATGCAAGTCAGTCTGCAAGTGCACTGCGGGCGTGGACAGAGTTACCAGATTTGCCTTCAGACAATCGTGATGCAGGCAGAGATTGAATCATGGCTAAAGGGGAAAGCTGGAGCACTTGCAACTGTCTATAGGCAAACCTGGATAATCAGGCCCCGCCCTCAGTGCACTTAAAGGCTGATTTGGATATTCATAAAAAGATGATTATCTCTGCATTGCTTCTTTGTTTTGTGGTATATGAAGGTATTGTTACGCTCCTTACATGGCACTATTATTGGTTTGGTAGGCATTTTGGATCTCTTTAAAAAAAGACTACTATCACCAAAATCTCACCAAAAGTGATCAGTTGGATGCACCAAGAGCATGACCACGTTTGTTGGAGGACCTTTTTTCACCTATGTCATTTCTCAGCATTGTCTCTTAACATAAAACATCTGTGCAGTACAGGCGCACCACAGGCAACAGCGGGTGCACACTTGGCCACACCCTAGGTGCACCAAATAGCCAATTTGCATACAGAATAAAAGTTGATTCTCTTGGCAGCAAAATTGTACATTGACCCAAGAGCCATATGTCCACTATGCCACTAACTGCCCGAGCATGGGAGCAATTTTAGTGGTGGTCTCTCTTTCACATGACTCATATAAAACAGATACTTGGTTGATATATCACATTTTTCCTATACAAACAGTGGGAACGCCCTTATCATCTCATCCTGAAATTATTCAGCCCCATGCTAGAGGCTTTTTTGGATAGACTTGAAGCACATTGACCGGTCAAAGGAAAGACAATGATGGGAACAATTTGTTCACTTACAAACTAGGAGTATGAACATGGAAAAAAAAACTCCCGGGAACAAGTATCCGTGTTATAGGATCGTCCCTGAAAATCAGGAACAGCTGGCATCCATAGCCAAGGGGGGCCTAGGTAATGTCAACACTAGCCACTTTATAGCGGTGCAGTACCTGGATGGTAGATATACGGCACATTGAGGGATATTTGCATGTAAATTATACATACACAAATCACACATTTGATTGCTTATCGGAGAGTTAGCAGTCGGTGACAGCTGTAATGAGCAGCGCGTCTCTCTCTATCTGCTCAGGCTATAATAAGATGGGATATGTTAATAGGAAGATTTGCCGTTCTCACTCTGCCTGTGATACACTTCTCCCTGCATACAGTCATTATTCATCTCAGCTCCTTAATATAGAGCAGCTTCCCCCGGCTAACACAATGATTAGGAACACAAGCCTGTATGCGTGACTCTGTGTGTTTCGCCAGCGGTTATACATCATCTGAATATCCTGAATCCAAGGCCTGGCGCAACTGCACAGGCGACTATAATAAAGAGATAGCGCTGACCCACACTCATTTATCAAGGTTGAGTTGATTTAAAGGGGTATTTAAACAATTATCAATGGGGTTGGCTAGGGCTGGAATTAAAGGGTCTGCAATGCATATAGTTTTCAGAAATAGCGCCACTCTAAGGATATGGATGATACTGTAGCTCATTCCTATGCAATACCAGACACAGCCCATGAGCAAGAGGCGCTGTTTCTGGGCATAAAAAATTAGAAGCCTTTAAAGGGGTTGTGCCATTACAGACACTTATACTCTATCCACACAATAGGGGATAAGTGTCAGATCGCTGATGATCCGACCCCCCCAGTGATCAGGAGAATGGGGGACTGAAAGGGGGATCCTTCCTGTGAATGAAGCGCCAGTGCGTTTGTGTTACTGGCGCTACACTCCCTGCAATGGGGCTACCAGAGAGTGCAGTCCTGGTAGCCCCAAAGAAGTCACATAGCCCCTAATTCAGACTTCGCCAGTCATGTAGCACATCTGTCAGGATAGGAAATGGTAATATATGCTTGGGGACCCTGCAAAATGTGTTTGTAAGGAGCTCTTATGTTCCTTATTGTGGCCCTTGGGGGCTGCTCAACAGCTTCTACATACACCCCACAAAGTAGTGACACCCTATTCTGGACTTTAGTTGTGTTTTTTTTTACTTTTTGCCCTTGTAGCAATAGGTATGGCCCATTTCAGCATGGGTTAACCTCTTTAAGTGCAGTCCATAAAGGGACAGGACTATCATGCAGAATGAGAGACAACAGAAAATAAAATAGAAGAAGAAGTCAGAGATTGCTTTTTAGGAATTTATAAATTTTGTAAAATTCTGAGCACTATCACGTCATTTCTAGAGGTACTATGTCCCCTTGTGGAGACTGCCATGTAGGTGTAGGAAAAATGTAAAGGCAATGCATGCTCTCGTTTTCCAATCTTTTCCAAAAAATTCCCAGTAGAACATGCATGGCCTTTAAATGGTACCTGAAATATCTGAAGGGTGTTCTGGCTGTATAAACCTTCACACATTGAGTCCTATCAATTTTTCTGCTGCTAATAGCCCCATTATGACTGCCTGCTATGTATGACTAACATCCCATCAGCAGTAACACAAGCAGCTAGTCAGAAGTAGATAGAAGTAGATTCTCCTTACAATCATAGTTAGCTGTGAGAAGCTGCAGACTCCTCTCTGAGCAATGTACAGGCAGGGATCACAGAACAGATCTTTATGTAAACATGCAGAGGCTGTGAAGAGAGCCTACTCCTCCCAACTCCATGTCCTATGTTCCTATCTTGAACTTGTTGATGTCTAAAGACGGGACCGTCCCAAGTAACAGGGAGTGAACAACAAATTAGGAAGAAGTAAGACAAATCATGGCAGGAACTTTAGAGAGGCTTTTCATACTGTATTAAATAAGATTAAGTTGCCTGAAAAGTTGTGTGACCCTTTAATTTACCGTATACCTACAAGTAGGCACAGTACCCTCTTGACTCTTGTCAATAGTCTCTCACCTAGTTATCCAATATCCTGTTCTGCAATGAAAAGAGGCAAGAATTCCTAAGAAGACTGTCTTTTCGTTTTGGAAGAGATTTTATAGTTTGGCTTACATTCCTTGAAAGTCAGACATTGACCTATAGGGTTGCCACATTCTAATAGATGACACCACAGACACAGTGTTCCTTCTGGAAAGGCTCAGTATGAAGACTTAGAATGACTAATAATATATTTGGCATTAGTTAATGCGTCTTCTTACAATATTACCATCTAAATAGTAGTATGATATTTAGTTGACTTGTACCCTGGAGGAAACAGCTGGAAAACATTAGGGCTTCATGGATTTCATGCTGTTTGATTCCTCGGCACATTAAGAAGAAAAATATTGAAGATCTGCTGACATAGTCAGTGTCCGCCAGAAGATTTTGTGTTTTTCAAATTCCTGGCAAATCTTCACAGTCACCAGTATATCTGATCTCCGAGAGAGGTTCCCAGGAGCCCATAAGACCTGCCATAATAATCGGCTTACTGGATCTTTGAAGCCCAAGAGACAGTCTAATAATCCTTTCTGTTGTTTATGAAGCCAAAGGTGAAGTGGATACTCGATATCTCCTCTGACAAGCGCAGTATTGTTACATGCATACATTATGTACATGCAATGAGATGACATACATCACATATACCCTATAGCTCTCTTAGCCATCTGATAATCCTACCATATCTATTCAATGGGCCTCTTGGGCTGCTCTTCACTCTATGCAATATACATTGCCTTAAGTCATCTTGATTGTTTTTTATACTATATATGTCTTCATTGTAAGATAGATTTCCATGGTACTAGTACTGTATATTCTTCTGTATCTTCTTTTCATTTTTCCGTCCTATTTATTATCTTTTCCAACCACTTTCCTCAGTAATGATATTAAACCTGTACAAATACATGTATATTCTTTTTATTATTAGCTGTATGGATGTGTATTTGTATATATGGGTAAACGCATGTTCCTGTAAAAATATGCAGCTCCCATTTCCTGACACGGATAACATTAGCGTTATGATATCTTGCTGCCATCAATAGTGCGAGCTTGTTGCATATGGATATATACAGCTGCCAATGAGCTTATTCATTGGCTGAATAACCCTGTGTGCAGAGAGTTTCCCCTAGTGGTGGCGGAAATAAACCTCCTGACCAGGTCTGGCATCTGGTCTCCAGTTGAGTAATTGGATGTCCATTCCTTTGTTATGCTTGCCCTCACAATGCCTCCCGTGTTCTGCTGAATCAGGCTACAGCTTTGTACGGCAGTGTTGGGCTACCAAGACAACCAGTGCCTGTAGACAGTGAAGGGATTGGCAACCTATTAAATATAGAAGCTACTAACTGATCCCCACTCCTGAGTAACCTTGATCTTGACCTTGGTGTTGTTGCTGGACAGGGGCATAACTAAAGACCCACAGGTACTGCTACTAAAACTCAGCTTGGGCCCTCTGATAAACTTACAACTGTCAGCCATGTCCCATACATTGAGTTACTTTTTACATATTAGGCTATGAAGAGGGTATCTGCTACTCTGTGAGCGAGGAAAAACTTTCAACACTGCTGCATCTTCAAAATATGAGGCAATAAATCGCTTTATAGCCTCCTCCCCCCTTTCTTTCTCCATAGAATTCTGTGTGTGTGTGAGCTGGATACTGACTCTGTGTAAACAAACAGTCTGAGTGAAGACAAAGAGGTTTCCTGAATAAGATATATTACAAAGTTCTAATATTCATCTCTACTATTCATTTATGATTGTATAATTGGAGGTACATGACAAACCTAAACATGTTATTTAAAGTGAGGGTGGGTTCACACCTGCGTTCCAGTCTGTCCGTTGCCAATCCAGTGAAAATCTCGGCGAACGGGATTGGCATCGGCTACAGACCGGTCAGCGACGCATTGGTTAAAAACCCATTCATTTGAATGGGTTTTTAAAGCAATGCGCAGGTGTGCGCTTACACCCTATGCGCTGCAAAGCCGTTTTTTTTCATCGGACACGAAGTCCTGCATGTCCGACTTTGTTTCCGATGAAAAAAAAGGATTCGCAGCGCAGAGGGTGCAATCGGACACCCGCGCATTGCTTTAAAAACCCATTCAAATGAATGGGTTTTTAACCAATGCGTCGCTGACCATTCTGTATCCGATGCCAATCCCGTTCGCCGAGATTTTCACTGGATTGGCAACGCACAGACTGGAACGCAGGTGTGAACCCACCCTGACTTGGAAATGGGGCTGTACATGTTGTATTCGCACCAGGAAGCAAAGAACAACAGGAAACCTGAAAAATGTCAACTTCCTGCTCCATTCTTTGTGTATCACCTGCTGAGAGCAGTGTATTCATGGGGCTCCTGAGTGTCAGACCCCTACCAATCTGATATCGATGACCTATTCTTAGGATAGGTCATCAATACTTTTTACCTGGAAAACCCCTTTAAATGTCACCCTCTCCCATTTCAAGCCTCTGAGGGCCAGTTCTCTGAAGCAGTGGTCCCCAAGCCGTGCTTCTAGCTTTTACAAACTACGACTTCTTGCTGAAGCGTGCATAGAAAGATATCTGCAGCTAATGTTTAAAGTTAATATTCCGCTCTAAAAGACTTGTCAAAATGTGGGACAGGGCCAATATCAACATCAAGGTAGAATCTGTGAATAAAAAATGTCCATCTTTTATTGATGCTGATAAGAGTTGGCAGAAGAAGATGGCATCAAGTACATTCTTATAAAATACATTTCACCTTCATTTGGTGACAATGTTATAAATCAGCTCAAAATTTCTAGACAAAACCTTTTGAAATGTTGAAATTTCATTTCCATAGATATCTGATATCCTTGGGCTTTTATATCATTTTAAGTGTACAGTTATTGGTCACAGTCTTTATTGAAGCTTCGGAAAAATTTCATCACTAGGTGGCGCTTACTGCATAGAGATTTATGGAGTCCCTATTCAGTTCAATATTAAAGGGTTTTTCCAAGATAACTGGAAAACCCTCGAGTGACTGGGGTGGGACACTCACCTTCTGCCGGACCTCTATTTTGGCGTTTTGTAAACAAGTGCCTTCGTTGCCAAGATATCATATTTTTTGTGACTATGCAAATGAGCTCTTGGGAAAAAAGAGGGTGTGACCATTGTTCCAAAGAGCTCCTTTGCATATTGATAAAAACGGCAATATGTCGGCAATGGAGGCCCAGATTCACAAGGGGAAAAAAAACCTTTGATTCAGGGGACCCTAATCTATCTAGCTGCATGGTTGGGGTGATATGCTGGGTTCTGGTGACAGACTCCCTTTAATGCAGTGGGATTCAACCAGTGTCTACTAAATTATGGGAGATTTGAGGCTACAACTTCCTATCTAGTGACTATGGAGGTCCCACATTGGTAGACCCCTTTTATCCTAGGATTAGATCCCTTGGTGGCCCAATGTGAGGGGACTTTTAAAGGGTATAAAAAAAAATAATATTGTTCTCATAATATGTGACATATAGCTATATCAGGAAGACTCATGGTTTCTTATAAAAAAAAAAACAAAAATTATTGATATCTTTATAAATAGAATAGAACACAGAATAGATGTATCAGCTGTCTATGTGTACATCTTGTTAGAGGTGCGGTGTCCAGCCCTTTGTGTCATCCATACGCCACCCCCCATATCAATCATTTATACCAATAGTGTAGATGTGTCTAAGATACTTAGATGTTTTTGTCACTATCTTCCAAAATACCTTTGGCATACCATTGACATACCCTTGTGTAGCAAGATAGTAGTATATGTGTAGTTAACTCTTTATGCCTCATTCACACGAATACTGTAACTCATGATATTCAAGACGCTGTTCAGAATGCACCAGATCATTGGTGGAGAAATACCATTGTATGCTGGGTGGTACAGCTGTCAAAACCAATATTGGTGATGTGTGTGTTTGGGGTTGGAGGTGGCGTCCAACACCAGGACCAGTAAACAGAAGCCTCCGGGTGCTGGAATCTGATAGTGTACGGGCAGCACAGAAGCCCCCTCCACTGCATGGTGGTGCATCCGGAGAACTGCAGCGCCGCTCCTATTACTCCTAGAACCAGTGCTGTATGTGCTGCCTGTCCACTAGTAGGTTCTGTTGTGAACCGAGAGCAAGGCAGGTGGTTTGGTCTCCGCAACCAGAAATGAACGCACACGCGGTAGTTCAAGAAAAGAATATATATTTACTATAAGTTAATAAAGACTATTTGAAGGTAAAATGACAGGGATAAAGACAAGCAAAATATACAATATAGCATGAACAATTTCAAGGCAAATTCTGCAATGGTTTCTACTTTTACTCTGTCCAATTCTGCAGTATGGACACTGAATGAACAATATACTCAAAACTATCCCTAACTGACCCTGACATCACATTTGGGTGCACCCCCTTTTCCCCAGTGGTCCAGGTGGACCGCTTACAGTCTGTAGAAGCGCGCGGTGGGGCCCAAAGTCGTTCCTTTCTTTTATAGTGAAGCGTCCTCCCCTCACGGTTATCAGGATCTTGGGAGAAATGAAGTCCTCTTTAACAGGGAAACCCAATGAATGCAATGTAATCCAACAGCAGATTCCACTCAGCACACTGACAGTCCTGCCGAATCCATACACTGAGCTGGGATGTAAACCGGGATTTAGCAGGTGCTGTCCAGTACATCAACAGCACTGCGAGTCTCTATCTGTGGTATCCATATACACAGTCACAATGTCAGTCTCACTGATCAGCCACTGAGCACAGTTCCTTTCACGTGGACTCACTAGTCCTGTTGTCTCTTTACACTCTGTTTGTCTCTGGACCAAGATACAGCTTAGCTGTACAGAAAAATCTCCACACCAGTTCAATACAACACTTGCTAAGATGGCTGCTGCTCTCTGTCTCGTCACTTCCTGCTTCTCTGCTCACATTCTGTCTGCAGAACAGACAGGCTGATATAAAAGGGGGGGGGGGGGTCTCACTCCAGCATCATGTCACAATTACAATGGCTGCTGTCTTAAAGGAACAGAATCACAGAAATACATTCAACATTAACAGTTTATACAGACAACTGAAGCTTAGGACAACATTGGCTGTCTCTTACATATTCCCCCCCACTTTAAGATTGGCAGTCCCTGCCTATGACTGTATATCTAGAGGGTTGTACTTTTATGCACAGAGTGGTAGTATACCGATGTATGGCAGGCCAAACAAACTCATCCTGCGCATACCGAACAGGGGGAATACCAGCATTTGGCCTAGTGGTCCGTCTGAGGACCGGTGGTATATTATGGGGTGCTGCAGCTATGGGCTGAGAAGGACCAGCGGATTCCGCACCAGAGGGGGCACAGGCCGGAGATACAGTAGTCACAGGTGGAACATCCCCAGGAGCAGGGATCGGCCAACAATCATCCTCCTCGTCTGAGGCCCATTCCGCACCTCCATTCTCTGACTGTGGGAGCTCATTCACATTGGCAAGCCCATCATGATTTGTCCCTTCAGAATGACACAGGCGCAACATATTTCGGTGAAGTACTCGAACACAATCAGTTCCTTCTTTCTGGACCTGGTACACTGGCCCATTCGCATACTTGTGGCCAACAACACGATACGGCAAAGCCTCCCATCGGCTTTCCAATTTCCCTTGGGGTTTCTTGACACGAACTAGCACCAGGTCGCCTGGTTGCAATGGTGCTTCTTGCACTGGGGTCTTATCAGGATGGGGATGTTCTTGCAGGCGCTGCCGCACCAATCGATGGATCGTCTCAAGTCTCTGCCGGTGCGCCCGCACCCAAGAGGTTGGATCCCTCGGAGGGAACCCATCCACATCATCCAACTGTAATTCTCCTACACTTCGCCCAGACCGCCCAAAGAGAAGTGTATAAGGAGAGTACCCCGTTGTAGAATGGACCTGATTGTTATAGGCCCACACCATTTCAGACAAGAACTGAGGCCACTGTAACTTCTTGTCTTCCTCCAGAGTCCGCAGCATCTGTAGCAGAGTTCTGTTGAATCTTTCACAGGCCCCATTTCCCTGAGGGTGGTATGGAGTCGTGTGCGACTTCTTTATCCCGTAGATACGTTGAACTTCTTTCATTACGTGTCCCTCAAAGCAGGCACCCTGGTCGGAGTGGATGCGTTTAGGGCACCCATATACTCGAATGAAATCTTGGCACAGAGCACGAGCTGCTGACTCAGCTGTCTGGTCCTTGGTGGCGGTTACCACCGCAAATTTGGTGAAGTGATCCACCATTACGAGGCAATACTGGTGTCCGCTATTGGATGGGCCCACCATTAGATAGTCTATCATGACGATTTCTAAAGGTTCCTGGGTCACGATGGTTTGCAGGGGAGCTCTCTGTTCTATTGCCTTATGGATCTCACAAGTTCGACAGCTGCGGCATACTTCTTCGACCATTTGACGAAGACCAGGGCAGTAAATCAGTCGCTGTAACCAACGAAAGGTCTTCTCATGACCAAAATGTCCATTCTTATTATGAGCCTCAACTGCCAATGAGCGAGCCAGTTCACTAGGCACCACAATTTGGTATCGAATGTCGATCTCAGAAGGTAAATAGACCTTTCGGCATAGCACTCCATTTTTCATCTCCAACTTTTCCCACTGACTCAGAACAGATAATATCTCACGTGTCAGTCGTTCTCTTTCCTCTCTACAGGGCTTCTGGCCTTTCTCAACACACTTGATCATCCGTGCCAGCCCCTCATGGGTCTGTTGTATCTGTGCCCATTCCTGTCGTGAGGGACCAAAGAAAGGAGCCGTTTCAGTCCCCTCCAACTCAAACTGATTAGCGGCGGCCAAGGCCTGTGAAAATCTGCTGAAGTCGGGCACCTCCACATGCTCCAACTCATGATCCACGTCTACTGTGGGGGTCTGGGCGGTTACCCTAGAAAGCCCGTCAGCATTCTGGTTCTCTGTCTTGGACCGATACTTAATGCGGTAATTGAACTTAGTCATTCGGGCTATCCACCTCTGCTCTAACGCCCCGAGCTTGGCATTTTCCAGGTGAGCTAGTGGGTTGTTGTCAGTCAGTACTAAAACTTCAGCACCGGTCAAATATTCAGAGAATTTCTCGGTCATGGCCCATACCAGTGCCAACAGCTCCAACTTAAATGAACTATAATTCTCGGGGTTTCTTTCAGAATCTCTCAAAGACCGGCTGCCGTACGCTATGACCCTCTCCTGGCCATCCTGAAGCTGGGAAAGCACTGCTCCAAGACCATACAGGCTTGCATCCGTATACAGCTGGAACGGCAAGTGGTAATCAGCATATGCCAAGATTGGGGCTGTTGTCAGTGCATCCTTTAATGCCTGGAAGGCTTGTTCCTGTTCAGGTCCCCACTTCACGGACCGGTTCTTTGGACCACCGGATGTGCCTCGTAGGAGAGCATTAAGTGGTGCTGCTACCTTGGCGAAATCCTTAATAAACCGTCGATAGTAACCGGCTACTCCAAGGAACGCCCTCACTTCTCGCAGGGTAGTCGGTATTGGCCAATCTTGAACAGCCGCTATCTTGTCTCTTGATGGTCTCACCCCTTCTCCTGATACGCGGTGACCCAAGTAATCAATTTCAGATTGGAACAACCGACATTTACTGGGTTTCAATTTGAGCCCATGTTCCCGCAATCTTCGAAATACTTGCCCCAACTGGTGGAGATGGTCTTCAAAGGTCGCAGAATACACTATAATGTCATCCAAGTAGATGAGAGTGAACTCAAAGTTGAAGTCACCGAGACATTTCTCCATCAACCGCTGAAACGTTCCGGGTGCATTTGTCAACCCGAAGGGCATCCGGTTAAATTCGTATAGTCCCATGGGCAAGATGAATGCCGTCTTCTCCTTGTCTTTTGTGGCCATCGGCACCTGCCAATACCCACTAGCCAGATCTAGTGAGGAGAAGTACCGGGCTCTCCCCAGCGCTGAGAGGGACTCCTCAATCCGTGGCAAGGGGTAGGAATCTCGTACGGTGCAAGCGTTTAACTTCCGATAGTCTACACAAAATCGGATGGACCCATCTTTTTTTCTTACTAACACCACAGGAGCTGCCCAGGGACTCTGGCTTTCTTGAATGATCCCACCCTGTAGCATCTTAGCTAACAGTTCTTTTACTTCCTGATACAACTGTGGAGGAATTTGTCGGTAGCGCTCTCTAATTGGAGGGGTGTCTCCTGTGGGAATCACATGGTAGATCCCTGTGGTACATCCAAAATCTTCAGCATACCGTGAAAAGGCGGCTCGGTTCTCCCACAACAGTTCATCTACCTTCTGCACACATTCCAGAGAACATGAACTTGCATCCATCTTCATCTGTTCTCGAATTGCACGGCCATTCCATTCAGAGGTGGGTTCCTCATCTTCTCCCATGGACACAGTTACGGTCCACTCATCCCTTTCAGTCGGCTTCAGCTGCATTGGAGTTACTTTCCTTACTTCCTCCGGAGTCACATAGATGTTAGCCAGCTGCCTCCCTGGGGTCAGGTCCACACTCTGGTCCTGAGTGTTTACACATCGAAGTGGTACTCTTCCATTGCGAACTATTGCCAAGGAACGGGCCACTAGCGGATCAACACCTCCTTCGGCTGCCTGCAGTGGTTCTACCAACACAGCTATGCCCTCTAGTTTCCGACAGGTGCCTACGGGCATAGACACTATTGTCTCCCGACTGGGTGGCAGTGTAACTTTTGTATGCAAAGGAACTGAAATTCGAGCCAGAGGACGCTGCGCATCCGAACTTTTCTGTAAGCCACATGTCCGGATCAGCCGCTGGAAAGCTGTTTGAGTAGGCCGATGGGTGGTGGTTTCTTTCCAATAACCGTGACCTTTCTTTTCAAAGAGGATCTGATCTAATTCTTTTAACACATTCATCCCCAAAATGACAGGGACCTTTACTTCATGTGACTCCTGTACCACCACAATGCCTTTCCTACCCAGATCTTGGCCACATACCCGGACATTCATCCAGGCCACTCCCACGACTGGAACTGGTAACTGGTTAGCTGCGACCACTCGTACGAATGTATGGGGATCATATTTCACATGTTGCTGGAAGTACCGTTCATAACAGTCTCTACTCAAGGTCGTTACTTGGGAACCCGTGTCAATCATCCCGGTAACCGGAATACCCTCCATTTCCACCTGTATAACAGGACTTGCAGCGATCAGGTCATCATTAGGGCATTCTCCCCACATAGTCTCCTTGTCAGTCTCCCCTACTACACGCCCTACAGCAGCAGGGGACTTCAGTTTAACGGCGGTCTCTCATAAGTTTGTCGCTGCTCTGGACATCTAGCAGCAACGTGGCCCATCCGTCCACACTCCCAGCAGCGTATCTCCCGTCGTTCTGGCCATCTGTTTGGGCCCCTTCGGTAAGCCCCTTCGATTTCTCCTGAGCACTGCATTAACTGATTTGGACCCCTTCGATAGGTCCTATCCTTATCCCTCCAGCGGGGTGGTGGGTGATTCTGATTTTCTGGGTATGGACGGCTCACCCTTTCACCTCCAGTTTTCTGGAAGTCTGCAATTTTCATAGAATGTTCATCACAACGGGTGTGCAAGTGTTCCATTTGCTCTTGCAGTTTCTGCATTACTGTGAGAATTTCTTTAACCGTCCCCTTTTCTACTGTCTCTGAGCCAGAACTAGCCCCCTGTGACAAAGTAACTCCAACTGCGGTCTGGGGCTTCGGGAACATACTATTGGCACGGGAGATGGCCTCTACCTGTACATCATGGAATTTAGCATCAGTCTCTCGTCGTATAAAATCCTGCATAGTCACAGTTAAACTGCCGTCACGTATCCCCAGGACAAACTGGTCACGGAGAGTCCGATCAGGGTTACAGAAGGCTGGCGAGCCCCCTCTTTCCTTCACTTGAATATCTCGGAGCAGTTCTTGTAGGGCATTTGCATATTGGGGAAGGCTTTCATTCTCCTGTTGTACCCTCTGGAAGAACCGAGCCTGCAGAGACCCCAGCAATGCAGTTTCTCCATAAATGGTTTCTAGAATCTGGACTACTTGCTCAAATGTCTGCCTTTGTTCAAATGGCCTCAATATCACCATGGTCTTAGCATCCCCTTGTAATGTCAATATTGCTAGCTCTACTAGTACTTCTGGTGCGGTCTGGTACATTCGCTGTATCATTCGTATCTGTTCCACCCACATACTCACTGACATATTATTGCCATCAAATTTAGCTAACTGACTCATTATAGCCCCTGCTGGCATTCTTCCTCCAGCACCATTCTCCCGAACGGGTGCGTCACCGTCCATTCTGGTAAGCGGATCCTGCCGACTACGCCAATTTGTGAACCGAGAGCAAGGCAGGTGGTTTGGTCTCCGCAACCAGAAATGAACGCACACGCGGTAGTTCAAGAAAAGAATATATATTTACTATAAGTTAATAAAGACTATTTGAAGGTAAAATGACAGGGATAAAGACAAGCAAAATATACAATATAGCATGAACAATTTCAAGGCAAATTCTGCAATGGTTTCTACTTTTACTCTGTCCAATTCTGCAGTATGGACACTGAATGAACAATATACTCAAAACTATCCCTAACTGACCCTGACATCACATTTGGGTGCACCCCCTTTTCCCCAGTGGTCCAGGTGGACCGCTTACAGTCTGTAGAAGCGCGCGGTGGGGCCCAAAGTCGTTCCTTTCTTTTATAGTGAAGCGTCCTCCCCTCACGGTTATCAGGATCTTGGGAGAAATGAAGTCCTCTTTAACAGGGAAACCCAATGAATGCAATGTAATCCAACAGCAGATTCCACTCAGCACACTGACAGTCCTGCCGAATCCATACACTGAGCTGGGATGTAAACCGGGATTTAGCAGGTGCTGTCCAGTACATCAACAGCACTGCGAGTCTCTATCTGTGGTATCCATATACACAGTCACAATGTCAGTCTCACTGATCAGCCACTGAGCACAGTTCCTTTCACGTGGACTCACTAGTCCTGTTGTCTCTTTACACTCTGTTTGTCTCTGGACCAAGATACAGCTTAGCTGTACAGAAAAATCTCCACACCAGTTCAATACAACACTTGCTAAGATGGCTGCTGCTCTCTTTCTCATCACTTCCTGCTTCTCTGCTCACATTCTGTCTGCAGAACAGACAGGCTGATATAAAAGGGGGGGGGGGTCTCACTCCAGCATCATGTCACAATTACAATGGCTGCTGTCTTAAAGGAACAGAATCACAGAAATACATTCAACATTAACAGTTTATACAGACAAATGAAGCTTAGGACAACATTGGCTGTCTCTTACACTGTCACCCGGAGGCTACTGCAACAGCCGATCTGTGCGGGGTCCAGGTGTGAAACCCCCACAGATCCTGTAGATAGGTCATCAGTATGAAAACTGGATTTGGGGATGGAAAACCTCTTTAAGTAGAATAGCACCTATTCATGACACTTACTATATGTTGTGCTGTTATTTTGGTAGCTGTACTGGCCAGCATGCCTTTGTGTCTCCTCATGGCAATGTCACAATGGAGAAGCCTTTTAATCTATTCAGCAAGTCGACCACTTTAGATCTCCATCCAGTATTTTGTTCTGACCCCTTCTCCTCTCTTCCGCCCCCCTGTGCTCATTACTCATTCTTCTCCTGTCCTCTCTGTTTCCACTACAATGATTTCTGCATCTGCGTCTCCTTGAGACAGGAAAAAAAATTCCTCAAAGTTTTTGCCATCTCATTTATCAATTTTATAAACTTCTTTCATATACTGTGTGTACAATGTGAGATTTCCGTCTTCCATAGACTCGGTTTTCTATGGTTACGTGACTCATATTTGAACATACAACTAGTAAATTTGGCTTGTGCTAAATATATTTATTAGTTTATGCAAAACTACAAAGCCGGGCTCCAGTTTATGTTCATTTCTTGTCGTCACTGGAGACATAAAGGTCACCGAGCAACTGAGCATTACTGCTGGAAACATATTTTAATCCAGACTCTTTGGATTTACTACTTACTTCAAATGTTTCAGCAAAAAGATGGTTTATTAAAGAGGATTTACAGAATTGAAAAAACATAGCTGCTTTCTTCCAAAAATAGCACCATCCCTGTCCTCAGGTTGAGTGAAATATTGCAGCTCACTCATTCCAAATGATATCAACTGCAATACCAGATGCACCTGAAGGACAAGTGTGGCGCTGCTAACAAATGAAATCTACCATGTTTTTCTAAACTTCTACAACCTCTTAAATGGTCATAAAGATTTCACAGTTTGTTATAAAACACAATCGAGCTGAGACTCAATGCCGGATCTGTGCGGCACCCATTTTTTTCATGGACCCATCTACCTAAATGGGTGAATAGGGTCTAATGCATGAAAAAATAGTGCTGGGACCTAGAACCAACATAGTCATGGTCTATCATGGTCATGGTCTATCCTTCAAGTCCTGCCCCCATATCTGATTGGTCACACAGATATTAATTACACCAATCAGAAAGAAAGGGCTGATGGTTTCCTTTCCCAGTTGTCCATCCTTGGCATTGGTCTTCTTCAATTCTCAGGCTTGGAGAAGAGTTAGGAGGAGTTGGAAGTTGTCTAGCGCATCACTGGTGATAGGGTCACAATTCATGCATTCAAATAGCTATCAAATAGCCATATACAGCCAATTAGACAAAATGGCTGATAATGCTGTAGCCTCCAGGGTCCAAAGAGTAACTCACCCGCACTACAGGAAAGTGCTTATTACATAGAAACATAGAAGACTGCTTAGTATACGGGGGTATCTGTCATACGGTAAAAGACTTTATCTGTGAGTACAATGAGTAAGAAGCTCTTCCCTATAGAGAGAATTTGCTGACTGAGGTGAGCTTGTCTCGCCACATGCCATGCTCCAGTACCAGAGGACTACTTAGACATAGGGCAGTTTATCTCGAATTGTACGGTTTCTTCTGTAAGCTTGGAACTCGCGGCTTTAGCTGATTGGTTTAAATCTGGCCATACAAAGTTGATTAATATCATCCAAACTCACTGAATTTATCATTATCTGATGATATTATACAGTGTATGGGATGTCCCGACTGTACCCCAACATCTATCTATCTATCTATCTATCTATCTATCTATCTATCCTCATATCTATCTATCTATCTGTCTATCCTCATATCTATCTATCTAAGACCAACTTTAATGCGTGCGATGTGACCCTGTAACAGGGAGCAATGGTCCATCTGTGGCAGCTGGCTCACTAAGTACGAGAGTCTGAAACAGGCGTCCCTTGACTCTGGCATGGTACCCCACTCAAGAAGTAATAGAAGTGGACATAGAACAGCTCAAATAGGAACTTTTACTTGAGCTCAAAGCATGCTGGTTAGAAACAGTGGCACTTGGCTTGGCTGTTATTGTGTCAGATGGGTACACACTTTAAGTAATAGCACACGCTTTGGAGCTCACAGTCTCTAATAAGCACACAAATTGGGGGGTTGCTGTCTCTGTTAAAAGGGGTTGCCCAATACCTCATGTGTTTTTCATACAGGATAGGTCATCAATATCTGATCGTGGGGGTCTGACACCAGGACTCTGCAATGATCATATGATTCAGCTGCCAGAGGCTGTATACAGGATATACCGCTAGAGGGACACACGTTCCCTGGCTCCATCGCTACAGATTCATACACAGGCCGTTAACTTGAACAGGAGCAGAGCTGCTTCTGGCCGTGTACTCTGTATACACCTAAACAGAACTATTACCTGTAGGGGGCACTAATACCTGTTAGGGAACTATTAACTATGTGGGGGCACTATTGCTCGTGGTGAGAAACTATTGCTTATATGGAGGACACAAAGAGGCACTATTCCCTACATTAGGTGAATAAGGTGGGCACTATTCATTGTTGCCTTGCTTGGGGCACTATTACTTTGCTGGAGGCACTCTTATCTTGCAGGAGCTACAAGGGGCACAATCAACTTGATGGGAACAATAACTTTTTGGGACATCAAGGGGGCTCCTGTCTGTTACTAATGCATCATTGGATCACTTAAGAGACCCAACAATACAGCTGAAAGGGAAATTTTGACCACGACTCCAATTGCATGACCAAAGGTTGGCATGTCACTGTTGTATGGGGCCCAGGCTGAGTTCTGTACCAGGGCCCATGAGCCCTTTAGCTACACCCCTGAGGTAAGTGTACAGCAATAAGGGGTTAGTTCCAGATTACTGTTGTAGAAGGAGTGCCAGTCAGTTTATGCTGGAGCACCCCCATACATATGCCACGAAATGCTCCTCCATGTAATATATTGCAGGCACACTCTTTTATAGGCAATACCCGGTCAGCCCTGTACCCTTCACATCACATCTAGTTCATCATCAAGGGAAGAGGCCATGTCCAGTGTGGAGAATCGCTTTAACAGGTAACTGAATGGAGATAAGATGCTGCAATGGAAGACTCTGGTGGCTGTCTAAGTATCTCCCAAGAGATTGTCTTTTTATGTTTGTTTTGTCTTCTGTTTTTGTTTTCTTCTCATTTTGCGGGAATGCTCTCTAAGGATTTTCTTGTCTTCCACGATCCTGCTCAAAAATACTTGTTTTTGTGTCCTAAAAACACTTAAGAGCAATTCAGTTATATTGCAGTTTAGAAATAGTTAAAGAAGCCGAGAAAATTAGCAGTGAGGATGTTGATGCGGAATTAATGTATTTCAAGACAAGAACATTAGCATTAATTCCTTGTGAAGAGTAAATGAAATGTCACTGTGTTCATGCTACAGGGACAAAATGACTCTGGAATTAATAGTTGTGACAGCGCTGTGCAATTTCAGCAGCCGTCTATCTCACAACTACATACCGGGGATTACTGCTGATTGAGTTGCATTATGACAGAGGAATTGTTGATGGGTTAAAATGGCGAGTCCTGTTTGAGAAGAAAGTTGGGGATCATTGTTATAGGTTAATGTGATCGTCTTTTAGTAGAACAGGGCCTCACGTACACGACCATACAACTTCCGAGCGATATTGATAGGGTGGTTAACCCTTTATCAGCCAGTTTTGACCTTTATGATATAAATTTATATTTTTTTTCCTTCTTAGAGCCGTAACTTATATTTTTCCATCAATGTAACCAAAGGAGGGTTTGTTTTGTGGCAAGTTGTATTTTTTATTGGTGCCATTTTTAAGGTACATATAGTGTATTATAAAAAAAAATTAAAAAAAAGTTTTAACTTTTTTGGAAGAATGGAAAAAAAAAGCAATTCAGCAATTATTTTCTTTATTTACTGCATTCACAGGACAGTATGCTATAGTTTATATGGTATACTTTATTATGAAGGTTGGTAGAGTTATGGTGATATCAAAAATAGTATATACAGTGCTGGCCAAAAGTATTGGCATCCCTGCAATTTTGTCAGATAATACTCAATTTCTTCCAGAAAATGATTGCAATCACAAATGCTTTGGTAATAATATCTTCATTTATTTTGCTTGCAATGAAAAAACACAAAAGAGAATGAAAAAAAAGTCAAATCATTGATCATTTTACACAAAACTCCAAAAATGGGCCGGACAAAAGTATTGGCACCCTCAGCCTAATACTTGGTAGCACAACCTTTAGACAAAATAACTGCGAACAACCGCTTCCGGTAGCCATCAATGAGTTTCTTACAATGCTCTGCTGGAATTTTAGACCATTCTTCTTTGGCAAATTTCTCCAGGTCCCTGAGATTTGAAGGGTGCCTTCTCCAAACTGCCATTTTGAGATCTCTCCACAGGTGTTCTATGGGATTCAGGTCTGGACTCATTGCTGGCCACTTTAGAAGTCTCCAGTGCTTTCTCTCAAACCATTTTCTAGTGCTTTTTGAAGTGTGTTTTGGGTCATTGTCCTGCTGGAAGACCCATGACCTCTGAGGGAGACCCAGCTTTCTCACACTGGGCCCTACATTATGCTGCAAAATTTGTTGGTAGTCTTCAGAATTCATAATGCCATGCACACGGTCAAGCAGTCCAGTGCCAGAGGCAGCAAAGCAACCCCAAAACATCAGGGAACCTCCGCCATGTTTGACTGTAGGGACCGTGTTCTTTTCTTTGAAGGCCTCTTTTTTTTTCTCCTGTAAACTCTATGTTGATGCCTTTTCCCAAAAAGCTCTACTTTTGTCTCATCTGACCAGAGAACATTCTTCCAAAAAGTTTTTGGCTTTCTCAGGTAAGTTTTGGCAAACTCCAGCCTGGCTTTTTTATGTCTCTGGGTCAGAAGTGGGGTCTTCCTGGGTATCCTACCATAGAGTCCCTTTTCATTCAGACGCCGACGGATAGTACGGGTTGACACTGTTGTACCCTGCAGGGCAGCTAGAACTTGTTTGGATGTTAGTCGAGGTTCTTTAGCCACCATCCGCACAATCTTTCGTTGAAATCTCTCGTCAATTTTTCTTTTCCGTCCACATCTAGGGAGGTTAGCCACAGTGCCATGGGCTTTAAACTTCTTGATGACACTGCGCACGGTAGACACAGGAACATTCACGTCTTTGGAGATGGACTTGTAGCCTTGAGATTGCTCATGCTTCCTCACAATTTTGCTTCTCAAGTCCTCAGACAGTTCTTTGATCTTCTTTCTTTTCTCCATGCTCAATGTGGTACACACAAGGACACAGGACAGAGGTTGAGTCAACTTTAATCCATTTCAACTGGCTGCAAGAGTGATTTAGTTATTGCCACCACCTGTTATGTGCCACAGGTAAGTAACAGGTGCTGTTAATTACAAAAATTAGAGAAGCATCACATGATTTTTCAAAGGGTGCCAATACTTTTGTCCACCCCCTTTTTTATGTTTGGTGTGGAATTATATCCAATTTGGCTTTTTGACAATTCTTTTTGTGGTTTTCCATTGACGACAAATTAAATGAAGATATTATTACCAAAGCATTTGTGATTGCAATCATTTTCTGGGAGAAATTGAGTATTATCTGACAGAATTGCAGGGGTGCCAATACTTTTGGCCAGCACTATATATATATTTATGCTTTTGTGTAATAAATACACTCAAAAATGACCTTTCGTGTCCTCAGATATGTGCGGTTATATATAATGCACAGAAGGCCGTCTGTGGGCTTTCCCGGTATGTGCCCCAGAGCTGGTGATATCAGTGCCGTTAGTTTCAGCACCGATATCTTTCCACTGTCAGAAAGGCAGACCTTACAGTTTAGTGTCATTGCCAGCCATGATGTTAGGCTGTAAGGCCTGGCTTTCTGACAGTGGAGGGATCAGTGAAACTAATGACACCGATATCTCCAGCTCCGGGGCACGTACGGGGAAAGCTGACAGTGCGCTGAATTCAGCTTTCAGACGGCTTTCTAGCGGTATATAATACCACATATATCTGAGGACATGAAAGCTCCTCTTTAAAAAACAAACAAACTTGTGTTATGTGTTTCCATATTCTAAACATCTAAAAAGTTATTTTTCAGCCAACATAACCTTAATGGGGGCTCATGTTTTGCAGGCTGAGTTGTATTTTTTAGAAATACTATTTCATGGTAAATGACAGGTTTATTTTATTCTGTGTGCTGATACATTTACAGAGACACCAAAGATTTATAGATTTTTAATGCTTTGCCACTTTACCACAATAAATACACTTTTATTTTTTTTTTTAAATAATATTTGTAAATTGATATACTGATAACACTTTTATATTTCTCTCAATTGAGTCATATAAGGGCTTGTTTTTTGAGATATATTTTTCATTATTACATATTGAGGTACATATAACATTTTGTTTACTTTTTACTCCTTTTTTTTAGTAAGAAAAGTAATTCAGCAATTCTGACATTGTTTTTTTTTTTCTTTTTTACTTTTTTATAGCATTCATTCATTCGTGCTTTTCATTCACGGCAACCGGTTAGCACATGGTTATGTGCAACCAGCTCTAGTTTGATGGACTAGAAAGTAGTGAATGGGGCCATACACAGTGGTTCAACATTGAGAAATCTTAATAGGTCCAATTGATACATCTGCTTCCAACTTTATCCACTGTATAGTTTTGGCACCGGGCAGGTGGATCAGGTGTCGGACCCATACCAACCAGATATTATGGCTTAGGGAGTCCACATATCTAGAACATGACTAGAACCAATAGAGTTCTGACTATTATAAAGATCATGAAGAAATTAACCAGATCAGAATTTTACCTCCCCTGGGTTTGAAGATACCCAAGAGTATAATAACGGCTTGCAAAACCCCAACATCCCCAGAGTTTTGAAAAAATCTGCCATACCTTGTTACGAACCCTTTCCCTGATCTCTAGTGGATATTCCTACAAACGCCTTTCGGAAGCTCCAGTGCCAGTGATATTCATTAGAAGCACCGTCAATGTCTCAGTATTGCTTGCCATACAAAATATATTATGCAAGTTCATTATTATTAAGCTGTAGACAGAAATGAGCATGTCATATCCTTTACACAGCAAAAAGTATTGGAAAAGCAAAGTGATATAATGGGCGATGGTTCGGGAGTGCTTAGACATTCCCTGATGATGTGAGTAAGCAACTTCTAGGCAGGTCAGTCATTTATAAAGATTGCTCCCTGCTTCACCGCCCAGCATAAGGATCATTTATACATATAAATTGGGGGTGATATTTGCAGACATGCGAAATCGGTGCCCGTTTTACTTTCACTCATTAGGCAGAATGCTGCAGATCCTCTTTGTATTCTGTGACAGGCAGTCAACGCGCCTTCTGCATTTCAAGGGTCGTGTGACATCTGCACCGAACGCAATATGATTACCAGACCTTAATGGCGTATCTTTTAATAAAGCGGCTCTGTAAATAAAGATTATAGGGCAGCCTGTTTTCTTGGGGCGAGCTGCAACAGATTATTATTCCTGTACATCAAAGCGAGCAGCAAATTCCTCTAATTACAGCCTGGGTGTTCCAAATTACAATGTAGTAGTGAGAATGCGAACTGCATACAGAGCGCTCTGTAGTGCTCCTAGCCCGCTGCCAGCCTCTCCCAGTCTATGTTATCTGACTGCTGGCATCTCCACCAGCTCCGAGAAGCAATTAATGGTGCCCGCGACTAATGCAGAGAATCGCTTGCTCCATGTTATTTGTAATCTGCAAAAATCTGGAATTGAAAAGGATTTAAAATAAAAAATGACAACCATCAATGCCGGCACATCCGGTGAAAATGCGTAATCTCAATAATCATCAGATTTTCTCTTCTAAAGCTGTGCTTCCCCAATGAACACAGATACACATCTTAGGCTACGACCGCACTTTGCGGAAACGCAACATTTTCGGCTGTTGCGAAACGCAGCAGAAAGAAAAAATAATATGTTTTACAGTACCAGCAAAGTAAATGATATTTTGCGTAGTCTCATTCACACATTGCGTAAAAAAAAAATAAAAATACTGCAGAAATGGTGCATTTTCAAAAACACGTTTTTGAAAAATTAAGCATGTTAATTTTACCTATGAAAATGCTGGTTTTTTACCATAGATTTCTATGGGGTGGGGACGGTAAAATTAAAAATGAAGATGTGAAAAACCCTAGCATTTTGGCTGTATTTTTTCCTCTGCATTTTGTTCCGTGTTTTTGAGCGTGACCTTTCTTATTTTTGTAAGAAAGCTGTCATGTTTTTACAACTCCTTTACGCTCAGGCCCCACACAGCGGGCCGCAGCAAAAAAGCGCTGTGGGAAAAACCACAGCGGCAACGCTTCCATTCTAATTATAGGGAAACCACCGGCGTTTCTGTAGGTATAATTGACATGCTGCGATTTCCAAAATCGTGAAGGTTTTGGAAATCGCAGCATGTCCACTGTGCGTATTTCTCCGCAATATGTGGATGGGATTCGCTAGAATATACTGTATACAAATTTGGATGGGAATATTACAAACTTGACATAGAAAAAATCTGTAACTTTTACATTAAAGTCCTTTAGAAGAAATCAATGACCATTAGAATAATAAGTATTTACTAACATACCTATTTTTTTAATCAAGTTTTACATTACACATATTTTTAAAGAATTTTTGGTGAGGTTTTTTAAAATGTTTCTGTTTCTATATTTAAAAAAAATAACTAACAAATATTGCAGTTCGGAATCTGATCACTAAGACAAATAATAGGCTGACACTTTCTGTTTTTTGTACATTTCTTTGCCCTCTCACTTACAACACCCATCTATCATGTATATGTAGATAAGACACAATAGGTGATTTTACAGTTTATCTACTCCCCTCTCCGTACAGGTCACAGAGCATACCTAGAAAACTCTCCCATAGAAGTCAACAGGGTCTGTTCCAGACCATTGTGTTTATGGCCCTTGATCCGTCTTCAGGAAACAGAAAGTCACAAACTATTTTATGCTTAGTGGTAAAAGCTGGAATTGAAAGATTTATATATATATATATATATATATATATATATATATAGATATATATATCTATATATATATATATATATAATTTTTTTAAATATAGATAATAAAATTGTAAATTAAAAACATCACAAAAAAATTGTTAAAAAATATATTTAATATAAAATTGTGATTTAAGCAATAGCTCATTGCCTAGCAACATTTTCCCTTTAAGGCAAAAAAATATTGTTATGTAGAAGGACCTGTAGAGAGCTGAGCTGACTTCAGGATTGTCAGTGTTTTGTTATTATTACACCCTGGATAATCTCTTCCGGGGAATTTTCCTTGGCGCTGATCCAAACCCCCTCCATCTCATTTGTGTGTGACTAAGAGACTCTCTACTGTGCGTCTGTAGGAGGAGAGGCTGCATTTCAATGGCATTTAATTGCTCGGGACCAGGAGATAAAACTGAGGGTTTTTAATGTTTTTCAAATCTTGTTTTTCGGATTTCAGATGAGCGTTTGATTCATTGCCATCTGATCAGCATATTTGTACATTCATTCAATTTTCATAACTGCCTGGCCTCGCAGCGCCTCTCAATTAGCCAAACAAAGCAATTAAATCCTTCCATGATTGCAGATAAATATCATCCCAGTGTGTCGTGCACAGGAAATATCCATGTTAACCCGCTTACCATTCCTGGGTCTTCCATCACTGCTCATATCATTGATATATTGCTTGGTTGGTAGCAAGGGAAATTCCTATTTATTAAACACGACCTCTCCTGAGACGTCTGTTAGTAAACACCTGAATCCTCCATTAAATGCCCGTTCTGTAGTATCTTTCACCATAACTCTGATTTAAGCCGTCCCTGTGTTATTTTTCCTGCATATTTTTGAAAAATAAATTTGAATTTTTTTTTTTAAATAATTTGAAATAATTAAAATATTTTGAAAAATATTTTTGACAAATGGGTGTTACCATTTCTCTATCAAAAAGGATGTGCTCCTGCTGAGTCTGAGACTGTCAGCCCTGATTGGACAATATTAGACTGTGTGCGGACACGCCCCCAACTGGTAACACCCAAAACATTTCTAAGAGGAATAACTGCGAAATAGCACAATGCAGAGTTCTAAGAAAAGATGATCCAGAATTACTACATAATGAAGAATACTTAGTAAAATAGACATGTCAGAAATGGTGACATCCTTTATGCTCCACTTTATCATGAGTTTTTGTGCAGAAAATCTAATGGGCATACCTCTCAACTGTACTGTTCTTTATATAGTTCTTTATATGGCCGAACTATATAAAGATGGCCGAATTTAAATGTTGGGTTCCTATATCTAACATGCTTTGCCTAGGGAACTGTTATACATGGAACAAGGATGAACAATCATATAGGAAGTTATTTCCTAACACTCCCTTTTTTCATGGGACTATCCTGCAGACAAGACAGAAAATCTTGAAAATAATAATAATAATAATAATAATAATAATAATAAACTATATACTACTACTACTAATACTACTACTATACTATATAATAATAATAATATACAATATAATATTAATAATAATCATCATCATCATCATCACAATACTACTACTATTATACTATATAATAATAATAATACACTATATAATAATAATAATCACAATACTACTACCAATAATAATAATAATAATAGTAATAATAATAATAATAATAAAATACAATATACTACTAATAATCACAATACTACTACTAATAATAATAATATACAATATATTAATAATAATCACAATACTACTACCAATAATAATAATAGTAATAATAATAGTAAAAAACTATATACTACTACTACTACTTCTATACTATATAATAATAAAAATATACAATATACTAATAATAATAATCACAATACCAATAATAATAATAATATACAATATACTAATAATAATCACAATACTACTACTACTACTACTACTACTACTAATAATAATAATAATGATCATAATCATAATAATATACTATATACTAATTATATTAAAAATATATGATAATATTAATGTTCACAAAATGCTCCTGTGTCTGTGTCCATACCAGACATAGACAGGTTGGCACTGTTTATAGAGAAAAAAGCCTTTTTCCAGTGTTATACAACCAGTTTAAGGCAATATTTGATAAGCAGAGCTATTTCTAAAGTAAGGATAAAAAACTCCATATACAGCACAATGATTAATATGGCTGACTTTGGCAGGTGCCGCTCTTATGTCTATCTCTCTCTAGCTGCTGGCTATAGTTAATATTGCCCATTTTTTAGTCTGTAGGTTTATATACAGTATGTGACATGTCTCTGCAATGCCCTGCTTCAGAAACATTTGTGCCCCTAGCTGGCACTTCTAAAAGTCATCTAGTTTTCTCTGCATCTTCCATTTGCAGTTATCATGAACAATCTAACTCATTTTTTCTAAAGGTCATTGATTTAAAGAGCATTTCCCCTAAAATAAAGGACTTTCATATAAAAGTTACTGAATTTTTTCTTTGTGAAGTTTGTAATATTCAGTAGTTTTTCTCAGAAATCCAGACTCCTATACAATAGCAGATGCCTCTGACAACAACTATTGGCGGTTACTGCGGTGGGCACAAGGGGTTCTTTTCCAAATTTCTATACAGTATATCCTGAACGTCAACAAAATGGTATTGCTGCCTGTTCTCTGCTGTTGTACAATTGTCAGCCCTTAAAGGCGTTCTCCAGGATTGGAAAAGAATGGCAGCTTTGTTACAATATTGCCAGAGTTGTCCACATGTTTTGAGTGGTATCGTGTTCTCAGTACCCCATGAAGTTTTTCCCCTCTAGACTGATAGTAGACATCCAACTCCTTGATTTCTAGTCCCCTAAAAGTGATAGTGACAGCGCTGGAGTCCTCTTCTGGGTCAGACTATGTTAAAATCTGCACCAGAGACACTATCGCAGTTGGAGACGCCATCGCAGTGTCCACCAAAAATCCTGCATGGAGAACTTTTTTCTCTCCCGGTCTCAGTTAAAAACAACCAACACCTGATGAACCCCATTATAGTCAATGTGGTTCGCCAGGCTCTGTGTGTAACCGCTGTTTTAGCAGTCTGTCTCTCTGTTTTTTGGATCCTCCAGCGGACCCAAACCATGGAGAGGCAATGCTACTGTGAACCTAGCGTCAGAGAGGCAAAAGACACTAAACTATATAAAGTGCTTAACACAAAAGATGGATGTACATTGTTACAAATGGATCTGGGCAAGTTAGAAGCTTGGACAGAGATGTGGCAAATGAGGTTTATCACCAATAAATGTAAACTTTTGTAGACAGAATGGAGAAAAACCTTCCAGTATTACTTTCTAAATAGGAAAATGCTGGGTAAAACTAACATGGAAAAGGAAGTTTAGTTGACAGTAAACGTAACTGTAGTAGTCAGTGCCAGGCAGCTGCTGCCAAGGCAAATAAGATTATGGAGTACATGAGAAGGGCATGGGTGATCATGGTGCAAACCTAGCTCTGACACGTTACACATCGTCAGACCGCACATGGGATATTGTGTACTGTTTTGGCCCCTGTTCAGAAGAAAGACATAGCAGTGCTTGAACACGTTCAAAGGTGGGCAAACAAGGCAATAAATGGTATGGGCGACTAGAGGACCCAGAGAAAATATCTAAATGATTTGGTTTGTAAAAAATAAACTCTGTATAAATATATCAAAGGTCAGTATAGAGATGTCTGCTAGGATCTCTTCATACCCAGGACTGAAAGTTTAACAAGAGGACATCCTGTTTAGAGGAGCGAAGGTTTCTAGATATAGAATGTTCTTTAATGTAAGAACATTGAAACTATGGAACTCTCTGGTAGAGGAAACAGTCACAGGAAAATCTCTAAAAGTGTTCAAGAAAGACCAGGATACAGCAGCAGGTTATAGTTATAGACTTTTGGTTTTTGATGTTGATTCAGGTATTTATTCTGATTCTCAGATTGGAGTCAGGAAGAAATGTTCCCCTAAAATTAGGAAAATTTGCTTCTAACTCATGCAGTTTTTGCCTTCATCTGGTTCAACAGGCTGACCTAGATGGACATGAGTCTTTATTCAGCCTTATATACAGTACTATGTTACTATATTAACTGAGTCCCAGACATTCTCTGCACCCCATAAAATGACACCCTGTAGACTGGGAAATGAATATTTAACTCTGCCCTCCTTTGTGGAAAAGGAGAACTTGCTCTAGCTTTTGGAGAATTGTCTCCTAAAATTAATGCCTTGTTTTTTTTTTTTTTAACCTAGTGCCAGGAATTAAAGCCAAACCAGAAAATCTCAAAAAAGAGATAGAGACGCATCCACAAATAACTGTTTTGGGGTTATTGCTATTTTTCAATGGGAAGCATGGTACTAGCTGGCTGGGTGAGAGGTCATAGATATGGCTCAAGAAGGGTTCTATGTCTCCTTAAGGAGACTGTCTTTGCAAGCTACCTTATCGTGTGCAGGGTCTTATAGAATCATAGGTGGCGCTAGAGCAAGTTCTCCTTTTTTCTACCAAGGAGGACTTATTTTCATACTTCCTTCCCTGAAGCCTTGTTGTAGCAGGTTGTCATTCAGTTATTTGAGTGAAAGCTAAAAGAGGATTCAAAATGAATGGGGTAGAGCAAGAGAACCTTCTTAACCCCTTCCTGAAATCCACCATACTATTACTGTACATGTTGGGTCTTTAAAGATGGCGGCCGCTCTGCTGTAGAGCTCCGGAGCTAATGCCTGCGATCTGAGTGAACACTGATCATGGTTATTGTGATTCAGGACACTGCCCAAAGTAAATAAAATGCAGCCAGGGGCCGGTCCCCACCAGAACCATACCTTTTGTGGTGCAGTACACCTCCCCCGTGGTGATATTGTGGGAGCCATCCTATTTTCTTGACAGCTGGGAGCCTTATGAAGCTATTATAGCTATTGGGGCTGGTTTTTCAGTTTTTCTCCAATTCCACCCCATTCTGAATTATTTTCCAGCTTCTCAGTACATTGTATGGAATATTAAATAGTACCATTACAAAGTACAATTTGTCCTGCAAACATTAAGCCCTCATAGGGTTCTGTGAACAGAAACATAACAAAGTCAAAAACGAAAAAAATGAAAAAAAATTGAAAAATGCCTGCGATGGGAAGGGGTTAAGTTGCATGTGTGAACAGACTTCTAATTGATGATGAATTGATGGAACATATCACTTGGGACTGGTACTTGGTAAATATATGTGTGTGCATTAAGCATCACAACATTCCACTTATATGTGCCAAATGACATACTCGTCCCTGCCACTTGCACATGCTGCCTGGGTTAAAGGGTCAGCAGTATTATTGGAAATTGATTTACCACCATGGAATAAAGTGATCTGATGACCATAACATGTCCAGCCTGATAAAGTGACGGTCTCCTATATCTCTAGATGTTCCACATGGCTGATCCTATACGTATTATGAGTTTTATGCTCTTCCCAGTCCTTAATTTGCAGCCACCTGTACTGATCCCAGCTCCCAGTTGCATTGAGAATTATAGAGGACTGTCACTTTGCAATATTGAATCTCCATCTTATAATCCCCTCAACCTTCTACAAGTCAGACTCAAGGTCTACTTAATCCGTCTTTCAGGAGCAAAGTGGAGTCACAACTCTTGAGTGAAATTTCAGTAAATATCAGGAGATTAATCTCATACAGGGATACATTGGTACGTGCCTCCACTTCTCTGACTGTAAATCTTACATCACTCACAGAGAACATGTGATATAGTGTTGGTTATAGGCAGAGCAAGGTACCATCAAGTACATGTAGGTGCAATTTACATATAAATGACTGCATTAAATCTAGCCATGTTATAGTATGCCTGAGCGGACAACATGCAATCCCCAGAGTTCTTCTAGATTTCTAATTAATATTAATTAGAAAGATATTAAAGAATATAAATTTATCTCTTTATATCCCATAGAATATGAAGACCATATAGGGCAAAAGTTCCCCCTACCAGTGCCAGGTGTCCTAATAACGCATACAAAGATGACAATGTACCGGGCATCACAATCTGTGATGTGACGCTCATTAGCAAAGCATTGCATCACATTTTCTTCACCAGTACCTTAGGATCTACGCACACAATCCTATGCACCCATAAAAGCTATGTTCCCATAATGTGCTGATTCCATATGGAGGCATACAGAATCCCTAAGAAATAAAATTGTGCTCTATCATATATCATATTGAGGAGCAGTGTAATAAGTATCCATGGGGTCCTATAGCAAACTTTGCAATGAGACGATTCGAAGTAAGTTTGGGACATGAAAAGCTTATGGTTATTATTGGTTTACCCTAATACACATGGATATTGCACACAAGGTGAAGTTTTGCATCACAAGGATAATTTTTTGACAGAACATAGCTTTATTTACAATCAGTCATCGACACTGGACTTCGACCCAGTAAATAGTGCAAGCAAACTAAGAAGCGCAGAAACACAATATACACTAAAGGCACAAACCCTCCATTATACAATACACCTGTAATATATCAACATTGCAATAAAGCTTCACACATTAAGCAACAAAGCAACAGGGATGTGATAAGGGATGGAGAGAAGGGATAGAGGCAAAAGGGAGGGGCAATAGAGGCAAAAAGGAGGGGCAACACAGGCCAGAAGCTTTAATGAATTACAGAGGAGATCGGAGAAGGAGAGTGGTATCAGTCCTCTTCTTCATCAATGTCCAGGCTGTCCTTAATGGAATAGTCTCTGAGCAGGTCAAGGATGAGCCTGTAATAGTCCTGCATGGAGATCCTCACCCAGTTTATAACCTGGCGTTTCCTGGCAAGCCACAAAACATCCTATAGAAAGTTCATAAGACACCAGGCTTTCTGGATAGCGCCAATGCTGTGGGTCCCAGGGAAGAGTCCATAGAGCACCAAGCTTTGCCCTAGGCTGCTCCAGAGGACAGTCTCTAAGTTCATTTTCCAGCACACCCAACATGGCCTGCATAAAATGGCATTCCCAGAAGAGATGCAAGCAGATGGGCAGTACATGCCAATCCCAATCCCCCTGAATGACCTTCCATGCTGGCAATGGTTTTTGTGCCCATTGGTTAACCTGATAAAAAACACATATTTTGACACAGTCTCAGCAGTGGTAACAGTGACTTTAGGAATAGACTCCAGTCAGGCTTGAGCCCTCCAGCTGGTATTCCTTCACAAACACGGGCAGGTACTGGCAGTCCCAAGGAAAGTCCCACTTGTGCCATCCCCTCTTTCTCCAGACAGGCAGAAGCAAGGCATGGAGCTGCCTGCTGAGCCTCACTAAAACTAGCACAACATATTATAATGTGCCAGATCCTACACTATACGTTACCCCCTGCATCTCATCCTAATAAAGCTTCACACATCAATAAAGTGTTAAGGAATGGGGGAGAGGGAATAGTGAGAAGAACCATGGGCATGAAATTTTATTGAAGGACACACATAGCAATGGGAGATGGGTATCAACCATATTCTTCAATGACATCTGGACTGCCCATGATGGAATAATCTCTGAGTATCAGTTTGTGGTAGATGCAGATTGATAATCACTCCCAGACCATAAACAGGTTACCCCTCATCAATAGAGAGCAGAATGACTGGATGAATGGATAAAATGCCTTACACACAGCTCAAGGAGTCCTGTTTTTTTTTTTTTTTACTGAAGAGACACCACGGCATATGGAGACGTAGGCAAACTAGCTCATACCAGTCATCTAGTAACTCTTCTCGGTCCTGATGAGGTGCAAGCACCCCGAATCACAGCTGTCTACAGATGGGTGTATCTGGTATGACTGCTATGAGGATTCCCATGAGGAATTGTGTCTCTTTAATGAAAAACAGTACGCCTAAGATTAGATAGATAGAATAGAGTAATAGAGAAATACTGTAGATAATGGAGGAAGAGAGATGGATAGAAAATACAGAGAGAAGATGGATTAGCGAAAGAAAGAAGATAGATAATAGATAGACAGACAGACAGATAGATAGATAGATAGATAGATAGATAGATAGATAGATAGATAATACATAGATACTGGAGAGCCACAGGTTGGAAACCATTAGGTGATGGTAAAGAATATTATGCTTCGGATGATAGTCCATTCAGATTTACAGTAGAGGGCTGTCTCCCCATGTTACACTACAGTGACTACGGGCTCCATCATCATCATTCTTCAGCTCCAGAAGCTCCAATCAATAACATTGCATCATAGTCCTGACATTTTATGGCCATCTAATCGCTTACAGCCCTATAAACCAGGCGGACGGCACTAATTTCATCATTTAAATGTAGATTTAAGAGTCATTGAGAGTTAAATGGAAGTCGTTTCATCCCTTGAATTATCTGGATCCAGCACAATGTACCTATGAATTCTGAAATCCTGCCAGCACTCTAAACTCTGTGACAATGCCTATAAACGTGTCATGCCTGAAGTCTTGCCAATGTATTAAACATAATGAACCAGGGGAAGGGTTCAAGTGACCCCTTAGACAAGTCAGTGGCTGGGACTTTTAATACCCACCAGTGATTTATGGGGGAGTCCTGGGGATAAGAACCCAATGAGGAGGTCATTTCCGTAATGGAATTGGGGAACTTCTTAACTAAGGTGCTATATAGGTAGTATATTGCAGAGCCTCAGTGACCATGACCTGGTACGTAATCGTAACTAGACACTCATCACAAGTTTAGTTCAGTGTCGTATGCTTCTGCAAGACGGCCTTGTGCTCTTCAACCTCATTTTAATGCAGTTTTTTGTTGTCTTCCTTGGAACATTATCAATTCTTTTTTATCTTGATAGTATTGACTTTTATACACCGTAAACATGGCATAAAACCTTTCACAAATTCCCCTACAGTTTCAGTTCCAGTTATAAGAAAAACTTTTCAGAAATGAATAGAGTAGAGGAATATAAGAAAATGTACAATATAGCTTATTAAAGAAAAATGCTTCTTTCTCCACTTATCAGGCTCTTCTTATAACTCACAACCGAGCCTTTCCTAGAAATTTATGGATGCTTCCTTCTTTTCTGCGATTCTGAAGGCCAAGAATAAAAAGTGCACCTTTTCAGGGAACCTCAGATACCCATGTGGTGCTGGGAAACGCTATGACCTACAGACGAAGAGGCATTATACCAGGCTTTCACAAGAAGAAGCATCTCCCATATATCCTGCTTACTGTATATACTACATTAGACCTACCTTTATTCTCCAAGGGTATACCTTCCCTAATCTGGACAGATTTTTGTAGTGATAGATTTGGATGAAAACTTCTTTAACCCCTTAAGGAGGCAGCTCTTTTGGTCCTTAAGGCTGCAGTGATTTGTTTTACCTTACCTTTTGAAAGCCATAACTTGTTTCTTTCAGTGTAGTCATATGAGGGCTTGGTTTTTCTGGGACGAGTTATCATTTTCAATGCCATATTGGAGTGTATATACATTATTGATTAACTTTCACTAACTCTCGAGGGGGAGAATGGGAAAATAATCAATAATTACAAAACAAAATTTATATAGTTTAGTAAATTTGTTTTTCTGTCACTATATTTTCAGACCCATAACTTTTACAGCTTGTATTGGTATCATTTGGGGTATACATACATTATTGTGCAAATGTTAAAGCAGGTGTGGGAAAAATACTGCAAAGTGTTAATAGTGTATAGTCAATTAACAAAATGAAGTGAATGAAGAAAAGAGAATTCTAATCCCATCTATATTTGGCGTGAGCTTTGCCCTTTGGGCCATATCAGCACTTCCAGGACTCCTCCTCCAAAGGGCGCTCACACTAACTATTGATAGGATTTAGATTTCTCTTTTCTTCATTCTCTCCATCTATAGAAGATCTGTGCTTAGTTCTCCAGGATGTTTGGTCAACCGAGTTCCTTCAAAAACTGCCTGCAAGTGTATCGAGAAGAATTGATGGAAGACAAAGGGTAAAGGTCACACCAAATTTTGATGGGATTTACATTTCTCTTTTCTACATTCACTTTTCATTTTCCTAATTGGGAAAAATAAACTATTAACCCTTCTATTTTTGAAAGTATTTTTACTTTGCCGCATTTTTTCCACACCCATCTATTTTTGATACAGCAAAGGAATGGAGTTATAGGAGTTTTCTGATCAATACAAATCCTGGCCATATTCCCTATTAGAGTATATAGATAGGTCTACTGTTCTCTACAAAACAGAACACTACATAGGTAGCTATTCATCCGAATGGACACCATGTAATGCCAGATTTGGCTGCTACTGACTGGCTGCAGCTACCACTGGAAAATAAGTTGTTTGCCAAGGGTGCCCAAAGCCAGACCCATGTCCTATCATGGGTTAAATGAAGCAAAAAATTTGCATTGCACACTGTATATTTCTTTAATGTGTTTGCTTCTATAATATAAGAGGTGGGTGGATTTGCCCTTACCCTTATTTACTTCTGCCCTTGTACCTCAACCCCTTATAACTCTTAAGGAAGAGATTAGACATCTCTCTATAATTTTGATAAATTGAGCATTTAACCTATAGACATTTGCAAAGAGTCTTCTCACCTCCCATCTACTACTCCTCTCACTTCTATTCCATATAGATACCCATTACCAGATAACCTATTGACTTCAGCACCCCCTCAGCAATGGCTGATAACAATTACACATGTACATGCAGGGAGGTGAGGAACAGCTTGGTTCTTGATGATTTTATGCATATGTTATTTATAGTAATTACATATAATTGCCGGGTATTCCCCCTCCCCCACACCTGATAAACTCTGCAAGTGCATAATGTATGAGATGTGTAGGTAAAGGTATTAGTGAGAATACACAATGCACAAATTACAGAGTTTACTCATTACATAGAAATGGATAATTCCTGTAGATATCAATCAGTAGAACTGCGCAGGTATCAACTGATATCAGAAGGGATATCATTTCCCTGCAGTTCCCGTACCGATGAACCACTGGGCGCACATTTCTGCAAATAAATCAAAATGGTATAAATGGCATGATAAGTTTGGCACAGCTTGGAGCTTAGCATGTCAGTGACAGAAATCTGATCTGCTTCAGGATTTCTGTGTACTGGTTATTGGTGTATTTCAGGACCATGGTCAGCTCATTGTGGTATAATACTAGTATAATGTACCGTGTTAGCCATCGAAAGTAGTGGAAGAGTGAAGTATAATACTAGGCATAGGGCAGTAATGTACACAGCTGGTACCAGGGACAGCACCCCGTAACACTAAGCACAGCTCAGACTGGGTTCACATCCGTGCCGGCATCTCCAACCCATTGGTGGAGAGAAAAGTTTTCTCTATGCCACATTCAGTTTTGAAACAGTGGTCAATCGACAGACACCCAGCGGACCCCAGTATCATCAATGTGTAACCACTGTTTTAGAGGGCCGGCTCTCCTTCATTTGGGTCCCCTGAAGGAGACCAAAGAACTAGTGTGAACTTAGCGTCACAGTACATAGGATTAAAATCATAGGAGCGTAAAGGTTTTTTTTTCAGGAATTATAAATTAGGTCATCAATGAATTAGATCAGATATTCGGAGGCTTACCAAGCACAGCACCTGCGGTCAGGCCATGTGACCAATGAATGTGACATCACATGTCCGATGTCAGTGCCAGTTCAAAAAGCTGAACCTTTGGAGTCCCAGATGCCAGACCCCCATGGATCTCCAATTGATGATCAGTTCTAAGGATAGATCAGCAATTTCAAAGTCCCAGAAAACCCCTTTAAGACTGGCGCTTCCTACACCAGTCTTAATCCATGCCATTGCTAGCTGTGATGAACCGACCCTCAGTTTTATATCTTTCTTGGAAGTGTGTTTTACTTGCTTATGTCAGTCCTTTCCCCACTTGGAATGCGGTGCTTTAGTTGAGTCCACATTGCTGGACGATAGGCTTCACTGGTTTTATGTGTGTTCATTGGAGATGGCTTGCTATAGCCAGGCACTTTTATTATCCCTGGCCAGATGGGATGGGGGATAGCAAGCCAGTGACCTTAACTTCACCCATCTCTCCGAGGGTTCTGCAAAGGAGGGAGAAGGGGGGCTGCCTGGGTGCAAGGGGTGGGTGGAGCACTAGCCATATGCTGTGGGCAGACCTGGATTCTGGGGTCATTCAGCAAAGAGGCAGTAAGGAGCTCTGATCTGGGAGAAGATGAGAGGGCCTGCCCTACTGAGGAATGCTTTGAGGGCCTAGCAGTGAGGCCTGAAGCCTTTCCCTTTGTTCTGGACAGCATGTAGAAGGATTGTTTTATGCAACTTGCTTAAGCTTGCGCCCTAGGCCCAAAACTCTGCTGTGGCCTAGAGAAACGGACTACGAGTCTTTGGGTGGAAGCTGGAAGAGATACAGCTAAGAGATAGCTGTGATCAGGAATCTTCCTGAGGTCTGGTATTATTTCTATATTTTATTCCCGTTTTTTTTATGTGCCGTATCATTGCTCTTTTGCTTGTATGTTTATGCTTGATCATATTAATATTGTATATTTCTGTATATGCTATTAATCCATACTGACCCACTTGGGTTATTAAATATATAAAATTTATATCGCTCGTTTCGTTTTTATCCTATGACCCGGTCTACTCAAGGTGTGTGAGTGGGAGGTTAAGAAAGAAGTTTGATCGCAGGCGTGCCAGACGGCTGGGCGAGGCGATATTCTTCACAGTGGTGGCAGCGTTGTGGGATCTTAGGATAACAGTGTGTGGGTGTGGTATCACGCAGACACTGGGGATTGCGGCAATCCTATGGAACGAGTGCGGTATGAGATCAAGCTTAAAATACGGTGAAAGTTTGGTACAGTACTGTTCCCTCCCTTCTTCTTTTTTCTGTCCTATCTTTTATTTGGCAACGACTTCCAGTGGATGTCTCAGACTCTGAGAAGTGGAGTCAGGAGACATCAGCAACTGACTGATACAAACGCTGAGCAGATGGCTGATATGGAAAGTGCTGCAGCTGGGTAGGACGAGGAGCAGAGTCCTGAGGGGCTGGCACAAGAAAACATCACCATGCCAGACGGTTCAGCAGGTGCCCTGACCCCAGAGGTAACTGTGCCTGGAGGGACCAGTAGCCCCAGTTCTGTTGGGGTAACGGACTTATACTTGCAAATGGCCTTACAGCAGATAGACGCCAGTGACTATAGCACCCGTCTGAAGGTGATCCGCCAGTACCAAGCTGCTGAAGCTGCAGAGCGCCGGGCGGAGAGAGAGGCCTCTGCCGCTGCTGCAGAGCGTCGGGCGGAGAGAGAGGCCGCTGCTGCAGAGCGTCGAGCGGAGAGAGAGGCCGCTGCTGCTGCTGCAGAGCGCCGGGCGGAAAGAGAGGCCGCTGCTGCAGAGCGTCGGGCGGAGTTGGAGCATCAGCTTGAGCTAAAAAAGCTGGAACTTTGCCAGCAGGCGCAACCTTACCCTGCACCAACTCCAGGAGCCCGAGCACTAAAGATCCGATCCGAGGACTTTCCAATCTTGGAAGATAACGGGGACTTGGACTCGTTTTTGCGGGGATTTGAGCGGGTGTGTAAGCAGCATCATATTCCCCAGGCAGAATGGGCCCATTACCTGTCTCCCCGGCTGAAGGGAAAAGGCCTGGATGTTTCCACGAGCTTACCAGTGGACGCGGACTATGAGACCATCAAAACGGCGCTGATCCAGAGATACCGGCTCACGCCGGAGGTGTACCGCAAAAAGTTCCGGAATATCCAGCGGGGTCCCACAGAGAGCTATGCGGATGTTCTGCACCACTTACAGGTTACATTCTGGCAGTGGATCAAAGGACTTACTGTCACCACGTTTGAGGGAATTGGGGATCTTATGATAAAGGAACAATTTCTCCAGGTGTGCCCTCTGGAGGTCCGCCAGTTCGTGTGTGACTGGAAACCCAAAACAGCAGACAAGGCTGCAGAGATTGCTGACGACTATGTGTCCACCAGGGAGCAAGGGATCAAGAGAGGAGCCACACTGCAGAGACCCCCAAGCGGGAAGGAGGGGCAAAGTTGGAGTTCACCACAGCCTGCGGTCTCCAAGTGGGGTAAGACAAACTCTGTCCCGGGTTCCCCCTCTACTTCCCCTGTCCCAAGAACTCTGTGTGCCCGAGGAACCACCTCTAAATCCCAAGGAGAGGTCCGGCGGTGTCATGCCTGTAACCAGCCAGGACATTTCAAGGCGGAGTGCCCCAACCGCTCTAAGAACCCCCCTGTTTCCCCAGCCACGGCAGCTGGCTCATCTGTATACTTGGTGGGGAGGGAGGGGTTGCAATCCGATGCCAACAGTCAATAGGTCATTGTGGGGGGTAAAGTGGTCATGGGATTTCGGGACACTGGGGCGCAGATTACTCTGGTGCAACCTGACTTGGTCCCTGCTGACAGTATTATCCCTGGAAAAACTCTGACCCTGAAGGGTATTGGACAAGAACGCGTAACTGTGCCCATGGCTTGCGTCCATTTGGACTGGGGTGCGGGAAAAGGGATGCGTGATGTGGGGCTAATGTCTGATCTGCCTGCCAATGTACTATTGGGAAGAGATTTGGGGCCCTTGGTGTCCCAATATGGGGTGGGAGCAGCCCCACCTCGCTGTGACAAAATGTCTGTACTGAAGGATGATTTTAATGAGGTGTTGAAGCCTGTCACACAGGCAGAGGCAGAGGGAGGGGTCAGCCTTTTGTCTCCGCTTGCTGTGTGTCCAGCTAAAGTAATCAGTGAGCCGGTGAATGAGGCATTGTGGAATGCTGACCTGGCTGTAGCCCCGCCCACATCTGCAGGTGATGAGAGCCCCCTCAGTGTGACCCAGGCTCAGCCATTCACTCATGCAGTTCACTGTGAATCAATGAATGAATGCAATGTCAATGTAATTGCTAATTCTTGCCTTGCAGGTTTACAGGGTAGCTCTTCTGAGATGCTGGGGGCAACCCCAACTGAGGACAATGTGCCAGGTGGTCAGGTGGGTCACGGGGATCTCAGGGCCGATCCGGATGAGGAACGGACCGCTGGTGTTGTGGTGGTAACCCGCAGCCAGAGTGCTAGAGGGGTGGAAGGCGCTCCGACCCCTGAGCCGTTCCCTCTGTCACCCGGAGATGGCACTGAGGCCGCTGTGACTAGCCTCCCCACACTGGAGCCGGAGGAGCCCGGCGGGTATGTGACATGCACTTCTCTTCTGTCTGGGTCCAGTCAGGAGTTCAGGGACGCTGTCCAAGCTGACTGCAGTCTGGGCGCATTGAAGGAGCGTGCCGATCAACCTCCCTTGGAGTTGGACAAGGACCGCGTGTACTGGGAGCAAGGGAGGTTGTACCGGGAAACAATCACCACAAAGGGAAAAGAAAGTCGGCTCAGGAAGAAACATTTGGTGGTACCCCAACCCTATCGGGTGGAGTTGTTGCGAATTGCTCATGATATTCCACTGGCAGGCCACCTGGGGATCGCTAAGACCAAGGCTCGCCTCAGCCACTTATTCTACTGGCCTAAAATGGGGACAGATGTAGCTAAATACTGCCGTTCATGTGACACTTGTCAGAGGATGGGCAAGGCGGGGCAAGGCTCAAAAGCCCCAATGATACCTATGCCCATCATAACCGAACCTTTCCAGCGGGTGGCTGTGGATCTCATTGGACCCCTGTCCATTCCCAGCTGCACCGGGAAACGTTTCATATTGACGGTAGTAGACTATGCTACTAGGTACCCGGAAGCTGTTGCTCTGTCTTCCACCCGGGCTGATGTAGTGGCCAAGGCTCTGGTAGGCATCTTCTCCCGTGTTGGATTTCCCAGAGAGATGCTCACAGACCAAGGTACCCAGTTCATGTCTGCCTTGATGCAAGGCCTGTGTAAGGTAACAGAGGTGCAACATCTGGTGTCCAGCCCGTATCACCCACAGACCAATGGCCTGTGTGAACGGTTCAATGGCACCCTGAAGCAGATGCTCAGGAAGTTAGTCGAGTCCCACGGGCGCGACTGGGAGCCTTATCTCCCGCACCTGCTGTTCGCATACCGGGAGGTGCCGCAAGCCTCAACGGGGTTCTTCCCCTTTGAGCTCTTGTACGGGAGACGTGTACGTGGGCCCCTAACTCTTGTGAAAGAGTCCTGGGAAGGAGAAACAGCCATCCAAGGTGTGCCAGTCATGCCCATGGCCCAAGTGCAGATGGCATGGGGTGCTGGAGGTGGGACCCAAGAAGGGGGTGTGTCAAATGTATTACCTGTCAATGTATTGTGGAGGGATGGTTTGGGGAAGCATGATCTCAGTCATTTGCCCAAGGTATCATCATCACCCACCCAAGTACAGGAGGAAGAGGATGTAGGTTTGGAAGCAAAGGGGGAGGTGCAGAATCCCCTAGAACTCTCCCAACTAGCGGCTAGTGTGGGAGAGACCCTGAGAGACTGCCGGGAAGGGGTCTCTGAACCGGTACCACAAGGGCCTGGGGTTGCGAGTGTGGATCTGCGGGATGCCAGCACTCAGAACGAGGTCCCAGTGCAGGCCGGGGGTAGCCAGGTGGGCGGAGACTGCCGGGATGGGGTCTCAGCACCGGTACCACAAGGCCCTGGGGTTGTGAGTGTGGGTCTGAGGGACGCAAGCACTCGGGGGAGGGACCCAGAGCAAGCAGGAGGTAGCCAGGTCTACTTAATTCAGAGCCTGAACCTTAGAAGAGTCTCCATTCAGACAGGAGAGGAAGAGGGTATCAGTACGCCAGGAATATGGTCAGGGACCAGCGCAGGTCCCGGCGGGGTGAGGCCGCCAAGGTGTCCGCGGAAGGCGATCTTAGGATCGTCCTTCCTCCCGACACGCTCTAAAAGGGGGAGGTGTGATGAACCGACCCTCAGTTTTATATCTTTCTTGGAAGTGTGTTTTACTTGCTTATGTCAGTCCTTCCCCCACTTGGAATGCGGTGCTTTAGTTGAGTCCACATTGCTGGACGATAGGCTTCACTGGTTTTATGTGTGTTCATTGGAGATGGCTTGCTATAGCCAGGCACTTTTATTATCCCTGGCCAGATGGGATGGGGGATAGCAAGCCAGTGACCTTAACTTCACCCATCTCTCCGAGGGTTCTGCAAAGGAGGGAGAAGGGGGGCTGCCTGGGTGCAAGGGGTGGGTGGAGCACTAGCCATATGCTGTGGGCAGACCTGGATTCTGGGGTCATTCAACAAAGAGGCAGTAAGGAGCTCTGATCTGGGAGAAGATGAGAGGGCCTGCCCTACTGAGGAATGCTTTGAGGGCCTAGCAGTGAGGCCTGAAGCCTTTCCCTTTGTTCTGGACAGCATGTAGAAGGATTGTTTTATGCAACTTGCTTAAGCTTGCGCCCTAGGCCCAAAACTCTGCTGTGGCCTAGAGAAACGGACTACGAGTCTTTGGGTGGAAGCTGGAAGAGATACAGCTAAGAGATAGCTGTGATCAGGAATCTTCCTGAGGTCTGGTATTATTTCTATATTTTATTTCCATTTTTTTTTATGTGCCGTATCATTGCTCTTTTGCTTGTATGTTTATGCTTGATCATATTAATATTGTATATTTCTGTATATGCTATTAATCCATACCGACCCACTTGGGTTATTAAATATATAAAATGTATATCGCTCGTTTCGTTTTTATCCTATGACCCGGTCAACTCACGGTGTGTGAGTGGGAGGTTAAGAAAGAAGTTTGATCGCAGGCGTGCCAGGCGGCTGGGCGAGGCGATATTCTTCACACTAGCACAGGATGAATTACTAAAAGGCTCCGGCTCCTTTGTGTGCGGATTTACCACCTATTCTTTAGTGCCAAATACCCTATTCCACAGAGCAGTTAACGCTTTATTTCCAGTATATGACGACGGTCAGCATGGACCAAAACATCAATCTTGCTGGACATTAGGGAACATCTCAATAAATGCAAATCTAAGAGTTCTTTTCCTTTGATGTCTGACCGGGCTGGACCCCGACACCACCACCTTCTAAAAATTTTGGTGTCAGGTTCAGGTTCATAATTCACGGCAGATTTCTGGCATGAGATATAGTAAATTTTTCAGACAGAAGTGCCCCATCCTGGACCATTTTATTCTCCACCTTACTCCGCCCACTTTTGTAAGATACGCCAACAATGTAAGGCATCTTTGGCGCGAAAAAAAAAAAGAAAACTGACATAGATGGATTAGTAAAGTAAAAGGAGAAGAGAGACCTGGACAGTACATAGGATTGTTAGCGAACCAACACTAATATAGAGAATAACATGTATTGCAGTTTTCTAATATGGACTATTCATTTTACATAGAGGGAAGAATGTGTGGACTTCAGATATCTGAAAGTTGTCAGCACATCCATAAGCAGAAATCAGAAGAGGAGGAAATAATGAAGTGCTTTATACCACTGCCCGCGGCAAGTCACTAAGCCTCGCAGAATCAATAGGTGGACATCTCTGACCTTAAGGCAATGGTTTTTAAGCTTCAAATTATTTGTAGTAAATTCTATAATTCTGCAATATTGCTGAGATTTGTTGACTGATTTTCTTGCCTTTATGACAAGCATGTTTGGGCAAATGGAAATCACTATCCTTCCATATTGAGTGTACTTGTACTTTGTGGGAATCCTCAGCCAAGATACAAGGAAACCTGGATAGGAGACAATACCTTATATTTTTATTCCCAATTTACCAAGGCAAAAAGTAACTTTTCTTTACCTCTCTAATTAAAACTTTACTTTTACTCCATTTCCTAAAAAAAATAAAAATATATAATACCTGCACCAACAAAGAAAAGTTATTGGGATTTTCCCATGTAACAAATTATACTCTATCCAAAGGATAGGGGATAACTTGCAGATCAGTGGGGGTCCGACCACTCATACCCCCACTGATCAGACTTTTGTGCCCTGTTCTGAATGGAGTGGTGGTCGGGCTGAGCACTGTTCTTTGGCATTTTACCATTGAAATTAATGGAGCGGGGTGCGCGCTACCCAACCACTGCTCCATTCAGTATTGGGAGAAAAAGTCTGTGTGGTCAGACTCCCACTTATTTTGTGGGAAAACCCCATTTAAAGAACAGTTATCCTAAAATACATATTGGAAAGTGGCTGGTGATTTTTATTAGTAATTTTTGCCTTGAGCAGTTGGAAATAAAACAGTTGAGTATACCTAACCACCCACTTGGGGATCCATTATGTCAAGTAGTTTGCTGACTTAAGGGCTCATAGAGCCCATAATGTATCTAAGTGAGTCCCTGATGCTATATAAAGAAACACAGAAGTTTTGTTCTCACAGATCCAGATGAAATTTGTCAAGAAAAAGGCTGCAGCATGTTCTATGCCATATTATGAATGCATTCAACTCCTATAAGAATTGCTGGCATGGTGGTGAGTGCTGATATTGAAATTTCATGTAGCATATATATTCATCCACTATAGTCCTGAGCACTTATTACCGCTCACATTATTGGGTCTTTTTATAGGCAAAACACTGATAGAAAGACTTGTGACCAGGTCTGAAAAGCTGAGTAACATACATCATCTAACAGATGATATCACCCTGAGCATTTTGGTGTTTTGTTTATCCAAATCCATTCAGCCATTCCTCAGATATATAGTGGGTACGGAAAGTATTCAGACCCCTTTAAATTTTTCATTCTTTGTTTCATTGCAGCCATTTGCTAAAAGCAAAAAAGTTCATTTTATTTCTCATTAATGTACACTCAGCTCCCCATCTTGACAGAAAAAAAAACAGAAATGTAGATATTTTTGCAAATTTATTAAAAAAGAAAAACTGAAATATCAAATGGTCATAAGTATTCAGACCCTTTGCTCAGTATTGAGTAGAAGCCCCTTCCTTTTGAGCTAGTACAGACATGAGTCTTCTTGGGAATGATGCAACAAGTTTTTCATATCTGGATTTGGGGATCCTGTGCCATTCTTCCTTGCAGATCCTCTCCAGTTCCGTCAGGTTGGATGGTGAACGTTGGTGGAGCCATTTTCAGGTCTCTCCAGAGATGCTCAATTGGGTTGAGGTCAGGGCTCTGGCTGGGCCAATCAAGAATGGTCACAGAGTTGTTCCGAAGCCGCTCCTTTGTTATTTTAGCTGTGTGCTTAGGGTCATTGTCTTGTTGGAAGGTGAACCTTCGGCCCAGTGTGAGGTCCAGAGCACTTTGGAAGAGGTTTTCTTCCAGGATATCTCTGCAAACTCTATGCGGGCTTTTATATGACTTGCACTGAGGAGAGGCTTCCTTCGGGCTACTCTGCCATAAAGCCCCGACTGGTGGAGGGCTGCAGTGATAGTTGACTTTGTGGAACTTTCTCCCATCTCCCTATTGCATCTCTGGAGCTCAGCCACAGTGATATTTGGGTTCTTCTTTACCTCTCTTTACCTCTCACCAAAGCTCTTCTCCCACGATTGCTCAGTTTGGCTGGACGGCCAGGTTTAGGAAGAGTTCTGGTCATCCCAAACTTCTTCACATTAAGGATCATGGAGGCCACTGTGCTCTTAGGAACCTTGAATGCTACAGAAATTCTTTTGTAACCTTGGCCAGATCTGTGCCTTGCCACAATTCTGTCTCTGAGCTCCTTGGGCAGTTCCTTTGACCTCATGATTCTCATTTGCTCTGACATGCACTGTGATCTGTGAGGTCTTATATAGACAGGTGTGCACCTTTCCTAATCAAGTCCAGTCAGTTTAATTAAACACAGCTGGACTCCAATGAAGGAGTAGAACCATCTCAAGGAGGATCAGAAGGAAATGGACAGCATGTGAGTTAAATATGAGTGTCACAGCAAAGGGTCTCAATACTTATGACCATGTGATATTTCAGTTTTTCTTTTTTAATAAATTTGCAAAAATATCTACATTTCTGTTTTTTTTCTGTCAAGATGGGGTGCTGAGTGTACATTAATGAGAAATAAAATGAACTTTTTTGCTTTTAGTAAATGGCTGCAATGAAACAAAGAGTGAAAAATTTAAAGGGGTCTGAATACTTTCCATACCCACTGTAGGTCCTTTTTAGTGTTGATACAAATTAAGGTATAGTAGCCAAGTAGGCGGTAACATTGCATGTTATACAGCACACAGAGACCGCGCCCACAGACTATAGTAGACTATAATTGGCATAAACACTAAAAGGGCTTATATCTGTGGAATGGCTGAATCCATTTGGATAAACAAACCTCCAAAATAATCAGGGTGACAGCGCCGATAAGATGATGGATAACATTGGGCTTTTCATCCTCTTTAAATACGAAGTGGTCATGAGGCACAGCTCACATGGTTAGTTCACCTCTGGTCTTTACAGCTAAAGAGTTATGCTGGGACTACAATATTGATAACCTATCTATAGGATAGGTCATCAGTATCACATAGACAGGAGTCCAACATCTGGCACCCCCACCAATCAGCTGTTAGAAGCAGAGCTTGGGTGAGTACCACTTCTCTTTCACAGGTAAGTGAAGTATTAGAGGGGATGCCGGGTGCTTGACTTCCATCATCCTGTTGTTCATGATTTATAATAAGGATAGGACATCAATATCAAAGCTGAAAAAGTACTTTAAAGCCCACTTCACACGTCAGAATCTGGCACTGATATTGAGGCGGATTCTGCCCCAAAATCAGCAGCAGATTTTGCTTTTCATTGAATTCATGAGCAGAAAAATTAAGTGTCCTGCTCAATCTTGCCACTGATTGCGCAGAGCTGTGGCAGAATGCCGGGGGCCAGAAAATGAAGAGGAACTTGAAGCGGATATCCACCTCAAATTCCTCTTCATTTTCTGACATCTGAACGGTGCCTAAGAATCAAACCAGGACGTACAACACCTATAAATGCACCACCATAAAACCTTTCATAACACTATTGAGATTCATAATACACATCCATATAATCCATGGAAGGTCTTGCTATGAATTCTGATGCGATGACTGGATGTAACCTTCATCAGGATGCTCATCCTAAAAGATAAAAGTCGCTCCCATGACAACGTGCGTCTCTCCTATATATTAGGTGTTTTTTTTCGCTCACATCCACCAATTGAGTGTCTTGTTTTCTTTGGTTCCATAGTCTTATTTCAGACCTCACTTGCAGAGACAGGCTGCAATTCTTTCATAAGTACACTTGACAGCATCCTTCCTCCCGACAAGAAAGTAGCCGGTCCTTTTAGTCTTTTTTAAGTTAAGTGCCTTAAAGTAATGGTTCCGATCTTCAATAGGAACATAGGACATAAGTGTCTTTCATCGCTGGACATTTCACCCCAGAAATATTGTCAGAGCCCTATAATTCTATAGCTGAGATGTAACACACTGTGTGTTGTCGGAGCTGCAATTAAATGTACAATAGACAAGGTGCGACGGATGTATAACATGTGCTCTGCCATACTTACTCTCAGATATGTCACAAATGTGTACTTCTGTCTCTATGTGTCTCGGATCGGGGCTATAGTGATATTTACTATTAGTTATTAATCTTAAACTATATTTAGATTTTTTTTTTCTGAAAGGCTTTTTGTGTTATTTTTTGATTCATACAAAAAGCTATGATTTGACTATGAAGAATTTTAACCCCTTCCTACTCTGTGCCATACGGTTACGCCATGCTGAGCGCATAGTTAACACTCAGCACTGTAATAGCCTGTGGTATGACTTCTGGGTTTCAACAGTATTACACAGCCGAGACCCGGGACTAGCTGCCGGAATCGGAAAATACTCTGACCCTGGCAGTTTAACCCCTCAGATGCCATGATCTGGGTGGTTCAGGAGCACACGCCCTTTCCACCCTTCGGATCCCACACAATCTCGTCCGAGGGGTTGCTATACAGCCTAGAGGCCAAGCAACGACACATTGCAATCGGAGATTCCAGGTTGTAATTCCCTTGTGGGACAGGAAAAAAAAAAAAAAAGTTAAAAAGAAAGTATAAAAAATAAATAAATAATAAAAAGTTAAAAAGCCCAATAAGTATAAATACTGTAATGTGCAAATTAATATATTTTGATCACCTCACGCACATTAATGTATTTTGGTCACCTCGCTTCCCCCCCAAAATTGGTACCAATAAAAGCTACTAATTGCCCCATAAACAAAGGGCCTCAACTAAACAGTAAAAAAAAAAAGTTATAGGCTTCAGAATACGGTGACCCCAGGAAAATCATTCATTTTCGAAAAAAAGACATTTTATTAGTAAAAGTGTTAAATATAATAAAACCAATATAAATACGATATCGCAGTAATTGTATTGTCCTGCCGGACAAAGTTGCCGTGACATTTTTAATGCTGAGTAAACACCATAGCAACAGAATGCAAAAAATAATGATAGAATTGTGGGGGGTTTTCCCACGAACCCCCCAAAACGGTTAATAAAAGCTAATCAAAACATTATATGGTGCCAAATGAAAGTACAACTGATCACACAAAGAATAAGCCCTCACTTAGCATGTAAACAGAAAAATAAACAAGTAATGAATTTTGGAAGGTGGAGAAGGAAAATATTAAAAAAAGTTGCAGAGTGTTAACATTCAAACTACCTGCGTCCTTAAAGGGTTAATCATTGAGTAGTAGTTGTAATACAGAAAGTTATGTTGTACAGTTTCTTGACCTTCTTTTTTCTATTGAAAAGCCTATATAAGGCTAAGGCCCCACGTTGCGGAAACACAGCTTTTTTTGTTGCAGATTTTATTGCGGCTTTTTGAGCCAAAGCCAAGAATGGCTACAAAAGGAATGGTGAATATATCGGAAGCTTCTTATACTTCTCCCTTCTGCTCAATCCTCTCCTGGCTTTGGCTTAAAAAACTGCAACAAAATCTGCAACAAAAAAAGCTGCGTTTCCGCAACGTGGGGCCTCAGCCTTAGAAGGTCTGGAAAAAAAAGCCGTGACTAGAGCATGTTCATTTTGCCATTGTCTTAAAAAATGCACTAAGGGCGGGCTCTACATTGTGAAAACGCCGCATTTTACATTACCTGCAAAGTGGATGGGATTCTGGCTAATCCCATCCACTCATTGCAGAAAAAAATGCTGCGGAAATGCTCTGATTTCAAAAACGCAAATTGCAGCATGTCAATTATACCTATGGAAACTCTGGTGTTTTTAATGTAGGAATAATATAAGCAGAAACTTTGCAGAGGAAAACTCTGTAGATTTTCTGTGAAAAACGCAGCGGAAAAAAATGCAACATGGTCTTTTCCGCAGTGTTTTTCGGCTGCAACTTGCTTAGCCTAAAAGTGATGAAAAATGCCATACAAAAAAACATAGTTTGTAGTGTGCTGCAGTTTTTTTTCTTTTTTTTTTAAACACTTTTCAGGAAAATACTGAACAAACACAACATATCAACAAAAAAAGCCAGTGAAGCCCATTGACTAAGGTTGCCAATTCACATGCCAGTCTTAGTAAGAAGCTGAAATTTGCTAATCTGAATCTGTAGTCCAGCTGCGCTCCAAGACTAAACGTCTCCTAGCTGGAGTAGGTTTCTGCTATAATTTACACCAGTTTTCGGCATGCTCACTTTTTACATAAGTGGCTTAAGTGTTTTCAAAAATTAGTAAAAGACACAATTTTCAAGCAAAGGAATCTATAAAGTTGCAAAACACTGAGATTTTTTGATGCCAGGAAAGCGGCACACAGGGTTTGATTAATTCCCTAAAAACGTCACAGCGTTCTCTGAGCCAAGGAAAGAAGTGGATTTATAAAAAATGGGAAATATATAGATGAGACTCGTACCTCTCCCTCCTGTCAGATCCACCACTAGCTTTGACTTTAATAGCTACATTAAAAATAGCTCCGTTTTTTTTTCTTTTTCTTTTTCTAAAGCATCATAAATGCTAGAGCAGAAGAAAATGTAATGTGATAAAATTATTGGGGGGATTTATTAAAGAGGAAGGCCCCCCCCGACAGTATTCGTCCATAGCCCTATACTGTCAGAGGGGGCCTTCCTTACCACCCAGTGATGACACTGGACAGTCCAGTTAGACTGTCAGGAACGCCCTTCTGACAGTGGGCAAAGATCGGTGCCGAAAATAACGGCACCGATATCTCCAGCCCCGGGGCACATAAAGGGAAAGCCGACAGTGCGCTGAATTCAGTGCACTGTCGGCTTTCTAGCGGTATATAAAACCGCATGTGTAGGAGGACATCAAAGGTCCTCTTTAAGACTGGCGTTCCAGAAGCCTCTTCATAATTCTGACACACCTTGAGAAGCCTTATGTGTCAGAACTGAAAATTCTCCGTATTAAAAATCCATTATTGATGATTACTATACAAGACAGGAACTTTTTGTATATAATTTATTATGCAGACCCATGTTGTTATGGTTGACCATCTTTCGCCACCTCCACCAACTCCAGTTCTTAGCAGAATTTTTTTTCTCTAGCCCCCATTGTTCTGGAACAATCAGTGCTGTTAGTTTTGGTGCCTGATATGCTATTTAGGCTCTGTAGTGTCAGGAAGGCGGTGTCAGGCAGGAGCCGGCAAGGGGGCGTGCTTCAGAGCTCCAATCAGAGGTGGAGCTTGTCTTGGCAGAGGCAGTAAAAGGGCCACTTTAAGTACACAAAGAATATATAAGTAGAATATAGAGACAAAAACATACAAAATCCTTATTCAAAATCCTTAAAATCCCTTATGGCTAGAACACAATGCAATGTACCATATAAATATTCAGGGCAAATTCAATACATTGACAGGCCAAGAACAAAAATTTCATGATGTTCCACAGTTAACCAATTATTTCAGATAACTTTGTCAGAACTTCATCCCTAAAAGTTGTAATTTGGTGTCTTACACAGAGCCTCAACCTCAGCGAGCTAGACGTTGATGTCCCATACAATTCCTCAGCCTGAGTTGTCCCCCATGTGTATAGGTGCTCATAGACCTTCAAAAGTTGTCATTTGGTCGACAGCTATTCCTCTTGTCCCCCTACGCACTAGCACAAATAGCCAAGTGTGCATGTTCTGATTCTGAATGAGAAGGGAGCTGCTGCCAGACACCACTGGCAGGGATTATCTCCCCCTGAGAACCAAAGCTTCGGGCATGTAAAATTCTACATGCAACACGCACACAAAAATAGTCAGCACAGCCAGACAATCTGAGTTATATATGCAGGTATACGCTGTCATTACTGCAATAGAAATGCGGACACAAAAAATCACACTGCTAACACCAAGAACACCACTGCTAATACCTACTGTATAGAAAAATACAGGAAAATTAGGTTCTTGGTTAACATTTTTATCAAATTGGGTATGCCCATCTGCCAGCGACATGGCAACCTCTTTAAATGGGGCCTGACACTACAATGACTCACCTCTCTCTGGGCTTCGGTCTCCAATGAATTTAGGGCGAGTGTATTTAAACCATTTTATACTTACCATACTCTCCCCTCTCTGGAGCTAGATCTAGATCTACAAATGAATTAAGAGGAAGTGTAGTTTGCATTGTGCATTTAGGGGTGTGACTGACTCCTTTTTGGTCTTACATGCCACCCATCTGCCTAAGGCTGATTTCAATTAGAGCATAAAATGGTTGAACTATAGTCCCCCTTAAATCATTTTGAGCCCAAGGTCCTAGCAGAGGAGTGTATGTTAAATATGATATGGCTGAAATACACTTGCCCTGAATTTATTGGAAATGATGGACATATGTCTTTTTTTCAACTATACTTACTATGTAACTGTGAAGGCCTGGAGAGAGGCGAGTCATTGAAATGCAGGGTTCCATCTAAAGAGGACAACATGTCGCTGGCAGGCGGGCTTATACAATTTGATCAACATGTTAACCAAGAACCTCATTTTTATGTATTTTTATATACAGTAAGAATTAGCAGTAATGCTCTTGGTGCTAGCAGAAAGCTAATGCAACTTTTTGTATTCAAAATTAAAATTCTACATGTCCGAACCTTCTTTAACCATCTGTCAGGCATATTAGAGACCTGAATCTGATGACTGTTATGCATAATATACCTGTTACGTCCTCACACGTTTGAACTCCTGCGCCATCCTCTGGCCGCATTGTACGGTGCAGGAGGCGTGTCCGCTCATGATTACCTGCTCCCGGACTCTTGTCATTTAGTGTTGGCACTGCTAGGGTTAACTTTTGTGTGCTTGTGATTGACAGCTTATCTGCCAATCAGGGCGGGGACGGGTCCTGGGCTTCCTTAAACTGGCCATCAGCCCACACATGGTTGCTTGCTATTGTGTCTCTGATCTTGCTAAGCGTTTTCCCTTGCTCTTGTACTGTATTTACTGACCACTGCTTTTTGGATTTTGACTACTCTTTTAGATTGTGATTTGGTACTGTTTTGTCTCACTGGCTTGACACTTGGCTTACTGACTCCTCTTCAGTGTTATGTTGTCTTGTCCTATTCTGTGTATCACTTATCTAGAGTAGGGTTTGTCGTTCAGTTGTCCCTGTCATTAGGACAGTTGCGGCAAATAGGTAGGTACACGGGGTGGGCCTAGTACAAAAATATAATCTATATATTAATTATATATATATATATATATATATATATATATATATATATATATATATATATATATATATATATATATATATATATATATTAAATATAAACGTCTTCCTTGCCTTCATCTGATTCCAGGTTGAATCTGTGGATGAAGTAACACAATGTTATTTCAACTTTTCAATGGAATTTTAGTTTTCACTTTACCTTTAGTTCTAATTAGAATTTAGTCTAATTATACAAATGTGTAAGACTTTTTAGAAGTAACTTTAATAATACATATACCATACCTAAGTGTCTAAAAATAATCTTTTCTGCTAGTAAGTTGTTAAAATGTCCAATCTCTCCATAGCAGCTCTGAAACCTTCCCTTACTATAATAATCCCATCAGAAGATCTTATTTCACTACCTAATTGTAAGTAATTTCATGATTATTTTCTTTGACTTTCCCATTTATCAATCATTACTAACAATGAGAGCTTTACTACAGAAGACTGACATTGAGTAGAACCCTTCTAGCTGTAAAAGACATTCCCTTATACAATTATAATGAAAGCATTCTTGGATATTGGTCTGTATTGTCTTACTAAGACTAGATAAGCCATAGCTAATTGTTTATGAGATGATTTCAGTATATTTAGTCCTCCGCAGTAAATAATCCCCTGTGTATTGTATGGGGGGGGGCTGTCTTCACATTTTATTTTTGCTATCAGTTATTTCTGATCATGCGGGAGGTCAGAATAATGAGCGAGAAGATTTATGTCAACAGATAAATGTTTCCGGGCTTTGAGTAAGTGCTCTGTGATGATTGAACGCATCATTAGAGGAAAATTTGTGAGTAATTACTTTTATTAGGTGACATTTCTGCATGCATAACCAAGTTAATTTTATGATTAAGAATGTGAGATTTGTCCTGTTGAACTTGCAGTTAATACAGCCGTGTTCATCAGTTATATTACACACAGAAGCCCACTGATTAATAGGAATGGAAAAAGTAATTAAAAAATACATTACTCCTATACGTATGTATACAAACCATCGCTATTGTTGTAGTGCGCCGAGGCCAGGCAACAGAGCAGGAGCCAAGTGCCATTAATTGAGAAAATGAAGGCAATGACCTAATAAAAGTGACATATTCAATGGGTTAAAGTCATGGGCAAGAGCAACAAAGTGATTTTATGAAAGTGATATGCTTAATAAATGAAAGAGGCCGCCCCGTGCCATATAGTAATCTAATGGAAGCCAATGAGTAAGGAAACCAGTACAAGGAAGATGGGTTCTGGGTTACAAGGTCATTGCTTAAGGAACCTATTGACTTCATGTTAACAAAATGGCATCTGGGTACGTGGGCGGTGGAATTATTTTTCTGTTATCAAGGTTGAAGGATGGATGGGCAGTGTTGAGAATACAACAAGCCAGAGAATGAGATTGGAGCATTGCTAGTTATGGAGCAAGGAATCAGAACTCGGAGTAGTACAACAAGTACCTGGTACACAAGCCAAAGGGCAAGGTCAAAATCAGGGTCAGAATCAGGAGTCAAGAACAAAGTGACAATACTTGCGAATGAAAGCATCTTAAGGTTGGGTTCACATCTTCGTTCAATAACCATTCAGGGATTCCGTCCCCCATTCTGTCTGAAAAAGACGGAGAGAAAAGTCCTGAAAGGAAGACTTTTATCTCCGCATTTTTCAGGCGGAAAAAGAGTCCCCTTTTTAAGCGGATTGGGTTTCACCAAGCGGACCCGAAGGATGGAAACCCCAACGCAGGCGTGAACCTAGTGTTTTGTTTTTTTTTATTTCAGAAATCAATAGTTCAGATGATAATAGTAAAGTTTCTAATATATTTTATTTTTTAAAAAGTACCTATTTCTTAATTTATTTCCTTCTGCTCATACAAAATCTGTACACAGTCTGTTCAGTTGTAAACTGAATAGACACCGATATCTCAGGCACCCAGGCACATGCCGGCAATGCTGACAGTGAATTTAGCACACTGTCATCCTCTTAGCGGTATATAATACCACCCATCTCCGAGGACATGAAACATTCACTTTAAAGAGTATCAAAAGTTTCAGTATGTTTTAAACATACCTAAACTTACCTGGTTGATAGGCCCTGTAATTACATGCAGGTAGCAGAGAAAGGAGGACATTACTGGAGCTAAGGCCACCTCAGAACAATTTGGTGGTGCTACCCTGGAGTAATGTGTACATGTAGATATATCCACCAAAGCATGTGAAGTATACAGAACCCAATACGATGATCTGATGATAATGGCTCATTTATCTCCGAGTAGTTTAATCGCCACAATCTCTCCAAGCACTGAAGTCACTCTTATGTTACTAAGTAATGGGAACTTCATGAATTGTCATCTCTCAGACACTTGAGTTGTGTGGGCGACAACAATACCGTCTGGAAAGGAGTGCATCATTTTATTTCTTTCCCCATAACAAAAGATTATTGTATAAATTGTGGAGTGAAATCAAAGAATGGGTTAGGGCAATAGCAGCGAACATGACAGAAACAAAGTTCTTGGAGAAGAAGGGTTGTATGCAATATTTATAAGAGGAATGGGCTGAATAGAAAGATGGGGGAGATAAAGAAGACTATGAAGGGAGAAAGAAGTGAATTCAAAGAAGAAGTGGATTAAAATAGAGGAGAAGCACGGGAGTGGGTGTCTCATATCTACACACAGGACTCATTTCTAAGACTTCAGACAATGTTTTTGTGTGCAATATAAACCCTTAGCAATGTGAAGAGGCATACCACTACCTGGAGTGCATTGTTTGCTGCTACTTCAAAGCTACTTTCCTTCCAAAATGAAAAAAATCTAAAATCTTGGATGTAGTTGGAGGTTTATAATGGAAAAACAAAATATCTTTAGTGTAACTCTAAGACTGCCCTGAAGGCACCTTATATAGAAAATTAGAGATTTTCTACCTTCAAAAGGTTTGTGTATTGGGAAACTTTTTTTTCCAAAAAAAAAAAAAAGCAGGATCAGAATGGATAACAATCATGTATGAAGCTGTACTCACCGTTCCAGCTGCTCCTGTTTTAATGCTTAGGGGGTCCCCTCAGGTATCTACTTTCTGGTCCCATATTGACAAACAGGAAATGCCTGCTCAGCCAATCACTGACCACATTGGTGACCCGCCTCAGCCAGTATGTCCTGATTATCAAAATGGGATCATGAAGTAGAGACTAGCAGGGATCTGGGCAGAATGGGAGCAGCACAGGATCAGGAAAGAGAGCATTTTTTCAATGTTTTCTAACCCATTTGGTTTATTTTTTTTTAAAACAACCCCCCTCCCCAACATCACTTAATAATAATAATAAATAGGTCTAAAATGTATTTCTAAATACTTTTTTATAGTGACCAAAGCCTACAGCCATCCCTTATAGAGGGTGTCAGGAGAGACATACTGGGTGTCAGAACTACATACTGTTTCTACAATATACCATAAAAACCTTTAGTCTTTATTCAAGAGTGGGAAATCAATTTGTGATTGCCGGGGGTCAGACTGGTCAGAATGACTGGTCAGACTGCGATCGCTAAGGCTCTCAGCTCCTATTCTGAAGTTTAGAAGTGCTTTATAGGTTGGGGAGTATTTTTTGATACTGATCACCTAGCCTTAGGATTACTTATCAGTAGCAGATCAGTGGGGACCCAATGCCCAGATACGGCACAGATGAGCTGTTCCTAGGAACACCCAGCATTGGAACCTACACAGAGGAAAGAACTGCAAGCAGAAGGCTTCATTGTATATAGATATATATAACGGCCATTCGGGAATACTACACCTCTCTTCCTATTTACTTGAATAGAATCAAAGCTGCAATACTCTGGCACCACCGATATACACTGGATATAGCCTTCTTCCTCCTCTGTAATGGTTCTAATGAAAGAGACTGCCTGAAATAGTTGACCTTTATGGGGTCCAGATGCTAGATGCCCAGTGATCTGATGACCTATTCTGGGGGTAGGTCATCAGTATCAAAAATGCCTCCAGTCTGGAAAATTCCTTTAAATGGAGTAGTCACTTGCGGTCTGTAGAAGGTCTGTACAAGGTCTAAGGGACTGAAGGGAATTTATCTCAAGCATTTCATAACTCCTCATACATGGCCTGATTTCTGGCCTGGTAACTTCATGAAACTGTAATACTACATCATGTAAGGACATCTTATACAAGAATTTTTTGTACCATTAAATGAATATGCAGATCTTGACTAGATCAGGATTATTTTTCTATAATTGTGACCTAAGGGTTTTAGAACTGTAACAAATACTAGTCGGTCCACCATATTTAGCTTTCCAAAAACCTCTCCTGGGCCGGCTATTACCATTAGTTTCCATGTACTGGAGCAGATGTAGTTATAACGGGATAATGCCGAGGACATGGTTTCATAGCGCAGTGCGCTGTCCGCATGTTGATTCGTGTATTTCTCAGCGGATCACGTAGAAGTTCCTTTTTACTTCAGGCAAAAACATAGAAATTATTTTCTCAACAAACCTATTTCTGTCTTGTTTGTAAAAAGGTTAAATGAGGACCGGCGAGCTCCGGGGAGGGATTACTAGCAGATTGCTAATTAAAGCTGTGTTTGCTTGTGGATTTTGGAGTTTTATAGGAAGTGTTAAATCGTAAATGTGCATTCATTACCGTCCCACTTGCTTAACTACAGTCTTAGCAATCTATGAAACTGCTATGGGCTCCGTGGTGTAGGGTACCGGATACATAGAGGAACAAGGTCCAATTCAGGCATGTTGTAAATTGATCTGTTACTCAAAGAAAAGCAGTATAAATTTATATGACTGCAATCTGTCAACTAAGATACTTACAAAGAGACGCAAAAAAGGTTGGAATTATACAACACCAAGACCTGCTCTAAGGCTATAATCATAAAACCATGTCATGGCCGTGAAATACGGATAAATCGATCCATTTTCAATGTCAGTTTTGTATCCGTTCCGTGTCCCTTTATCCATCTCGGACTGTCGAGTGTCATCCATTTTGCATCCGTTTTTAACAGAACATAAAAAACAGATGAATTTCATTGGTCTTTTTTAACCCAACCTACTTGTCCTTTTCTCAACAGAGGTAACTTGGATCTCAATCTGTTTATAGACCTGTTAAAATGGATCTATTTATTTCTATTGGATCCGGGTGTCCATCAAAAATATTGGGCACATATTGAACATGTCCATTTTTTATCTGACAGGTTTTTTTGGGCCTTCAAAAAAACAGACATGTGAATACACTTATTCACTCTCATTGTTTATAAAACAGCCGTGAAATGGGCATTAAGGAAACGGCCATTGTTCACCGTCATGTCCTAAAAATCTGGCACAGACTTACTAATTCTGTCTAATAGTGCAAATATAGACAGTAAACTACACCAGATCTATCACAGTGGCTGATGATAAATCTGATACATCTTTAGACTGTATAGTCTAAGTTTATACCACCTATCAGTTAACTTTGTGCCAAAATTTTGACAAAATTCTGGTGCACATTGTTACATCTTAAGCCACACCTCTTTCCTGCTAAACTGTGCCCTGTTTCATGAATGCAATTCTCCCTTTACAAATTACAAAAAAACATTGGCTTAAATCTAGATGCAACATTTTGCACCAGAAATGCACCAACAAATAAGACAAGGCACAATAGTAAATGTGGGCCATTGATTTAAGGTCTAGCCTTGTTTTCCTCCCCTAATCACAGGTAAACAGGTTGATGTGGTTCTGTCCAGTTATATCAGACAACTATGCCAGTATATGATAATAATAATAATAATAATAATAATAGTCCTTTAATAGTCCCACAATGGGGAAATTCAGTGTGTTACAGCAGCAAAGATAAGCAGATACAAATACAAATACAACATGTACAGGAATGTTCCAAGGTGAGAGGCATTACTTTGATAGCCGACAGACAGATAGGAAGTAGTGGGGGGGGGGGATTTAACAGGCAGAGAGATATTTCAGTTCTCTGTGTGTAATGATCTCCGCTTAGGTCAGTGTTGGTTGTACAGCCTAACCGCGGTGGGGAGGAAAGACTTCCGATAGCACTCCTTCTCACACTTAGGGTGGAGCAGTCGGTCACTGACAGTACTGCTCAGCGCGATCACAGTCTCATGCATGGGATGGGACTTCTTCTTCTGCATGAAGCTCACCACGGCCAGTATCCTTCTGTCACCCACCACCTGCACTGGGTCCAGTGGGCTCCCCAGGACAGAGATGGCCTTTCTAATCAGCTTGTCAAGTTTATTTCTGTCCCTGGTTGATATACTGCTCCCCCAGCAGGCCACTCCAAAGAAGATGGCTGATGCCACTACCGAGTTGAAGAAAGTTCTAAGAAGTGCCCCCCGGATTCCAAAGGCTCTCAGCTTCCTAAGCAGGTAGAGCCTGCTGTGGCCCTTCCTGTACAGGGCCTCCATATGATCTGCCCAGTCCAGCTTATTATTAAGGAGCAAACCCAGGTACTTATAGGTGTTCACAATCTCGATGCCCGTCCCCAGGATGTCCACTGGTTTAGGAGGGCTTCTGCCTTTACGGAAGTCCACTACCATGTCCTTGGTCTTCCCCGCGTTAATCTTCAGGTGGTTCCGGTGGCACCAGTTCACAAAATCCTGGTTCAGTTCTCTGTACTCCCTGTCATCATCATCTGTGATGAGGTCTACTATTGCAGAGTCGTCAGAATACTTCTGTAGGTAGCAGCTGGATGAGTTGCACCTAAAATCTGCAGTGTACAGTGTGAAGAGGAAAGGGGCGAGAACCGTACCCTGAGGTGCCCCCGTATTAAAGATCACGGTACCTGACATACAGTCTTGGGCTCTCACGTATTGAGGTCGATTTGTGAGGTAGTCTAGGATCCAGTTGGAGAGGTGGTGGTCCACTCCAGCAAGGCCCAGCTTGTCCCTCAATAACCTGGGCTGTATGGTGTTAAAAGCACTGGAGAAGTCAAAGAACATTATTCTCACTGTGTTCCCTGGTTTCTCCAGGTGAGACAGAGCCCTGTGCAGAAGATGGATGATGGCATCATCTACCCCAATGCCCGGCCAATAAGCAAACTGGAGGGGGTCCATAGCGGGGCTCACTAGAGGGCGGAGATGTGTGAGAATCAATCTCTCCAAGATCTTCATCAGGTGGGATGTCAGTGCTACAGGTCTGTAGTCGTTGAGGTCCATAGGGTGGGGTTTCTTTGGAACTGGTACCACACAAGAAGATTTCCATAATTCAGGGACTATTTCCTGCCTCAGGCTCATATTATACATATATGTAATTATACCACACAGCTGGTCCCCGCAAGTCTTAATTAGCCTTGCACTGATGTCATCTGGCCCTGCGGCTTTCCTCGCCTTGATTTTTTTCATCTCCTTCCTCACCTGGGCCAGTGTGAAGGTCAGACTGTGGCCAGATAAAGACGGATTTCTGGATTTACTGGTCTGTTGGGAAGTGGCCGCATGGGGAGAAGTCATTGTGGTGGGGGAAGCTGAAGGACATACTGGGGTGGGAGGAGCTGGTGTGTGATCAAATCTGTTGAAGAATAGGTTTAGTTCATTAAGCCAATTAACATCTGCCTCAATCTGGCAGACAGACTGTTTATGACCCGAAATTGACTTAAGCCCCTCCCAGACCACCCTTATGTCTTTTCTTTCCATTTGCTTTTCCATCTTTTCCTTATAACTGGCTTTTCCCTGCCTGATTTGATGCCTCAGCTCCTTTTGTACTTCCCTCAACCCCTCCTTATCTCTTGTCCTGAATGCTATCTTTTTCTCCTTAAGTAGTGTTTTTATATCAGAGTTAATCCATGGTTTGTTGTTGGAGAAGCACCTCACCACTTTTGTGGGTACTGTGTTGTCCACACAAAAATTAATGTAGTCCGTTATGCAGTGTGTGAGTCCTTCTATATCTTCTCCATAAGAATCCTGCAGAACTTCCCATGCGGTTGTGTCAAAACAATCCCTCAGAGCCTCATCACTCTCCTTGGACCATATCCTCACTGTGCGGGTGACAGCAGGTTCTCTACGTACAAGTGGCTTGTACACAGGTCGGAGATGTACTAGGTTGTGATCTGATCTCCCCAGGGGCGGTAGGGCTGATGAGTTATATGCCTCCCTCACGTTGGCAAAGAACAAGTCCAGTGTTTTGTTGTCTCTTGTGTGGCAGGTTACATACTGTGTGAAACTGGGCAGTGTGGATGATGGAGAGGCATGGTTGAAATCACCCGACAGAAGAAAGAGGGCCTGGGGATGTTTTAACTGTAAAAGGCTCAGCGTGGCTTGTAGGACCTCGCAGGCAGTGTCAGCTTTCGCAGAGGGGGGGACATATGCAGCTATCACGATGACATGCGATAGTTCCCTTGGTAGGTAGAAAGGTCTCATGCTCACAGCTAATAGTTCAATGTTCTCACAGCAAGTTTGCTCCTTAATCACAATGTGCCTAGGATTACACCATCTATTATTCACAAACATTGCCAGCCCTCCTCCTTTCCTCTTACCTCTCTCCCTTGTCCTGTCTGCCCGAAGGAGTTTAAAACCATCCAAGGAGACCAGAGGGTCAGGAGTAACTTCAGTGAGCCAAGTCTCTGTAAGTAGCATCATGCTGCACGCCCGAAACTCCTGATGATGCCTGGTGAGCGCTGTTAGTTCATCCATCTTGTATGCTTGTATATGCCAGTGGATAGGCCAACAACATAAAGCCTGTATTCCCTTTTTAATACTTTTGGCGACATCATGGATATTGTTTGTCCATAACTCACAAAATTGAAGGGATTCTCCCATCAGGACAACCCCTGTCCACTGGGTTAGGGATAATACCTGGCTGGTGGCAACATCATTGGCAAAATCAGTCATGATACAACCCCTTTAGGATAATGCAGATCTATGTTAAACAATACATGGAAGTATCCCAAAATCCAAATTCCAACCACTTTAAAGGGGTTATGCCTGTCTGACTGCTGAGATCCCTACCAATTTTGAGAACAAGGTGGGTGTTTTTCCCACATTCTGAATGTAGTCAGGCTGAATGTAGGTATGTATGCCCCTACTGGACTGGGCGCATTTCCACTCCCATTTCTGGAAATAATGGAGTGCTATCTCCTCTGTCCAGCTATCTCCAGAAGTCATTGAAGTGAATGGGCATGGGGATGCATCCTTTCCAGCAGGGGCACGCTTACATTCAGCCCAGTTGAACTCCCTCTCCCCGTTCTCAGGATTGGTGGTGGTCTCAGGCTTCAGGCCCCCACTATCAGATATTTATCTTTTATGCTATGGATAGAGTATGAGTAAGTTTCACAACATAACCCCTTTAATTATTTTATATATTTAGGTAAGTTTTCCCCCTCCAGTAAGTTGACCTTCCATACTTTCCACATGTCACTTTACTCCTGCATGATACTGACCTATTAGCGCCCCCCTACCTAATAAATGACATCCTATTGTACATGACACTGACCTTGTAACCATTAATATGTCACTTTGCTCCCATAGGCAACAATGACCTATTAGCCCATTGAAAATGACAATGCCATAAGGTCACCTTCTTGCTCAGAGAATCCGATCCTTTGACCCATTAGATGCGTTCCAGTTAATACATCACTTTGTTCTTTCGGGGCATTGACCCTGAATGTGTCACTGTCATTACATCAGCCGGTAACATGAGGGCTATTAGTTTTACATTTGCTTTATAGATATGTACAGACGAAGCCTGTATTTTTCTTGGATTAACTGCGAAATCCATTAGTCGACTCGGGAGTTTATTTATCATTCTGACACGATTTCTATCTCTGTTCTCTCGCTCACACAAGTAATTTCCTTGTCCTGCTATATATATAAAACGCTAAAGCCCAGTGCATTTTGCTATCACTGGTGAAATCTGCTCAGATCTGTAGACATAATGTGATTTTATTCTGATGGATAAAGCTGCAGGACGGAAACATTACTCATCGGACTCCAGGGTTAGGAGCGGCCCGTCACAAAACACCAGGGTGAAATGTAACCTGCCGTGACGGGTCACTGGATAAATGGTAGTGGAGCTTGGAATGCATTAGGAAGTGACTGGCTTCTGGCGCCCATCTACAAGGAGTGTTTAATCCGCTGAGCCGTGAACCGGGGCCACAGCTGGTAAATACAGAATGAAGGTCCCCATTTTGTTCTGGATCTTGATCTTAGCTGAGAAAAGCTTTTTACAATTTCCTCTGTCCCAGACACAAAAGCAGAAAATTAACTAATTTAGCAGAAAATTAACACTTTTTTGCTACAGAACCTTCCGCACAGATAGGATTAAATCTGGAGGAGGCTAATACTGTCTTAAAGCTTCTATCTAGAAATCTGAAGAAAACCTGCTTAGGGTCTGTGTTTCAGACTATACAATAAGACTACATGCGCATCTAGGGGTCCATGAGAATACGGCACAGACTGCACATGGATGATATCTGTGTGCCGTCTGTGACCTCCATACATTTCATTAATGACCCTAGAGTATAATAGGTGGAGGCCCAGGGGAGGTGAAAAAAAACAAAAACATGTATATTCAACTTCCCTCACCTCTTTTGAGCCTCCTCGCGGTACCAGAACTCTCCTGATGATGTAATGCGCACAATGTGCCCATGTCACCACTGAGGCCCAATCACAGGCCTAGGCAGTGACCCCGGGCACATGACATCATCAAGGAGACTAAGAGAGAGAGCGCTGTATGCTACAAGGAGACCCAAAAGAGGTGAGGGAAGGTGAGTATAGATTTTTTTTATGTTTTACGCTTCCCCTGGTCTCCATCTATTATACTCTGGGGTCTGAAGAGTATAAAACCATCCCATCCACACATTGCAGAAAAATACGCATAGTGGAAATGCTGCGATTTCCAAAATTGTTGAGTTTTTGGAAAGTGCAGCATGCAAATTATACCTACGGAAACACCGTTAGTTTCCCTATAGGTATAATTAAAGTAGAAAGTCCACAGAGTAAAACTCTGTGGATTTTCTGTGAAAAGTGCCACGGGAAAAACCGTGATGCGTTTCCGCCACAGTTTTTCCGCAGCAGTTTTTTCTGTGGCCCAATACATGGGGTCTTAGCCTAAAAGCCAGCTCCAAATCCTTTTATGAGAACATACCTACGATATGACCTCAATGTGAGAATCCCTATGTCTTGCACTGCCCCCTTAGACCCTGTTTTAAGTATAACATACTGCACCTTAGTGGAGTGTCCCTTTAACTAATTCACTTTAATAAAAACAACAATATAATTAACACAATTGTGTCTACAATTTCTCATGCCAACAGTTCCAAAAACAATCTTTTGCGACTTGGGAAATAATATAATCTTTTGTAGCCCATTATTTGCCAATATTTGCCCAAAAATGTAAATTTGACAGATATTCACTTTTTCAGATACATTTATGATGAGAAAAGAAGAGCGGACAAATCCAAAATTGATGCACCATATGGAATACCTGGCTTATGTCGCTTAACATTTGAGGAGAGAAGTTTCATTTTGATTTAAAGCCCTTGGCTACCACACAGAAGATTTGGCACACACTCATAGTATTCGGAGTGATAAACCTCCCACTCTTAGTTCCCATAGTTTAAGCTGTCTTGAGTTATTATTCCTTGGTCCTTTGTACTGTAGTTTTTATGTTGTGTAATAATTGTTCTTGTTAGCCTTAATTACATTACATTAAATTACTCTTATTAGCTTGCATTTGCTTTTATTAGGTCATTGTTCTGCAGTGACCGGGGTGGATACAAAGTTCTACCTTTGATTAACATCTTTCTAATATATTTTTATTAGAATTTCATTTACAATGCAGCGTATTGGGAAAAAAAAAAATCCAGTTGCTACCTGGAAACCATCAACATTAGCAGGGCGGCTTCTGAGCAGCTATGGATTTTTAGAAGGTCTACTAAAGGGTTGTCAGAGAGTGTCAAAAAAATTGAAATTTGCTAAAATAATAACGATTGTTTCATTTATATAGCAGAAAAATATACTGCTGTGCTGTACAGAAATTCTAATAACTCATGGGTTCAGGAGCCAAGGGTATGTTCACACAGTACTGAATTTTAGACAGATTCCACCTCAATATCAGCTCCAAATTCCATCTGAAACCAGCCTCCATTGATTCCAATGGGACGCAGACACTGATTTTTTTTTCCTATAGCTGATTTTTTTCAGCTAGTGGAAAAAATAAGCACCATGCTTGACCTTCAGAAGGATTCTGCCTGATAACTCGGATTGAAGTGAATGGGAGGCGATAGTGGCGTAACTAGGAATGGCTGGGCCCCAAGACGAACATTTGACATAGGGCCCCCCCCAAACCTGCACACAGTATTATGCCCCATAGTGGCCCCTGCACACGGTATTATGCCCCATAGTGGCCCCTGCACACAATATTATGCCCCATAGTGGCCCCTGCACACAGTATTATGCCCCATTGTGGACCGAAAATGATTGGAGACCCAGGGGAGGATACAAACAAAGAAAACCACACTGTTACCTACCTCTCCCTGGCTCCGGCACACTCCCCGCTACTTCAGCCATCTTCAGTGTTGAACCAGATCTTGCGTGACCCAGGCCGGCGTCACAACGCTTAATGACGCAGGCCCGGCCCTCGTAACGTCACCAAACAGGCCCAAAGCCTGGGGATCGTAGGAGAGGTAAGTTACAGTGTTTTTTATGCTCCCTCATCTCCCTTGGCCTTCCGATCATTATACTCGGGGGTCTTAAAAGACCCCCGAGTATAATGATAGCAATGTTTGTGGGGTTCGTGACCCGTGGCCTCACTTTTACAGTTCCATGCTCCTGCTCAAAGCCACCTCAGCTTCTGCAGAATGGGAAGCGCAAGCGGCCATGGGCAGGAGTGGGGATTGATAAAGTAAATAGGGCCCGTTACCTGCTGGGGTTACTGTAGCAGGTAACGGCCTATTTAAAAAAAAAAAAAAAAAAAGCATCGGGGGCCCACGGACCCCCGATTGTCCCGGGCCCTGTGGCAGCCACTACCGCTGCTACCCCGGTAGTTACGCCCCTGGCAGGTGAATAATTCCACCTGGAAGGTGCGGAAATGGATGCGAAATTTGGTCAAGCAGAAAAATTCAGCTTCAAATTCCTGAAGCTGAATTTTTCAGCTAAGGGAATTTCCTGAAGCTGAATTTTTTTAGCTAGGAAAAATTCCCCCATGTGAACATACCCTTAGGGGCCCATAAGATGGTTATTTCCAATATGAGGAAATCTGTAATATATATACAATATACTATTGTTGAGACCTTTTGGACTTTTCGGGCCCCCTAAGGGTCCAGGACCCAGTAGCGACTGCTACAGGTACAACCCCTATAGCTGCGCTCCTGGCATTGGGAACCAGGAGTTTCATATCACACCTCTGCATATTGCCATACCAAATAAGCAGAACTATTCTGTCCAACCACGGTTTCTTTAGCTCCACCATTCCTGTGGTGCCTGCTGGTCTTCTGCTTTGTTGACATAATATACATAGATATACCCACTGCAGCCCATTGATCTTAACCTGTACATGTAGGCATCATATCTGAGGCTAGTAAGTGGATGCAGCGGTCACATTTATTTAGGGCAATTGGTGTCAGCCTTGGTGGTAGTTGCCTTCCTTTGGTTCAACTTGGTAGGTTTATAGGTTAAACTTGATGAACTTGTGACTATGATGTTACTATAGTACAGTACATGTACAATATGGATGGTCATAGCCAGGGGAGCAGCAGTGATGGAGCAACAAGTAATTTAACTGGGAATTTCTTATTTTTACATTTTTTGGATATATCCTCATGATAGGTTAATTTTTACATTCAAGGACAACCAGTTGCGACTCGTTTTGCTGCTAAGCTCTTAAAGATTTGGTCTTTGTCTTGCCTCCATGCCATTTCCTCCACCAGAGAAAAAGCAAGGCAGAGCCTCGTCTCCAAGATCTGCATAGCATCAGTGTGATCATCCTCTATATAATATATATATATATATATATATATATATATGTGTGTATTATTCAACTCTCAATTTATAGGGTTAATCTGTCAGGGCACTACTTACAGGTCTATTCAACTAACAAATGAAGCAACTTTGTAAACAGACTTTTTTTTTTTTTAAATGCTGCTGTTTAGTGTACACAGTTCCTCTGCAGACCTATACGTCTCCATGGTAACAGACTACAAAGTATATGTAGTCTGTCCGTTCCCTGTATTCATACTTCCTTCCATCTGCATTTGGTATTATTGAAGTATTATTCTGGTCTATGTGGTAAAAGGCTTTTTGTCAGAATGTAACAGGTAATTATGAGAATGTACTTGGGAAAAGACGGTGGAAATAATTGCCATTGACTCACCGCTTCAGAGCAAGAAACACAAAATATTCACAAATCATATGAGCTTTTCTTATGCAAATTGAATAATTTTGTTTGCTGGTTATTGCTTGTAAACAGCATTATTCTATGTATCTCCCGTGCACTGGGAGTGATTTTCTTCATGAAGTCATGTACTGCTAGTTGTGCCAAGTATCTGCAGTATACGAGTGCAAAGTAATTGATATAAATGATCGTGTGTTGTTTCTGCAGAAACATTGTGTATGAGTTCATATGATTTGTCGGAGTTGTTGATGATACAGTATGTAACGGCAATGCCTTGTACGTACAGCACATACTGTAGATACAGGCCAGAGAGCAGAACCTGCCCCTGTATTACATAGATTCAAAAACAAAGATGATAAATGTAGTGCACGATATGGGACATCTTAGGCTAAGTTCACACGGTGGACAATGAAGAGGAATTAGAGGCAGACATCCGCTTCACATTCCTCCTCATTTTCCACTCCCCATGGTATCTGTGACAAGATCCAGCAGAATGCTTAATTTTTCAGCGTCCTGCTCCGATCTCTTCCTCCCTTTGAATACAATGGGAGGCAGAATCTGATGGTAATTCTGGCACATCAACATTAGTGACAGATTCTGCCATGTGAACTGGCCCTTACAGTTCTGCATAAAAGGAGAAGAGAAATCATTTAAGTACAATCAGTAGCTAAAAAAAGTAAATGTACTGTAAGTTGTACAACAAAGGTTAGAAAATGTCTATCTATGTAGTCATCTAATAATTCTATACATATCTTCAGGCTATACATCATATATAACAATAAGAAGGAGTAGATAGATAGATAGATAGATAGATAGATAGATAGATAGATAGATAGATAATACATGACAGATAGATAGATAGATAGATAGATAGATAGATAGCTAATATATGACAGATAGAAAGATAATACATGACAGATAGATAGATAGATAGATAGATAGATAGATAGATAGATAGATAGATAGCTAATATATGACAGATAGAAAGATAATATATGACAGATAGATAGATAGATAATAGATAGATAAGATATAGATAGATAGATAGATAGATAGATAGATAGGAGATAGATAGATATATAATAGATAGATAGATAGATAGATAGATAATATATGATAGATAGATAGATATGAGATTTATAGATAATACGATAGATAGATAGATAGATAGATAGATAGATAGATAGATAGACAGATAGATAATACATAGATAGATAGATATGAGATGGATAGATAGATAGATAGATAGATAATACATAGATAGATAGATAGATAGATAGATAGATAGATATGAGATAGATGATAGATAGATAGATAGATAGATAGATAGATAGATATGAGATAGATAGATGATAGATAGATAGATAGATAGATAGATAGACAGATAAATCAAGAAAAATAAATACTATAGGAAAAAAAAGAGAAAGAAAGTTCTGCTGTTTCATTGTCTCTATAGGCTTGTTGCTAGGGTAATTACTATCACGGAAGTTACAGGATTACTCATGGAAGTCTCTGACTACTTAAGGATAGCTGTAATGATATTTAGGGTCCATGGGGTCTGGTGTTAGGGTTAGTGTTTAGGGATAGATCTATGGCAAGATTCAGGGAAAACTAGAATCAGAATCAGTTCTTGTCTGTTTGTTTAATCACCTGTTCACCATGCCATCCCCATCATCAGTCTGACTACCATCCCCATCGGTTTGTTCCATCATCTGGTACCATCTCCATACTGTTACTGTCCACTTCTTGCATAATTTAGCCCTACTGTAACTCCTGAGGATAACTGAGTACTTGGAGACATTTTTAGTACCTGGGGAAAGGGGATTGCTGTAGGTGAAATCCAGTCCTGCCATCATATGTCCATCCTGCATTGCTACAATAGATAGATAGATAGATAGATAGATAGATAGATAGATAGATATGAGATAGATGGGTAGAAGAAAAGATAGATAGATATATAGATATATAGATGGATAGATAATAAGAAGAAAGAAAGATAATCCATTTGTTTAATGTTTATCTATTTATTATTTCTAACATATCTTTGAGATCGAACATAATTTTAATGTTAATACTGTAAAACAAGGGTAAACACAGTTATAAGACATAGGATATTGGCACAGCAGCCAAGAAAGTAAACCAAGGTTTTACTGTAACCCAAATGTATTCATTGTATAGATGAAGTGTCAGGGTCTTCCTATGGGGTTGGAGTGGTGAGTTGTTTGGTCTACAGAGGTGGTGCTTGTGGCACTATCTATTTTGCCTTAATACTGTACTTACTAAACAGGGGGCATTTTTTATCAACTTGAATATTGGGAGTTTTCTTATCCTTATTTAACAGTATAATCCTTAAACGTTATGCTTTATTCTGACCGCCCCTTGGACTATTTGATTAATCTAGGTGTGTCAATTTTTTTATTTTGTATATTTAGTTTTTGGATCTTTGAGACAGATAATTTCAAGAAGATAGATCGATAAACAATATATGATAGCTAAAATAAATAAGGGAGAGATAACATATGCTTCTGATATCTATTATCTATTAGATATTTCTATCTATATATTTAATAGAGATCATAGTGATATAGCTATTAAATAAATGTGAAAAAGATTTGAGATAGATAGATAGATAGATAGATGAATATTAGAGATATTAAGAATAGACATTCTCTCTAATAGACATCATAGGTAGCTATAACATAGATATATGTAGAGGTAGATAGGTATATATAAAGAGAAATCCCATCAATATTTGGTGTGACCTTTGCCCTTTGGAGGAGGAGTCCTGGAAGTGATGCTATGGCCCCCACAGAGCCCTGATCTCAACATCATCCAGTCTGTCTGGGAATATATGAAGAGACAGAACTATTAACACTTCTATTTTTTTTTTAAAACCTTCATACTCTGCAGCATTTGTCTACGCCTGCCTAAAACTTTTGCATTTCCGTGTACATCTAGTGTGTACGGCCATCTTAAGAGTTAACATTTTAATAATGCATTCTGCTATATCCTAGGTTTCTTCTCGCTTTAGTTACAGACAGCCGTCTACAAGCTGATCTCTCGAAGGTGCAATCAAGAAAGTAAAAAAGTCATGAGAAAGGAGATGTGTGGGATCCTGACAAGTCTTTGTGGAAGATGTATTGCTGTCATTAAAGTGGAATTCAGGATGAGATCTAAAAAGTGATATTTAAGCCACTACCCGGTGGGGATTCTTACCTGATATTTATATCCTTCAGTGTTGGCTGCTTTTTAGTTGTGCTCTGCTCCATTTGGGCGCAGTGATGGTAGCGTGCTCGGCTGTTTCTATGACTCCCATAGAAGTGAATGGAGAGAGTTGGGCACATGCTGGTCACCTCTTCATTCATTCTCTGCCTGGATCCAGAGGTGGGGCTCTCATCTATCAGACATTTCTATTATGTTCCGTGGATATGCCATAAATGTCCAGATTGGGAATATATCTCTTAGACTAGTTACTGAATAAATAATATAATGTATTCCTGCTATGTTGAAAATAATAGATTTTTGGGTTTTTTTAAGATACATAAACAGACAGACAGACCCAACATGTCCACCGGCTGGGGAAAGTTAGAGCACCTCATCCCTACTGTGTGGGACCTGGTGGTACAATATTATGTGGGACCTGAGGGGGACTATATTATGTGGTACCTGGGTGGGACTATATTATGTGGGACCTGGGGGGGAACTATATTGTGTAGGACCTGGGGGGCACTATATTGTGTAGGACCTGTGGGGTACTATATTGTGTAGGACCTGTGGGGCACTATATTGTGTGGGACCTGGGGGGCAACTATATTGTGTAGGACCTGGGGGGCACTATACTGTATAGGACCTGGGGGGAACTATATTGTGAGGGACCTGGTGGGCACTATACTGTGTGGGACCTGGGGGCGCTATATTGTAAGGGACCTGGGGGGCACTATACTGTGTGGGACCTGAGGGAAAACTATACTGTGTAGGACCTGGGGGGCACTATATTGTGAGGGACCTGGGGGGGAACTATATTGTGTAGGACCTGTGGGGCACTATACTGTGTATGACCTGGGGGGAACTGTATTGTGTAGGACCTGGGGGGCACTATATTGTGAGGGACCTGGAGGGCACTATACTGTGTGGGACCTGGCGGTGCTATATTGTAAGGGACCTGGGGGGCACTATACTGTGTAGGACCTGTAGGGCACTATATTGTGTGGGACCTGAGGGAGAACTATACTGTGTAGGACCTGGGGGGCACTATATTGTGAGGGACCTGGGGGGCACTATACTGTGAGGGACCTGGGGGACACTATATTGTGAGGGACCTGGAGGGCACTATAATGTAAGGGACCTGGGGGCACTAGACTGTGTAGGAGCTGTGGGACACTATATTGTAAGGGACCTGGGAGCACTAGACTGTGTAGGACCTGTGGGAAACTATATTGTAAGTAACCTGGAAGCACTAGATTGTGTAGGACCTGTGGGGCACTATATTGTAAGGGACCTGGGGGGACTATATTGTGTGGGTCCTGGGGGGCACTATATTGTGAGGGACCTGGGGGGCACTATACTGTGTAGGACCTGTGGAGCACTATATTGTGAGGGACCTGGGGGGCACTATACTGTGTGGGACCTTGGGGCACTATAATGTGAGGGACCTGAGGGGCACTATACTGTGTAGGACCTGTGGGGAACTATATTGTGTGGGACCTGTGGGGCACTATATTGTGTGGGACCTGGGGGCACTAGACTGTGTAGGACCTGTGGGACACTATATTGTAAGGGACCTGGGGGCACTATATTGTGAGGGACCTGGGGGGCACTATACTGTGTAGGACCTGGGGACACTAAATTGTAAGGGACCAGGGGGCACTACATTGTGTAAGACCTGTGGGGCACTATATTGTATAGGAACTGGGGGGAATTATATTGTGTAGGACCTGGGGGGCACTATATTGTGAGGGACCTGGGGGGCACTATACTGTGTGGAACCTAACATGGCGTCCTAAATAGTGGCAGATCATGGATGGACACCTGGCAATGTTTTGGATTTTACAGTGTAGGTTATAGTTCACCGGTATCAGACATCAAATACCTACAAGGACCTTGTCTGTACAATCCTAGTTAATAAACTACATAGAAGTTATCTTAGAAGTTGATGTCTGTCCCTGTCGGTTGTTTTAATCCCAATCATTTCACAGAGTAGACGTTACAAGTTTTTAACACTTTAAGAGTTGACCACAATACCCTTGTGTTGGAAGCATTCCCTAACAATAAACTGATCATACAATTTACCACCTGCTGTGGGGATCATATATAATGTGAGGAGGAGTTTAGGAGGAAGAATTCAATTCCACCACAGGAGAAATGAAGCATTGCAAAGTTAATGTTGAAATCAATGGTTCCCCAGAACAAGGAATACTTTTGGTATTTGATCTCCGCTCTAGCTAATAAATGAGGGTCCTGAGTTGGTGACCCCTCCCCATAGGATGCTAGCCACAGTCTGCTTCCATACAGTTCCTGCCATAGTGCCCCTGTATACAGTGTCAACCACAATCTGTTTCTATACAGTGCCAGTAATACTGTGTTCCCTTGCAGTGTCAGCAATAATGTCGGCCCTATAATTTGTCAACCAGAGCATCCTCCCATTCAGCGCTTCATACAGTGGAGCTATATATACACCCAACTACCATTCCATTACCATTAAAACCACATGAGTAGCCAAGAAATTATATAATAACTTGTAAAACAATAGTAATGACAGTAGTGCTCATTGTATATGCATATTATTGGTCTTTCATGATACATGGCGATCATTTCCCTTCTCACTTTTTGTCCATAATGTATAGGTAAAGGACATGCAAATGTTATCGTCACACCTAGGCCCTGATGTCTTAGAAGACCCAATGACCACTCAGCCATATATGAGGACACCAATGTTTAAAATGGTACCTGATGGATTCTATTACAGATTTTACAGGACATAGGAGCCATACATTCCAACTAGTGTTGGGTGAATCCATCCACTTTGGTTTACGTTCAGGTTCAGCTGGTTTGGTCCCAAGATTTATTTCGTTACCAATAAATTCACTCCCAAATTACAGTATTTTGGTCCTAAGATTCATTCGGGCTGCTATATATAGAATAGCAGCTCTAACAAATGTCCATTAGGCTACACACCATCACCTGCGCCACCCCCTACACCAATCCCTTTGCCAAGAAAGCCAGTATACAGCCCTAACAAACATGCCCTAAGAAAAGTTCATTAGGGGCTCAGGGAGGAGTAGGAGGCCTCCAGCACTCTGGTACCATGTAGAGTCAGTCCGCCTGAAACAAATGCCAAAAGTTCCAATTTCAATAGAACTCCAAACTTTCCAGAAATTTGGGTAGATTCTGGTTCGTTGCGAACCAGCTCAACCATCTCTAGTTACATTTCTGTATACCGGCCTTATAATATGTCTTACGTGATAATCCTGATGCTTTTTTCTCTTTTTCTCCTCTCTCTGTACCTGTAATTTGTTACATTTGGGCATTTTTAGAAACGTATTAAACTGAATAGATAGTTTTATATTAGTTTCATGGCTCTTCTCCTAGGCACTAAAAATAATGAGGAGATCTTTAAAATCTGCATATTTGGCAAAATTAAATGAACTTGAAAGCATTTTTGCGTTTAATGCTCTCCCCCTCCAACGTCTAGCTGCAGATAGTGATTATTAGTCATGGGCTTGGCTCGGGGCTGTAGTGTATTTACTCATGTGCTTGTCTTTGCACACACACAACGTATCATCAATAAGGTCTAATAGGTTCTTTGAGAATCATTCCCTAAAAAATAAACTCTGGAGCAAAAAATTGTCTACAAAGTCACGTCTGAATGAGGTCGTCTGCTGGACCCTCTATGTGCCCATTATGAGCCAGCGGGACCCTGCATGCTATATATATAGATAATACAAGCACTATTACATGGATTGGTGTATATAGGGGGGTGGTTTCACAGTTAAAATCACCCCTTGCAGCTCCTGCTATATTTTGCACAGTCCCAGATTTTGGGTTCAGCACTGTCCTAACATACTGCTGTCCCGTGGTCCCATGCAGAGCTAAATAAATGGATGGATCAGATAGCTGTCACCTCCAATGTGTGAATAGCATTGTCTTTAGCTTGGCACAGGAACACTAGGCCTTATGCAATGTCACCAATGCACCTGCTGCTCCAATATAAAGACAGCACAGACTGGAAGGATCTGCTCCAGGAGAACCAGGCTAGGTGAGTTATACTTTTTCTTGATTTTTAATAGCAAGGATTCTGTGTAGGGGATATTTTACTATAGAGGGGGCTACTGGGGGAGCATTATACTTTGGGAGCTTCTAAGAGACATTATGACAACAATGTTTGTAATTGTACAAAACATTTGTAATGCACTTTTCTCACAAGGGACTCAAAGCAGGGAGTGTTGTGGAGTAGGGGAGTTAGTTGCTGGCATACAGGCGCTCATCCCCAACACCCATAAGGGTCAGTTGTTTTACAGGAAGCCAATTATCTATCAGTATATTGTGGAGTACCTAGAGAAAACCCACGCAAACATAGCAAGAATTCCATGCAGATATTGCCCTTGGTCAGATAGGAACCAAGGACCCCAGGGCTGAAAGGCAACAGTGCTAAGCACTGAGCATTGCACTGCGTAGGAGGGGGGGGGGAATAATAATATAGAGGAGACTAAGGGGGCATTATATTGTGTGGGGGCACTAAATGAGCATTATACTGTGGAGGGCACCAAGGAGGCTTTATATTGTGTGGTATATAAGGAAGGGCGCTATTGCTGTGTGGAAGAACAAAGGGACTGGGAAGTGGCAAAGTGGAAATGGGTGCATTAGGGGTGTGGCTGAATATGAACAAATTTGGTGCAGCCTGAACAATTCCCTTTACAAAAACCTGTGTATGCCCCTGAGTATATAAGATATATACTACCTATTGTTTCCTGATCTAGGGGCTTGGGGGTTTGCATTACTCAGTCAATGCAACACTTGCGATCTAAGACAAGGTTTGAGGGTGTGACCCAGCATAAGGTGATGTAATTGTGCATATCCCCTGCCCCTACCTGCTGTTGGTTTCCTCTGAAACCTCTCTTGGAGACATGATGGACCTCCAACCTCATGTGTCTCATAACAACAATGACCTGGCTCTGTAGTGTGTGGCTACACCATTTGCCCTTTGCACCTCTAGATATTAAAAAGGCAAAGAAATGATTTTATTAGCAACAGGGGGGTAGCTATAGGGGATTCAAAGGTAGCCATTGCTACTGGGTCCTGGAGCCTAAGGCGGCCCAAAGACTTCTCTACAACATAAGAAGATTCCAGTTTTATATATAACACATGGTAAATGTAGGCCCCATCAAATATTTGTCATTGGGGCCCAGGAGCTTCAAATTATGCCTCATATTAGCAAATAATAATGCACATTCTCACATGGTGTAATACAACATTCCCTGACATTAGGGGACCTTTATAAAACCGTGTGCATATACTCCAGGTTCCTACCAATATCAGAATATAATTGTTATTTTTATGCTGATGATAAGAACATGAACGCAGACATCTGTTTACCAAGAACAAAGACCTCGTGTTTCTTTTCATTAACTAACATACAGTAGGTATATATAAAGAAAGAGATTACAAGAGCGTACCTACCATAGAGGGTGGGCATGCTACAGGTCTGTGGTGAAAAGAGGGGCTAGGACTGAACTGCTTCACCTTCCAACTTATTTCTGACAATGATAGTTACCTGCACCCACCACAAGGGGCAGCACATTACATGCAGTTATACAGCTCCCATGGACTTCCATACTCAGTGGGAGCTCAGTAGTTCAATACTAGCTGGATAACGCCATATGTATTTAGCTCCCCTAGTGGTGGCTCCACTAATTCAGTGATTTTATCAAATTTTGTGCATGATTACACAATGATGGACTAACTTTAATAAATATGAATCATATTAGATGGAACTGATTTCTTTATACACTCTTGTTCATGAACTTCATATGATCATGATAAGGTTACAGGATGGCGCAACATGATGGCAGGCAGACACGTGGTTAAAACTGCAGCAGAACTTTAATCTTCACTCTCAGGTCAGCAAAGTATAAAACATGTGCACCTGGTACAAGGCACGTGGTTACAGTCTCTCAATATGACGGCATTTTACACTTAAAGGGAGTCTGTCACCAGAACCCAGCAGTCATCCCAGCCAGGCAGATAGATAGATTAGGGTCCCCTGAATCAAGTGGTGTTTTCCCTTTGTGAATTGGTTCCTCCCTTGCCAAGATATTGCTGTTATTTTCAATATGCAAATGAGGTCTTTAGAGCAACAAGGATATGGCCTTTGCTCCAAAGAGCTCATTTGCATATTTTCAAAAACAGCAATATTTTGATATCGATTCATAATCTACAGTATATATACAGTCCATGAGCCTATATTCAGGTCATGATAGCGGAGCAATACCAGCAGGGGCAGTAGAAAAACTGACACATTGGCACATGGGTATTCTATGCTTCTGCAAACCATCTGACACTCTGACGTAGGGGAGGTTCATCCAAACATGACCGGCTAGTAACACTTTTTTTGGGGGGGGGGCTTACAGGCAAAACCTCGCTTGAAACCTGTTCCTTGCTATTTAGTCCTAAGACGCTCTCCGGCTTTCAAACCGAATTGCCTCTCCTTCACCGACATCCTCTTATTAGGACCACCAGCTTACCTGATAGCATACAGCCCCACTGAGCATCTCTGGTTTGGTTGGCAGCCTATCTGGTCAACTCTGGCTTGGTCAGCAAACTGTCAATTACTCTGCTGTATCCTTGTCTAGACCAAACTCCTATCACAATGGCAATCATGGAGGAGGGAGACTTCCTCTTCTTCTGCGTTGTTTTTTGGCAGGCCTTCTCCACAGCATTGTCATGTGCCCAGCCAGGGAAGACGCACTCCTTACCGTAGCAGACAGGCAACTCTTTCAGTTCTACTGCCTTGGCTCCATCTGCTGCTGCCACCATTCTCCAGTTACCCTCCCTTGTTCCGCAGTCCTTGATATGTTTGGTAAACCAGGACTCTACCCTCACTTCTAACAAGGTGTGAGGTGCTCCCCATGTAAGCACATGCCCAAACAAATCTCTAATTTGACAACTCTACTATACATCCAGATAAATACTATGCAGGAGGCCATGTGACAATAAGGCCCTACTGAATGTACAGTAGAATGAAGCATAGATAATACAGATTGGCCACTTGATGGCAGTGCAGTTTTAGTATTGTACACATTATATACAGATATACATATATATATATATATAGCAAAGTACATGTAGATAGATAGATAGATAGATAGATAGATAGATAGATAGATAGACAGTAGCCGACAGTAGACTGTTGTCCAGACCATGGAGGTCCTGTCACATATTTTCAATTGTGTGAACATTGTCCTGAACCAAAATCAAAAAGTGAATACAACAGTCATGACAGAGAACATTCGCTTATTCTTAAGTCAACAACTCAAGTACTGTCAAAATTTGAGAAAGTTCCCATACATTGTCATAAAAGTTATTGTGTGAATCATCCCATATTTTAGGCTTAGTTACTCTTTAAATTCCAATTCCCCGCTGTCACTAATGTTCTCTCCGTTACTATTTCTCACTTTTTTCCCTCTCCGCCATGTTTCAGGCTAAGTGAGAATTATGTTCTAGATATAGTTGTGTTTTTCTAGCACCCTGGACTGAACATCAGTTAAAAAAATGTTTCGTATTTAACGCGGTGGACGGCGAATGTAAGCGGAGAGTGTTCGGAGAGTGAGATAAATCAGACGTGTTATAGTCTGATATCCTGGGTACAGTTCTAGAGTTATGCGGACTAGTGTGAAATATTCATGAATTGGGAGAATGGAGTAAATTGAAAAGATTACATCTGAGAGGAACTGCGAGAATTCAGTTGTGTCTCAGATATAATAACAATTCATGGGGAAGTCAGTCAGTAATTCCCTCCATTTATAGAGATACTTGTGGTTAAACATTGTAATCTTGTCTGACTTGTTTATTTCATTACATACTATATAAATCATGTCAAAATCATTCATTTGGATGATAGGTACATAGAGACAAGAGAGGGAAATCTATTATATGCAGTTCTTGTAATGGCATCTTCTGAAGATAAAGAGCAGCCTATCCTAAATCTATAGACAAAGGGGCAGATTTATAAAACCTGTCTCAACCGAAAACGGTGTTTGTTGCAACCAATCACAGCGCAGAATGCACAGAACACTGTAGTACAGGCTGCCCTGTGATTGGTTGCAATGGACAACATGCACTGTTTTCCTTTAATGCCTATTATCTGCCATGTTCTAGCCATAAATCTGGCATCTCCCAACAGTGGCAGTGAGATTAGAACACCCACCGCGTAAGAACAATTGATAGTAGGGGGTTATGCTAGAATTATTTTACCATGAAGATGTCAATGACGTCCTATGTTGGTGATCATGCTGTCTATACTGTACATGGAATGAATGCCATATTTGTGGTCACCAGTAGTTGGAAGTTGTAGTATTTCCAGCTTAAAGGGGTTATTCAAGACTTTTTATTGATGCCTAACCATAGCATAGGACATCAGAAGAGATCTTGGGAGAGCTCGTGCCAAGCTATTGCAGTTTAGGTCTTATTCACTTGAATGGGAGATAAGGTGATATAGCACATCACAGCCAATACACAGTGTATAGAGCAGTCTGCTCTCAGCTCTGCACACTGGAGTAGGTAATGGATGATCAATGGGGGTGTCAGGTGTTGCATCCCCACTGATCTTATACTGAGGACCTACTTAAGGATAGGCATTTAATATGAAGTCTTGGCCAACCCCTTTCAGTCTCTAGGTGGCTCATGAGATTGCTGTTCATTATTATGTCCAGCATAGGTTTAGCTGTGGCTGAGCAGGGGCAGCAGGCAATCTCCGTCATACTGTAGTACCATACAGCCTATCTTTCATTTCAGATGGCTTTTCATGTGTACATGAGGAATAACACTATTTCTGGCCTTTGTATGACTTGTATACTGCATTTAGCACTAGTTTCCCCTCTCATACGCTATGTCTATTTGCCAGTTGCCCTTGAGCTCAGCTCCAGGGTAGGTAGAGACTAGCAGCTATGAGGACTTCCCTACACAGCCCTTATCTCTATTTCTCACATCCTGAGAAGCAGCATGGAGGACAACGTACACCAGTACTGCACCATGTAGCAGCAAATCCACCTTGGGGGGTGGTGGCATTAAAACACACTTGTGTCTTTCACAAGCCCTGCTGTAATTGTGGGCTTGTGGTGGGAGAGCCTGGCACCTAACTACTCAACACAAAGCATGAAAGAAGAGAAGGTTCAAGTGTACCCCTACCCTGATTTTTCGGATCCCTAAGAGATGTGAGATATATTTGTTTCACTCAGAGGCGTCACTAGACGGGGTGCAGTTGTACGTGGGCCCAGGAGCCTTGGATGGCCATAAGCTCTGGCGTAAATATAGGGGTCAAAGTGGTTGCAGCTGCCCAACTAGGCCCATAAGCTGGAAGGTTTTCACAGGTCACCCTCACCAGGGCTGGTTAAGCTTCTTTGATGTCTTTTCTGATTCTTTTTGATGGCTGTCTCTTACTTGTTAATTTAATACACCTACATTCTGGTGCACTGGAGTGAGATAAGAATGGAGATTTATGATACACAGCCTTCCTCTGTCAGTATGGAGAAAATTAACCTTTTAATGCCAAAAGGAACAGTCAGTAGAATAAAGTCAAGAAGGGATTCTGTTGGGGCAAAGCCGAAGGGGGCATGATTACTATGTGGGGGCGCCAACAGGGGGTGGGAATGATGGGATGCTTGTGTGCACAGACATGTTGTGAATAAGTTTTCATGAGGGTCTGGAAAGGGAAATGGAAATGCTGCTAAAATGTACGAAGGGGATGCGGCTGACAGTTGTAAGGAGAATTTGCACTGGGGCCCATGCTGAGCATTTGTACCAGCACCTTTACTTACCTCCCTGGCTTTACTATCAGCACAACCTTGCTATGACCTCTGCCTTTAAATGCTCTACAGCACAATATATGGAGCTATAGCACCGTGAGAAGAGGAGGAAAATGGCTTCTCCCTGCTCCCATCTTACCACTGACATTTTACGAGTTCACAGTAAAGCGCTGCATAATCTTCTCCGGGCTTCAAGGTCAAGAAATGTTCACGCCATGCTATGAAGATGAACTGTAATCCATTCTTGGTAATTAACTCCAGTTTCCTTACTGTAATAGCCTATTATGGTAAATATAATATAATAGTACAATGATCTCTTGCTGCTCAGCTCTCCAAGTCAATAGTTGCCATGTCTCCTCTGATCAAATACAGGTACAGACACAAAAGCACATTCTCCCACTGACTGCACAAGTTCGACTGTGTGAAGATGAAGTGATTTGTGTGCTAATATGTTGATGTAATTCATTCACAGCAGAGGTTATTACATTTCCATGGCCGGTCTGATAAGTCATCATTGAGCTTGGATATGGGAGTGCTGAGAACCTCGGTATTCCTGCATTACATTCGCTTAATATCAACCAAGTAAAGCAGATTGTGCCAGTAAGGGACAGAATGTGACCTTTAATATAATAATATCATACAAATTCCTCCAATCATTAGCATGGTGGACATTTGTAGGTTGTATTGATTTCAGTGCCCTCTCTATATTAATAGGACTCTATCGCTGCATTACGATCTGAGTTTTCATTGTGTTTACTGCAAGCGGATTATGCCGACCTTGACTGACTTCAGACAGGAAACGGGTTTGTCTTCATTCTATGTCTATCTATGTTTAGATCTTTAGTATATGCTCCCCTTATATAGAATAGTGTACTCCCTCAAGTTACAATATTAATTGGTTAATTGGTTCCAGAACGGCCATTTTAAGTTAAAAGCATCAGAACGTAAAACCATAACTCTATGTGGAAAACTAGTACTTGGTTCCAAAGACTAGGGGACACCTCTATGTGAGATAAGGTAAGCCCTAAATCAATATAACGGTTTCTCATGCCACTAATTGGTGGACAATTCCTTTAAAGAAGATCTTTCACCACCTCCCTCAACTCCAGCTCTATACATCCTTCAGTAGCTGCTCCTCCACTAATTCTGAAGCAGTTGGATTTTTTTTCTCTGTCCCCCACCATTCTTGAGCAATGATTTATTTTAGTATCAGCACCCAATATGTTTATTAGGCTTATTATTGTCAGGTGGGCGGTCCTTAACAATAGAAGATAGTCTGAGACTGCCCACCTGAAAGTCGAGAACCTAATTAGAATATTGTGTTCAGAAACTAATAGAAATGATTGCTCGGGGATGATAGGGGCTAAAGAAAAAATTCCAACTGTGGAGTAGCACCTATTGAAGGATACAGTTGAAGTTAGAGGATGTGGTGTAAGGACCTCTTTAAGGGGATTTTCCCATGACATAACCATAGAGAATCTGTCAGGGCAATATGGGACACTAAACCACCCACAGGACCTTATGGACCGGGGGTTTGGTATCCCAAATCGCACTGTTATAAAGCCATCAGTGCCTGCAATAAAAATAAAAAACCTTTATACTCCCCTACCTCTGTTATCCCAATGCTGACGCAGTTCTTTGCTAAGGCCAGAGGAGTACTCCTTGGCTTCTGTACACAAGTGCTATACCTCCGATACTTGTGCAGTGAAACCGGGGAGTACGTCCTTGGCTTCACTGAAGAACTGCATAGGCACCGGGAGCACCAGTGAGGCGTCTGGTGAGACTCATCGGACTCATCTCTAGGTAAGTATAAAGGTTTATTTTTTTTTTTAAATGCGGGCAAAGATGGATTTAAAACAGGGCAATGTGGGACACTAAACTCCCTGTCTATAAGAATCTGTGGGTAGTTTATTGTCCCAAATCAAACCTGACAGGTTCCCTTTAAATTTGTAGACAATTAAAGGAAAAAACATTTTTGCAAATGTAAATAATTAACAATTTTGCGGAGTTTCAAAGATTTTCTCTATCTTAGTGGTGACAGTCTTTTGCCTTGATCAGTTGCCAATTGAACTGTCTATGCTCTGGAACTTGTCAGAAACCCAATTATGATGTCCTTATTGTGGACACGTTATCAGGAGGGGGCACTACATGTATGAGAAGATAACATGACCACAATAAGGACATCATGGCTGGTTATCAGGAGGGGGCACTACATGTATGAGAAGATAACCTGACCACAATAAGGACTTCATGGCTGGTTATCAGGAGGACACTACATGTATGAGAAGATAACCTGACCACAATAAGGACATCATGGCTGGTTATCAGGAGGGACACTACGTGTATGAGAAGATAACCCGACCACAATAAGGACATCATGGCTGGTTATCAGGAGGACACTACATATATGAGAAGATAACCTGACCACAATAAGGACATCATGGCTGGTTATCAGGAGGGGACACTACATGTATGAGAAGATAACCTGACCACAATAAGGACTTCATGGCTGGTTATCAGGAGGGACACTACATGTATGAGAAGATAACCTGACCACAATAACAACATAATGGCTGGTTATCAGGAGGACACTACATGTATGAGAAGATAACCTGACCACAATAAGGACATCATGGCTGGTTATCAGGAGAGACACTATGTGTATGAGAAGATAACCTGACCACAATAAGGACTTCATGGCTGGTTATCAGGAGGGACACTACATGTATGAGAAGATAACCTGACCACAATAAGAACATAATGGCTGGTTATCAGGAGGACACTACATGTATGAGAAGATAACATGACAACAATAAGGACATCATGGCTGGTTATCAGAAGGGGACACTACATGTGAGAAGATAACCCGACCACAATAAGGACATCATGGCTGGTTATCAGGAGGGGACACTACGTGTATGAGAAGATAACCTGGCCACAAAATGGAAATTATGGCTAGGTTTCAAACCATAGAAAATTTCCGTCATTGATAATTGTATCCAATGGCATCCAATCAAGACAACACCCCTGAAATCTTTTAAGGAAATCTTTAAAACTCTGCAAAATTTTGAATGACATATATTTGCAAAAATGTTTAACTATTAATTGTCTACAAATTTAACAATGGTAATATTTATGGGAAAACCCCTTTAAGCTTACGATCTTGCAATATAATAACGATAGAGCACGCGTTATAGGTCAAAAGGATGGAGTAGCTGGTGAATAATAATAATAATATGTATTTTATATATGGAACAGAGGCAGCCTAATGTTTGTGGTATATTACTTTAAGAAGAAAAATCAATAGAACTGCGTCTTTATAGCCAAGTCTTTTTTTGCACAGTTCTCCGCTGTTATAGATCTCTTTGTGGAGGGAGACAGATGTTGTGACTATACCCTGAAAGAACTGCTGATAGTCCAAATCAACAAACTGTTGGCACCCATTAATTCTTGTCACTAGACCAACATTCTCAGCAGGACGCTCCCATATCATCCCAAGCACTGTACACGTTTAGCTCTTTTTCTGGCAAGCGTTGCGACTACATGCATGGATGACTCGACTGAAACCAGGCAAACAGGCTTTAAGGCTGCAAAAAGAAAACCCGATTAATGTAATTGCTGAGAAATTTGCTTTTTTATATTGTAAGTGTTGTTTTCCTTGTCGCTTCCCCTTAGCTATAACCTCCTGGTGAACCTATGGAGCGTAGAAATGTATGTGTACGTTTGTCTCAAATGCAAACCTGGCATTTAATGTAACATTTACCCACATTTCAGCATTTCCTTGCGCAGTCACTAGATTTTCTTACACACTTGTGACAATCCTGTAATTTAAAGGTCAAAACTGCTGAATTTCCTTTGCTGAAATTCTCCTGGATGTCTAGTAGGAGCATGAAGTAAAGGGGCCTGCCAAAGTGTATCAGCCTTGTGTGAATACCATCACGTACTCATGGTTCATCACTAGGTAGTCGCTTTGAGTATTTGACAGGGGGCTGGGGAGGTCAGGCCTGTTTTTTTCCAAATTAGATTCACAATTCAAGTGGTGGCATAGTCATGGGGGCCGCAAATATTGCAATTGCATGCAGTAAGAAATCTATGCCTGTAGGTACCTCTAAAACATAAGACAAAAGCAATGCTAAAAGTGATATGAAACATAAAACATCATAATAACTTATTGGACTAGAGGGAGTTGCAACTGTTTTATATATATATATAATTTAATGTCACTATACTGTATATGGCAAAACATGGTGTCATTGCCAGGTAAGTGGTTGGCATAAGTTTTTCCATGAAGCTTATGATTTTTAGGTAAATGATGGAGTCTAAGAAGCTGGTAATGAAGTGTAGGGAACTGCCATTTCTACTAGTATATAATGTATCTGGCTTCTCTGCCCCTGTAGTTTGGCTTCAGAGACCCCAGGCATTCAGTGCAGGGTTTGTTTTGTAAATACAGTGAGTCAGAGACATGTGAGCAGAGCTGCTGGGGGGGAGAGATGTGAGCAGAGCTGCTGTGAGACAGACATGTTATGTCTGGGGGAGTCTAAGGCAGGTGGTAGGTGTAATTCTAAGGAGTAGATAAGTAGATATTTAAGAATCTATATCCTTGAGATCAGCTAGTGAAACTGCTCTACCTTATTTCAGAGCCACCTGTTCCACTTTACTTCAGAGTATATAGTTAGGTATGTGTTACTCCTATATACTCACAGGACCTAGCTAGTAACTGTAGTTAGGGATCCATATATATATATATATAGTTCAGGGCCGTGATAGGTTAGGCTTCCGACGGCCAACTAGCTAGTTAGAGGCCCGGTTGCACTAGTAGTTTAGCTGGCAGGTTAAGGACTCAGTGTTAGGGTATTCAGGCCTGCATCTACTACCATTACCGTCGCCCTGTTTGCTGCCTGTGAAGGATGTCATCATCATCATCTCCTGATCGGCTGTCTGTCATCTCCTGGAAGAAGCCGAGGATCTACAGTCATCCACAGGGGCCCCTGCATCTCTTCTGTTGCCTGGAGGTATTGTACACCGGACTCTTGCTATATATCTATATATATATACCCGGGTATATAACCTAAGACGGTTGAGGACTTGCTGGTTGTTGTAGTATTGCTGTGTTCTGAGTATATTTTATGTATGTATTATTACCCTGTTGATTCTTATAAAGCTACTGTTATAACCTTATGTGGTATCTGTATGTATTCTTCAGACTGTGAGATTAGTACAGTAATCCTTGTTAAGGCTACTAACTGTACTTCATGGGTAAGTCTCAGGAAGAGATCCTCCCTGGGTGGAGGCACTGATATATTTCATATATGTTCCCACTCTTTCCTTAAGCGAAGGCTTCAGGTCCCATTATACACACAGGTCAGCGCCAGAGTCTGTTGCGGGAGGGATAATACTCCAACCCCCCCCCCAAATAGGGCTACAGAGGTATAGATCTGTTAATATGTGTTTGAAATGAGGTATACTATGTGTTGATCTTGAACAACTGCTTTGGAGGTGTCTTAAATCCATTTATATTGGGTATTAGAATTTATTAGTTTATTAGTCCCGATCTGGGCCGACAGTGATGCAACTTTAATTTTCTTGTGAGAGTCTACTATACTTGAAAATCGATTAAATCCACCTGATAGTCCAACTGATCCAACAGATAATCCAACTGATCCAACAGATGATCCAACCGATCTAACAGAAAATCCAACTGATCCAACGGATGATCCAACTGATGATCCATCTGACCCAACGGATGATCCAACTGATCCAAAAGATAATCCATCTGATCCAACAGATGATCCAACGGAAGATCCAAGTGATCTAATGGATAATTCAACTGCTCCAATAGGTAATCCAACTGATCCAGCTGATTCTTCAAGTGCTACTTTTGTTCCAGATGGAGGTCCTTAAGAAGTGGAGGTCATCTAGAGTTCCCTGCTTGTCTGAATGGGAAGGTCAAGTATACAATACCCTCCTACATAAAAAGCGGTATTTTAATAGAAAAAAATGATATTGGTCAAGTCCAAAAAATGTGGAATCCATGGTTTTCTCTTTTAGATGAGAATGAACTAAACCATGTGATAAAGAACTTTTATGTTTTTCTCCTGCTTCAGATTCCTCTACATTTTCCGGTCCTATGTTTTCACCCCCGCTTTAACTCACTAATCAGCAGAGAGTCTTGTACAGCAAAATCCTTGGCAAGATTGAGCAGGATGGTTATTTCGCAGCATTCTGCATTGGTCTCTGTGTAACGTCTCTGCCTGTTCAGGTCTCTGCACCACCCTTCGCATTCTGTGGAGAAGGAGGCGTGCTCAGTTTGATTCCTTGCTTAAGGTTCTTGTTGCTCAGTCTGAACACTGTCCTAGACTATGTAATTGAATTTCAGCCACAGCCATCTCCTGCACCTTGTTTCTTCTGCTCCTCAAATAGTTAATCTTAGCCTTGCCTGTGTGATTGACAGTCTGTCTACCAATCAAGTCTGGGGCAGGTCCTGACTTGCTATAAACAGGTCATCTGGTCACACATGGTCGCTGGCTATTGATTCTGTCCTGTGACTTTGTCCCTGCTAGTTCCTTTTTCTGCTATTGTTGTATTTCTGACTTCTGACCTTTGGCTCCCCCTGTGACTACTCTCTTGGATTTCATTTTGGTACTGCATTGCTCGACTGTTACCGACCCCTTGGCTTGCTGACTCTGCTTCTGTGTTGTTTTGTCTTGTCTTGTTCTGTGTTGTCACTTATTTAGTGAAGGGATCGGCTCCAAGTTATCGGCTGTCACCTAGGGACAGTCAGACAAGTAGGCAGGGCCAGTGGGGGGGGGCAGCTTTAGGGCTCACTGTTTTGTTGTGCCCCTCCCCCAGGGTTCACCAACAGCTTCTGTGGAATCACTCCTCTAGTATTCCCTTACACTCTGCCTCGTATTCAAACCAATGGGAGGCAGAATGAGGGGGTGGAACTTGGAGCTGCTTTTCAGGTGGAATCCACCTCAAAATCAACTCCAAATTTAGCTATGTGAACTTACCCTTAGGGTTTCACCTGCTCTCTTGTCAACTCTCCTTGCACTTTGCGGTTGTAATTTGGAGCTGATTTTAATGTGGAGGCCACCTCAAAATCAGCTCCAAATTTTGCTGTGTGAACTTACTCTTAGGGTTTCACTTGCTCTCTTGCCTCCTCACTCCCCACTTCGTGGTGGGAATTTGGAGCTGATTTTGAGATGGAAAGTTGACAAAGTGAAGAGAATGGCGGTGGCCTGGGATAGGGACTGATCAGCAGCCAAACCCCTACAGCTAGATAGCAGAGGTGGTCTGAAACCTAGGCAACAAGCTGTAAACACCGAGGATGTTGTCAACTTTATCTGACAAACAGAGCAAGACAGATAAAGCAATGTATTAGGTAAAACACTTCAGATAGCTTAAGCTACAAGTCTGAATATGGTCCTGGAGATGGGAATACCCCTTTAATTATATGCTATATTATTAGGATTGTAAGATATCTTTATAATAAAACATAAGAAAATGATTTAAAAAAGTGATTCTAACAGCTTTGGTCCCTGTCTTGGGGGCTAAGCATTCACAGTCACTTACCTTAGCCAAGGCCATTATATAAGTCCATAGAAGCATCTCTGGTACTAATTAGAAATGAGGGAAATAATGAAAAATTTCCAGAGATCGATCAAATTGAGGCTCAGATTCAATTCACACTAAATGAACAATGGATAGAATTGGATTTCAATGGCTTTTGTAACATGATATATTACACTGCAATAAGTTATCCGATGCAAGTTAAAGACTGCTACATCTATAGTTCTGTATTTTTTCATAGAAGTCGAAATCTATTGAGCAAATCCTTCGGCTTCGATGTGATCAGCAATGTTGATCCATATTCTCCCTATAAAAGACTGACAGGTGTCAATGGAATCTAAAAATAGGGATCTATATTTTAAACTTGATGGATGTCTCTGAGGAAAATATCTACTCATATTTAATGGAGTCTTAATATGGATTTGAACTCTATTGACGTTTGTGTTGGAAAGACAAATCCATAAAGTGAATCTATATTTATGGACTCAATTGATATCTATGAAGTAGATGTGGCATAATGGTCTCTATACTGGCTGATGGCAAATGAGAATTTAGTTTGATGAACTGGACCATCGGTTACCCCCTTAGTCTGCATGTAGTTCATCTAAGAACAATAGGATTGGTAGATTCACACATCATGATAATACTGGGCCTGTAAAGCATACTTATCATAGAGGTAGTCCATGCAGGTTGTGAGAAGATAAGACCACAATTGCTAACTTTCCAGGAATCTCCAGGATGCTCTTGTAAAAAGGTGTAATCTTCTGGGCCGCCAGGGTGGCAGTCCCTTTATATATGCGGGTCATGTCTAAAAAGTGGGCATGAGCATTTAGTGCTGAAAGGAGTTGTGGTGAAACATCAAGGTTGTGTGACCATGTCCATAGTGGTGTGGTTTTAACCAAAAATTTTTGTGGGCTGTATGGATTAGTATAGATAAGATCCAGATGAGAAGGACAATTCTACCCCACTTTAGTTACAAGAGATGGGAATGGGATAAGAGGGAAACAAGCTCTGGGCTCTTCTGTACCTAGCTGTTGAGATGTGATAGTATGAAGCAGCTCCGGCACTATGGCTTTTACTCATTTACTACTATACTTATACCACTGTTCAGACATAACTTGAAGCTCCTGAGCCCCAATGCAAAATCTGTCATTTGCTCTGTGTCTATTTATAATACTGGGATCTTCTTAGATGGTATGGGGATCCTCGGACCTCCTCAGTACCGGGGCCCAGGTATGACTGCTACCTCTGTACCCTGTATAGCTACACCAGTTTTTGACCACTGGCCTAGACTTCCCAAGTCTATTCCAGCAGAGTCTTCAGTCCACGACTTTATTGGTCTATAAAATGACTTGAACAGAGACAGTAGACAAGCGTCGGCCTCCAGGAATCAGTGACATATGATGGGAACTCCAAATTAGTGGATAAAGGACTTAGTGGCTAAGACCAGCATTAACATATCTGTCCCCTTAGGATTCCTGTTGTAATGTGTAATTTATTGCTCCTTGTGTTAAGTCCCCTTCTCTAATATTATAGCATTTGTCTTAGAGAAGCAGATCATGTTTTATGTATATTTAATGCAGAAGCAGAGTAGTAGAAAGCCCAGCCTATCCATTCTCATCTCCATTGTCAAATCTCTAGTCATTTACATATACATAAACCAAAGGTTACCACGAAAGCTCTTTCCCAATGATAATGGAATGGTATCCAAAGAAACATGAGATGGACATCTTAACCCATATTTGAGGCAGAGGAGAGGCGTATGCAATACCTACAGTTTTTTCATGGAATCCATGAAACATTAACATATGTATTCGGTATCTATACTGTACTGTTAACCATACATTAGCACTGGAATGAATTGTACATCATGCCTTTCACATATAATGTGTGATCTATTACACTTAGGGTATGTTCACACATACTTCAATTCTTTGCCACTTTCTGCCTCTCCAGTTTTCTACCGTGACTTTACCCCGCTGTTTAGCCTCAGCTGCCTCAAAATCAGATCATTTGTGTGAACTTATCCTAATATTCTGCCAGGTTCATGGAAACAGAGGGTGCAGAGGTTGCATATGCATCCAGCCCTGTGGTCTGAGGGGGCCAATGGCCACTATGTCACATAGCAGGTGCGGTGTGTGTGTATTAGGGGGGTGGGGGTGTTGGCAGCGGTTCAGGGACTGTTAAGGAATTTGCACAGGCGCTCAAGCGGATCAATTCACACCTCTGTATAAGTCACATATTAACAACTAAAAAAATAGAATGAGAAGATATTAAAGCCGAATAGTAGTTAGTCTCTCCAAACAACATTATGTAACAGCGAGTTCTGTTTTTGGGAGGAGTTGTACAGGGTTAGAAAAACATGGCTGCTTTCATCCGACAAGCCACACCTGCCCACGGGTGGCATCTGGTATTACAGCCCAGCTCTGTTGAAGTCATTGTTGCTGAGTTGCAATACCACAAACAACCTGTTAACAGACGTGGCACCATTTCAGAAAGAAAGCAGCTGTGTTTTTCTAATCCCGTACAACTTCTATAATGCGTTGTCCACCATTACGTATCAGATCAGTAAGTGTATGGTGTGTGTTAACTCGCCCCTTCACCATATTGAAAGCTGCCACTTTGAAGGTATATAAAAAAATAGTTCCTGACCTCTGACCCCACCCCCATGTCTATATATCCACATAGACAAATGAGACGTAGTTATAGTTTGGAGCACTTTATCCGTTACCTCTGCTGATCAGGTTTATCACTGTCACATTGAAGCAGCATTTACTGACACGGAGTAGAGTGTGACCTTCACTGCAGGGAATGAATGTGTTTGTGCCGGGTGATGATTGGGAACAATATTCTGATCTCGGGTGTATCCATATGCAACATGTCCAGCCCGTGACAGCCAGCTCTCCAGGATGAATAACGAGCCGCGCCGGCTAAAACTAGTCAGCCTGACAGGCTAAATTAATGGTTGGCTCTTAAAATTCACACGGCAAGCTGAAGGTCACACCTTGGAAAGTGGAATTGAGAGACAAGAGGTGCGGAATATACCAGAGATAATAATGCATGAATTAGCCATGGAGAGGTGGCTGCGAGCAGGACTTAATCCTAACAATAGCGAAATAATTATTATAAAGGATGGCAGAAATCTTATGACAGGGACCTGTAAAACGGCTTACAGGGTCAACTCTTCCTAGGTGTAAAAGGGATCTAATGGCTGTGCCATGTTTAATGAGTTACCCTCCGGTCATGGGTTACACATCCTCCATCCTGTATAGGTCATTGATAAATGCAGCATTGGACAGGGTCTATGAAGCTGTGAATAGTGGCTTGTACTGTATTGTTCTAGAGGAGGCATACCAGATTGTCAACTCTTTAATGGGGTATTCAAGGAACAAGATATTACCCAAATCCATTCATTTCAATGGGAACTCTCGGAGACTGCTGATCACTCTGTCCGATTCAAATGAATGGAGGGGTGTGTGCACTGCCTGTCTTGCCACTCCATTCAAACTGGGGTGCAAAACATGCAAGGTCTAGTGATTGATGGTGTTCCCAGTGGTCAGAGCCCCACCGATCGGCAAGCTGCCCCTATCCTTTGGATAGCAGGTAATTTCTTGTTACTGGAGTACCACTTTAAGTGACAATTGGTTAAGCTGATATGCTGAAGAGATACCCTGATTTTTGCCCTTAACCCTTCTAAGAGTTTTACATTGAGACCCCCAGAATAGTCATAAACTGACAGAAGTAGCCAGGAATGGATCTGCGGTCACCAGAAGAGTGGTCAGGATGTGACAGACCATTCACTGAACCAGGAACTTAGGAATGAAGCCAGAAGTCAAACACAAGAGAGGAACAACAAGTATCAGGCGGAGACATCAAAGCATAAGACAGGGCATAGTCAGGAACAAGGCCAGAGTCAGGATACCAAAACAGCTTTAAACAGCAATAGCAACACAAAGGGTCAGGAAAGGTGTGTATTGTACCTCAATCAACCGGTGACATGTTGCAGCTGAAGGCCTCTTAAAATAGGTTTCCATGGTCCATCTTTGAGCGTCGCTAGCCTTGGCAACCTAGTGCTGCTAAGCAAACAAAGAAAGAGAGCTACGTTGCAGCAGGTTTGGGTACACAGGCTGAAAATATCAGTGGAACAGCAGAGAAGCTGTCAGGAGCCGCAGCCAGTAGGGGGGACTTGCTGCATGAACTGGGAGCAACAGACTCAAACCAATGGCTAGAGATATGGTTACCCCAGGTTCTGCTCTATAACATACTTCCTGCATTTTCATGGTGACATCATCTTGATGAAGGGAGGGTCCTACGTACCTATTGGGAAATCTCTATTCTGCAAGCAAAAGTGGCTGCTAGTGGCTTCCTCTGAAAGGAAACCAGAGAGGTGGCCATGTGGCTTTTTTCATTGAAACTTATAGGAAACTGCAGAGCAAGCTTGCCACCTTAGATATAAGAATGAAAGTCAAGGCACCCTTGTTCTCCCAACAATTTGGGGTCTCAGAGGTCGAACCTTCACTTTTCAGACATTATGGAAATAATGTAAAATATCGCCCTCCTCTCCTTCAGTATTTTTATCTAGGGCTCGGTTAGGGGTATTGGGGGTGCAGTTTTATGACATTAAGTCAGTGATTATATTGACATTTTCCATTGATATTTCTGGTTATTATTTCAATATGCTAAATATGTTTTTGAGAACTCTGGCTGCAGGAGGTAACATTTCTCAGATAAGTCATTCATTTCTCATCTTTAATTTTGGAAGGAGATGTCATTTCATTCTTTTCCTCGGGAAGCGATGAGGCTACAATTGGCTGTGATTGCAGGAGGAGGAATCAAAGCGTAACGTAGTCTTCATCCCTCTCTAATCAGGCCATATTCACACATGGATGCTGATTGCAGCCACATATGTGATGCTGTGACAGATTTAATGGTCACCAGTGCACGACCTGGAATCTAATGGGGTCTGTTGGGCCCTGTTGTGTTTTTTTTTTTTTTTTTTTAGAAATAATTTTATTTATTTATTTTTTTCTGTTGAAAGTTCAAGCAGTGACCAGGATCAGACACCCCCGTCTGCCATAAGGATGAGCACGATGATATAGTGAGTGCAAAGTAAGTTCCGCAGGGGAGGGACTTGATGTCCAGAACTCGGGAGCATCTTGTCCATATCAGGCTAGGAGAACATTCCTTGTGGTTCTAAAGGCTACTCCATCAGTATTTAAAAGTACACACAAAAAGTGTATAGGAAAACATAGTATGAAAAGGCAAAAATGGAGCTGTGGGTGGTATATACTGGAGTCTATAGGTGCTTTAGGCATAGGCGCAATGAAGGGGATCAGACAGGCAGATCAACCCTTAGATCGGGGGCTATTTTTAATGGCATGAATAGCTCTGCATGCATCAAAAATGACAGAATCCCCACCTGTAACTGCCTATGAAGTGTGAACAGAACCTAATATATCTTCACATTACATACAGTGAAACATCTCCAAAGGTCACCTCTTTGAGAAGACCAACCAGACCTGATTTCCAGTGGTCGATATTTAGTAGAGATGGCCGAACTTTCCAAGATTTGTTTTGTTTCAGTTTCAGGTTGTTGATTCATTTCGGAGCGAATAAATTCGGTACAAACTGGAAGTGAAATTATTATTCTCTGGAGTCAATTTAGAGGCGCAGGGGATGTGTAAAAAAAACAAAAAAAAACAAAAAAAAGCCCATTTATACTCACCTTCCCTTACCTCTTTTGGGCCTTATCGCGCTCTCTCTCTCTCGGTCTCTTTGATGTCATACACCTGGGGTCACCGCTGAGGCCTATGATTGGGCCTTAGTGATGACATGGGCACGCTGAGTGTCATGATGCTGTAAGAAGTGGGAGAAAGTGAGTACAAATGTTTCTTTCTTTTTTTTTTTTTTTTTTTTACCTCCTGAAGAGACCCCAGAGTATAATTATATACTGCAATGCATGTTGCGGCAGCCATTTTAGTTTGGGATATTTGGGTGCACCCGGCTCAGGCCAAAGCGGTTTGCTCATCTCTAATATACAGTATATTCAGTTCTACCATATATTACATATACCACAAGACCACCCTGTAGAAGACCCTCAACGCAATTATGAGTCTCAAAAAGGGTTTTACTGTAGATGCTTTATATAGATTGCGATCCAACATGGCTGACAGCAGGCGATTTTTCCAACAACAATCAGAGGATTGAGGCTGCATGGATCATTCCAGCGACTGCGGAAACATTTCCTATTATTCCGAGGCGATTTATTTATTTCAGGAGGGAGATTTGAGTGTTAATGCGTCACCCCACACCGTCTGCTGTCAGACATGGAAGTAAATAGTCGCCGCTCCCGTCCGCTCCTGTCCTCGCTTACAGATGGATAGGCAGCTTTTTTGGTCTTTGAGTTCTTTGTCAAAACACTGGGATAAAAACAGGTCTGTGAGAGGTGTGTGACAGGTCACAATTTGTCTTCCCTGGATTATGTGCAGTGACATTAAAGAACAATATGAAAGAAATGACATTCTGGGATGTGTCACACAATAGATAACCTTACACTGCAAAGACGGGCTCTTAGCTCAGCGTAAACTCCATATGTCAGTGTCATTATATGCATCCGGATAATTCTGTAGATTCGAGGCCCGGCCATGGACGCTGCTAATAATACTTAACATATTACACAGCAGGAAATAGAAAAAACTCTTCAGATTATGACCCGTTAATACACTAGGGGGCGCTGTTAGATGCCAGCCAATGGCTGTCTGCAATACTCCTTAATCTCCTGCCTTCTAGGGATGTATATTATATAAATAGCAAGATTATATTGTTTATTGCTTTAATTACTACTATGGATGGGGAACAGACCCAGAGCGACCAGAATTAATCTTAATACAATGCAGTGTAAGAGTCTGAATCACTGGATTAAAGGCTCACTACAATACAATGTGACACAGCGAATGTCTGGATTATATTCAGACACAATGCAGTGTGACAGACAGGAGCGTTGGGTTAATACCAAGATACAATATGGTGTATGGGAATGGATTGGTGCAGTATTGGGAGGCACTGGATTAGCAGCACAGTGCACTGCGGTGTGGCAGGGAGATGCACTGGGTGACTTACACGGAAACATCTGTGCTTTATTATCTCGGCACAGCGCTGTAGGTGTCTTTGTAAAAATCATTGGATAATCACATTTTTTAAAGGCATAACACTATAAATTAACCACTGCATTGCTGAGCTCAGCACAGGAACACGCAGTATGCAGTAGAGCTGAATTTGTCACCCAACTACTTCTTCTGTACACTACCCAAGGTAACCAAGCCTTGCAGTACAGCGGTCCATCACACGGCACAATAGGGCACATTTACCTTGTATGACGGTTTTCTGGCATTAAAAAAAAAAAAATCACAATTTTTATTTTTAACAATGGCTCGGTCAGATTTATTATCTTTTGCACCAGAAATCTTTTACAAATGATGCAGGAAATGTAAGCCAGCCAGGAGTGTAGGTGCATGGTCCTCTAGGTGCATGGTCCTATATGGGGCACACCCTCCGCTGGCGATGGGGCTATGAAAACTGGAGTTGATAATGCTAGTCTTCATATATCTGTCCTAATATTTCCAGCATATAGTGATCTTTTCTTGACCATTTTACCTTGAAAGCAGACTGAACATACAATGCTAGGCTGGAGGGTCTGACAAGGCATCATGTTCATTGCACTGGTAAAACCCCTGTATTAGTGAAGTGTATGCATTGGCTGGCCGACATGTCATCTTTTGGGTGCACTGTGTATACTTTTCAGCACTATGTCTATGTTATACAGCAATCTTAAAGAGAACCTGTCAGATCGATTTGGGACACTAAACCACCCACAGATCCTTACAGACTGGGGGTTTAGGGCCCCAAATTGCCCTGTTTTAAACCCACCTATGCCTGCATTTAAAAAATCCCCCTTTATACATATCTAGAGGTGGGACTCATCGGACTCATCTCTGGTGCTCCCGGTGTCTTCAGTAAAGCTGAGGACGTACATCCCCTACATCACTGTGCAAGTGCCGGAGGTCCGAGGCGAGGTGTACTCCTCTGGCTTCAGTGAAGGAGTGCACTAGTGTGAAGAGGATGGTGGCAGGGGGTCTATAAAGCTTTTTTATGGCTTTTTTTTGATGGCTTTATAATAGGGTGACTTAAGACACTAGACCCCTAGTCTATAAGGACCTGTCGGTGGTTTAGTGTCCCAAATCGGCCTGACAGATTCCCTTTAACTCATTGAATGGAGTAACTTTTCTTGAAAATTGTGTCCAATTTTTAAAAAGGTGACAATCATAATTTACACTAACATAGAGAGATACTCCATTTAGACCACACTCATTTCACTGTCAAAAAAGCAACCTGGCAAATGCAGTGAAACAGTAATGATTTTAGGTGCAAGCACTACATAAATAAGGTGTAAACACTAAACCTCCTCGAAAAGGGGCGAAATAAGGTGAAATTATCCCTGCAAACAACTCAATAAATTCTTCTCTATCTTCAGTTTATTGTTAGGATACCATTGTAAAACAGAATTGTCTAAAGCAGATAGCCCCCCTTAAAGGGGTTTTCAAATATATTGATGGCCTATATTTAGGACAGGTCCTTAATATTTGATTGACGGGCATCTGACACTCGGGATCCTCACAGATCAGCTAACTGAAGCGCCACTGCCGATAACATAATGTTCATTGGTCACATGGTACAACAGCAGGGGTCTGCCTGTTAGACCCCCACCTATCCGATATTAATGACCTATCCTAAAAAAAAATAAAAAAAAATAGCCAACCCTTTTAAGGTTACCTGGATTTATTCTAAATTTAAGGCATTACTGTAATGTGTAGGAAGCTTTGGGTTACATATGAGAAAGAAAGTTGTAAACATCCCTAGTGGGATTAAATCAGGTGTATAGTGGATCCAGTAGGTGGCGCTGTCTTGATATCAGGAGTGTTAGCTGTGTGGTCTGGCACCACCTGCCAGCCAATCAAAGATAACACACCCGGAGTCACAGTATTTTCGTGTGTCGCATTGTTGAAGTAGAGAATAACTATGTCTCTCCTATATGCAACCCTAAACCTTCTGGTATGACGTGGATCCAGCAGGTGGTGCCCCATACTAGCGCCACCTACTGGATCCACAGCATACCAGCCAGCACCTGATTTTACCCACTCCATTCTTGCATCTACCTTTCCCTACACACTGTCTCACTGTAAGGCTCCTGGCGACAGCAGGATCCCTCCCCCACTGCTCTGCCAGCTATAAGAAACCAGGTGTGTGAAGTCACATCTACAAAGAACAACATTATGGCCAAGCCTTTCTTCTACCGTTCACTTTTATCCTCCATTTCTAGGTTTACTGTTCTCTTACAGTCCATTAAGAGTGCAGAATACATCGGCCCATAATTCCTCTCTATACTGACAACATAAAGCTGAAATTTATGCATCTCTGCAAACATCTGCGCAACTTTGCTGCATCTAAGTAACCACTGACACATGGATATTGATAGGCTCCACGGAGCTTGGCATGAGCGTTGTACCCTCACTCTTCCATCACACCCTCAGCACTGCTCTCTCCCCCTTGGTTCTCTCCCCATTCCTCCATCAATCTCTCTCTCACACTCTCTCCATCTCACGTCCCCTCTCTCCTAAAGCATCATTATTATAGAGATCAGCTCCACACAAGACATAAGTCATTCTCGGCTCCCACGGTTTACGTTGTCACACTAGTAAATTAAATTTTTGCACTCTGGCCCGGCATAAACAGAGCAATGAATCTCTATATTATTTACAAGATGCAGCCTCTCATCTTCCATTCTCCAGGGACGAGCGCAGGGACGTTCTCTGCTTCCCCTAAATGCAGATATCTTATGTTCTTGAAAACCTTTCTAGATCAAAGCAGCAGAAACATGTGACTCTTTTCTAACCTGTCTCTAGATGTTGTCCTGAATCATATTTTATTCTCATAGCCGGCTGGATTTACATAAAGACATAGTCGACATGTGCCTATGGGTGGCCCTAAGAAAAAGGCCATTCTGAAGGGTACAATTACATAGCAATACACAAATTAGTATGTATTAATATGTAAATTATATGCATTTATATGTTAGTTCAGTAC